>JAVUPR010000167.1:12260000-12621680 GCA_036785695.1 Gentiana straminea
TTATGTTTGTAAGCCCTGTTATCACTCGTTTGAACTACATTATCCATTTTCTATTATAATATAAAGATACAAAACATATAAGATAGTCACGATCACGCTAGTATCAATGTCCCCAAAAAGATACAAACATGTATAAAAAGTTTCACGACTTGAGATAATACTAAAAAACATCAAAAAAAGGAACAAAATTATTGTATCAATTAGGAACAACAACTGTATGAAACGGACATTTAGGCCTTTTGTGTCCGGTGTTTCCACACAACGACCAACTCCTACCAGAGCCTGGGACTGTCCTCTCATTAGGCAACCTGCTGGTCCTACCGCCAGGAGGTTCACCTTGAGGAGCAATCCTGAGGATCCTGGGTCGGCCCCGCCTCGCAACCGTTGTTTGTGTTTCCCCTCCTTCGCTCAGTCTAGGCTCAGGCGGCGGAATGCGCTGGTTTCTAATTGAAGTGGGAACAATCCAATCATCCTCGACTGGAACAGGGTATACGCGTCCTTCATAAATATGCTGGAAACATTGAGCTTTGTAGTAGTGACAACAATAATCGTACGGACTCTCACAACGCTCACTTATAGCAGCACAAGCATGTACACAAGGCATCTTGAGCCCCTAAAACTGTCCACAGTAACACTCCTATTCAGCCATATTTACCTTTGTGCTAGTATCAGCGTCCCCAACTTGGAACTGGTCCCGGTCGATCGCCTTTAGAGTGAAGGTTCTTCGGGCATGCGATACTTCAGTCAAGAATTTTTCGGCTTCAGGGGCTAACACGGAGCGACATGCCAATGCAAGTTCTCTCCTCTTGCAATGCCATTTCTGCAACGTTGCCCTTATGTAGTCTAACAAATTCACGATACTCAACTTACGCGCATCCCTGATCACGTTGTTAAAACTTTCAGCATAGTTGCTTGTCATTATTGCATAACGTGTCCCTGGAAAATGCGATCGTGCCCAGTAACGAAATCCAATAGCCTCCAAATAACTAGACACTCTATTGTTTGGATCTTTATCCTGCTCTTTTAACTGCTGAAACATTATTGCGAATCGCGTTTTTGAAAAACTATACGCGGCTTCCCAGAAAGTGTATGGATAGTATCCTGTGCTTCCGAATTTTTTATTAAGGTTCATGACAAGGTGGTGGTAGCAAAAACCATGGTGAGCGTTTGGAAATACATCTCTAACAGCACCAATGATGCCAGCCCCTCTGTCTGATACGAACACCATGTCTTCACGTTCCCCGATTACCCCCTTCACTTGAAGCATGAAATACATCCACGCATCCCTGCTCTCTCCGTCGGTCACGGCAAACGCTACCGGAAAGAGTTTATAACCTGGGTCTACACCGATAGCTACTAACAATGTCCCCTCGCATTTTGTTTTTAGATGAGTACCGTCCACGACTAAGACGGGTCGACGGTACTTAAACCCGTCAATACTAGCTTTCAAAGCCATGAAACAAGACTTGAACCCGCCGTAACATGGTCGGCTCTCTCATGTCCGTGACGGTTTCGGGATTTTCACTCTTCAACATGTAAAAGTAGGCGGGTAATTTAGAATACGATAGTGTTACGCTCCCTCCGATTAATTCCAACGCTTTTCGCCTACAATGATATGCACGCCGATAATCAAGGTCTATGTTGAATACTCTTTTGACCTCCACAATTAAATGTTTTGTCGTGAACTGACTGCCGAGTTTTATGAGGTTCTCTCTAACGAGATGACCTATAGTTCCGGGTCTGGCTTGCCTATGATCGCTGCCTAATCGCTCCAATCCACAAGTGTGAGTTTCATTGTACTCGGTTATCTCGAAGTTATTGCAATCAAACATCTTTCTACCCACAACTTTCCATTCGCATTTCTCTGAAGTAAAGCATCGTAGTTTTAACTTCCCCTTGTCGGACCGGAAAGGTTTCCACATGTAATTATTTTTCAATGCATGGTAACTCATTTTCATCTTCATATCATCCTTGTCCCTGAACTTTTTACCAATATACAATAATCCGAATCTTCGATCCGAAACGCCCCACCCGTGGACATGGAGGAATTTCCGAATCCGGAACGTACGAACCGAAATGAACACCTCTATTGCGATTAATACTTGCCATACTAAATCTAGGACCAATATCGGGGTTCTCGTTCTAATGGTGCTCTCATAAAACTCGTAAACGATCCACCAATATTGGGACCCGGTTGCATCATTGTTGACATACCCCTGTTCGAAAGGCCCTCTCAAAAAACTCGTAAACGATCCACCGATATTGGGACCCGCTTGCATCTGTGTTGGCATATGAATGTTCTGCTCGAAAGGCGCTCTAAGAAAACTCGTAAACGATCCACCGATATTGGGCACCACTTGCATCGGTGTTGGCATAATAAGAGGCGGACGGTCAAACTCTTTGGTTTGTTCCATTTATGTTGACATTATGACTTGTCCCGTCTAACTTGTTGTTGGATGTACGGTGTGTGCGTTGTCCGGCTAAAATTAGGCAGAGGTGTGTGAATTGGCTGACGAATCATATTCGCAATTATTCCCCAATCGTAATCAGGTTCACTTGTGATGTCAATGACTTGTTCAGCTGAAGTTATATTCGGTCGGATGGCAGTTTCATGAGGGGATAAGGCTGATGTGTTAGGTACAACATGCTTTCGGGAATTTCGAATACAGTCCAACTCGGATGTAAAATCCTCAATGCCTCTATCATTTTCTTCATGTAGTTGCTCATTTAAGTCAAATTCGTTCTCATCTTCCGTATCGTGATCGTGCATAACCGGTTCAGCGTTAACGCATAGTTTCACAGCTTCTTTTCTCAAAATATCATCAATGTAGCCTAGCCATGTATCATCGTCCAAAACATCAATCGGTTGGTCATAATGCGTACATTAGTTTCATGATCAATGTGTTGTTTGAGACATCAATTCCTACTTTCTTACACACTTTGACCTTCACTTCATCCAATGTCGTATCGGTTTTCACACGAACCAAATACAATTTTCCTTTCTTATAAGACCATTTGTCGCTATCTTCATGGTATTTCCACTCTCCGCCAAATAAAAACTTAACGGACACCGTGTTGTTATCTGCAAAAAAAACAATCATTTATCCACACGATTAGCTTTTTTTTCCAAATATTGTTGGATTGACTAAATATTATTGTAACATTATTCTGGATTGAAATATATACATACACATATATATATATATATGTGTGTATATATATTGTCTGTGTATGTTTATATATAAATATATGTGTATATAAATGAGAAACAATACATATATACACTTATATATGGCTAGTAGTATATATGTGTGTGAATATTGGTTTCTCGTTTATATACACATATATTTACTTGTATTTAAGTGCATATAGCTAGCCATAAAAAAACACATCAACAACCTTTAAAATAAATAAATATTCTTTAGCATATATACATACTCAGACACACACGCACACACAGTTAGGTTAGGTTAGGTTAGGTTAGGTAAAAAAAATTCAAGTTTCGTTGTGTTGTGTTGTGTTGTTACAGTAGACGGGGGTAATAGAAGAGAAGATTGTTTTCACCAGCGTCATAGAATATTTGATGATGACGAGGGAGATCAGATGTTGGACAGAGCCAACAGAACAGATCTTATGCTTTCGATCTAACGGATGCCTCACTTCCGGCGGAGGCTTTACCAAGCTGCTGAGAACGGAAAAGATGCTCTATTGAGCAGACCTAATGAAATTTTCTACGAGCTACCTACCAGGAGCCCCAATACAAAGCCTGGAGATTAGGCATGACACAGCTGATCGAAGGATTCGAAAACACCCTAGGGATGCATGCATTTCTAAGAACCTCATCAGGTCGAGGCGTACCATAGAATACGTCAAAATTCTGTTGTTTTGGAAATTTCAAACAACATTTATTTGTCGTTTGTTTCTCGTTTTTAAATTCAATTTTTTTTAATATTAAATTAGGGCATTTTCATTGTGATTGCCCGTAACAATTAAATTATTCGAGTCTTATTTGAAAACTCAAGTTGTATCAAACTACATATTTCAAAATTAACTAAGGCATGGAACATGAAAGGAAATTATACTACTAAATTTCGAAACAACTTATAACATACATACAATATCATATAATCGAAATATGTACAATATCAAAACTTCTACATTATCATTTCTAATATTAACATTGCCACTATCATATCATTAATGCATTTCATTCTAAAAAATTTCTAAACTATCAAATAATCAAAATAATTACAATATCAAAATTTATACAACGAATGACAATTTTATTATCGAACGATCTCATTATTATTAATCATTTCAATATCTTAATAATCAAAATTTTATCCTTTCACTACCCTAAAACTATAAGATTTTACCTTTTCACCATTCGAAAAATCGAAAATTTATATCTTTATAAGGTTATTTACCTCAAACATATCATCAAATTAAAACAAATACAATATTTAAAATAAATCAAACAAAACTTCTATACGAAATGCTTACCCATTTGTTTAAAGGAGTAAGACCGGTGTAGATTGATATCCCGTAGATTGATAATTTTTGTCTGAAAGTTTTGTGAAGATAAATTCGAGTGAAAAAGATTGATGATTTTGGGTGAAGAAGATGATGGTATTGACTAAAATGTAGGAAAAAACGACAGTTGGAGCATTTATTAATTCAATTTCAGTATTTCCACGGGACCGTGCCCAATTTCCACGTTGCGCTCGGTTTTACACGTGGCGTTCAATTAAATTTCCCCCATGTCACGTGGAAATTCAACTTATGGCACAATTTGAATTTCCACGTTTAACCTTTCCGATTCCACGCCATATGGTGGAAAAGTTCCATGGTCCCGTGTAAAAAGGCACGGCCTACTTAAAAAAAATGTCGGCCCGAAACGGTACCGACTGAAATATGGGTGTCTACAGTGACCTGAATGTATATTATCTCACATTTTCCGAGATGATACCATTGGATAAACCCCTGATCTAATCCAATGAGTGCGTATGAATAACTACGAGCAAGCATAGAAATGTGTGCTTACCAGTTATTTGGGTCAGCTTGATAGCTTGATCAAAACAAGACTCGGCCCGATGGGCATCCTTATGTTTTTCTCAAATAAGTTCAGCATAAAGGGGCAATATACTTCCGTCAATTAGGACCCCCTCCCGCTCTTTCTAAATTGTGTATTGCAGATTTGGTTCATGATTAACTAATATACCAAAGTCGATTCAGTTGTTCAATTTTAACTCAAAAATCAATCGAAACGCTCAATCCATCTGATTTTATTTTATTTTGTTAAGATCAAGCGCTTACCGTTGTACTAAAACTAATTAGTTTTAGTACAACGGTAAGCGCTTGATCTTAACAAAATGAAATATGGTTTTAGTACAACGGTAAGCGCTTGATCTCTAACATGGTATCAGAGCCAGAGGTCACGAGATCGAACCCGGGTAGAACAATATTTAAAAAAATATTGTGCAAGTGTTGGGACAGATTGCCCACACTTGAGGAGAGTATTGAGAGAGATTGCCCACACTCTTGAATGAAAAAATTATGCAAGTGTTGGACATATTGCCAACACTTGGGGGGTGGGGGTGTTGGGACATATTGCCCACACTCTTAAATGATAAGGAAATAAAGTTGCGGCTTTATTATAACAAATTGGTTTTAGTTGAATGATAACGTTTGTTCCTAACACATTTTCTATATAATAAAAGTTTTATGTATACGTACCGAAACAATAACACATAAAAGCTCCATTTAATTCCTTTGGCTGAATAAATATTTTTTTCCTAGCAATGTTTACACCACTGGTTCCCTGCTCTTTGATACATCCCTTTGTTTTTTTTTAATTGTTATAACAGGACCGTCAGGAATTGAAACGGATTGTGATAATCAAGAATAAACGAGAAAGCATAAATCACACAAGAAACAATAACATAGGATTTAACGTGGTTTCCGGCAACATGCCGACTAGTCCACGGGCAGAAACGAGGAGATTATATTATCACTGGAGATTTTACAGACTCTGCAATTGCATATGCAATTGCTCCGGACGCCACTGCTTCTACAGCTTTTGCAAATATTCTAGGTTACAACATATGAGTATTTATATTCACAAAACCCTAGACCTAGCCGCCATAACTAAATACTAGCTAATTGACTAAAATACCCCAGATGTGAATCTGCTGACTCCACCAGACATAACCTGCTGATATTTGCCCTGCTGACATTGCCCTGCTGGCATTGCCCCCTGCTGGCATACCCCTGCTGACTTAGTACTCAGCCAGATCAGATGAGAGGTCGAGTCATATTTTCTAACAATCTACACCTTGACTTGAACTCTCGTTCAAACAGATTAACCAGATGTACTGTACCAGATGCATTCGTCAATGCCAGATGTACTGTACCAGATTCCTCCTCTTTCTTCAGACTTAATAGCTTCAGGTGTGATTCCTCCATATGAGAGTTAACTCCAGGTGAGAAACCAACTTCAGATGAGAACCTCCCAGATTCAGATGAGATCCTCTGCTATTAACAGATTCAGACTTGATTGAGTTGAGAACAATGTGATCAACGGATTCAGACTTGATCACCAGACAAGATGTGATTACCAGATTCAGATGTAATCACCTCAGCTAAGGACACTCAGCTGAGTTCTTCAGATTCAACTTCAACCAAACAAATTGCAGATTCAGATTCAAATTCTGAGCTGACCAGATGTGAACAAAACAGACTTTAGGTTGGACTCCTCCAGATGAGACTTAACTATAGATGAGAACTCCACCTCAGACATGTTCACCAGATGCTCAGCTGACTTCACTCAGTTGAGGCTTCCAGACACAGATGTAGAACCAACACAGACATGTTCAACAGATTCAGCAGATGCCACTCTGCTGATAGATAGAATCAGCTGACTTTTATCAGTAGAGTTTCCAGACTTGAACATTCCTCTACTCGGCTGACTTTCACTCAGCTGGTACTAGATCAGCAGACCTTCATTCAACAGACCCCAAATTTGGGTTCCACCAGATTCAACTCTTGATTCTTCAGGTTTAGATGCACAACCAAGTGCCAGATTAGTGTTGATTGTTCTCAGCTGAGTATGGACCTGAAGCTCCACCTACTTGTCAACACTCCAGATTCAGATTCAGACCAGATTTGCATTCCATTTCCAACTGCTACTAGCAACCAAACCAGCAGCCTGATTGTCTGTACCTGTGCCAAGTGTAAGCCTTAGCTCTGGATTATGGAGAGATGCCCTAACATCCTCCAATGACACTGTGTTTCTTCCAACAATAAAAGACTGCATAAAATTCTCATATGATGCTGGCAGTGATTGTTAGGAAATCTACGCGGGAACGCAGCGGAATTTAAAATTTTATTTCCTTTTAACCAGGATCGACTTCGTTTAAGCAATAAACAAACAAGTAGTAGACGGTGGTTACCTTGGTTGATCTATAAGATCGACGCTTTGACCGTCTAAGGAGATTAGTTCTGCATAGAGCCGCCCAAGTGTTCGGCCTCTACCGCTAGTCCACACGAGCACCCCGCCGGAATCCCATCATGGATTGCTATTGGAAAACTCCGGTTGCTAGACCGACCTTTTTCCCTCTCTCCAACTCTCCAATAGATGCTCTCTATTTTACACAAGAACCATTAGCTCTTGGAATTATGATGTACAAAAGAGCTTGACACCCACCTCCTATTTATAATGGAAGTGGCGCCCTTAGTAGAGTGGAGGAGAAGAAAACATTTTCCCAATAAAATAAGAAAAATATAATTGATTGATTTATCTCATTTATTATAATATCTTATATTAAATAAATATAGGATATTGTCAATATCTTATATTGAATATTCCAAGATATTGTCAATATCTAATATTGACTATCTTTATTATATTACCATAAATCAATTTACACATGTGTATATATATCAACTTATATATATTACAAACATAAATATCTAGCTATCACAAATGTGCACATGTATATCTTATATACATGTACAGCACACGCATGTAACCATATATATATAAATATTAATATCTAATATTAATATATGGTAATACCATTAATTAAATTGCACAATCCAAGTGTATCTTATACACTCCAAAATTGCGCCACCTTTAGCCAATAAATTGGCATCCGGAATATTCTTTAATTAATATAATACTATGATTAATTAATTTACAAAATACATGTGTATCATATACACACATAAATTTCGACACATACACATCAACTATGTATATTTAATTAATCAACATAATTAATATCTTGTATTATATTTATTCATAATAAATAAATACCACCATATTAATTTACCACTATAACCTTTATAGTCTCGAGATAAACTTTCCTTATTTGGTTATCATTTATAACCACATTTTAATCCGGCTAGATGTTCATATGTGTGTGACCCGATAGGCTTCCGAATATGTTGGCCGTTGACACAAAGTGCAAATTACGAAAATGCCCTTCATACCTAACGATCACGGGATAGCGTCTAGCAGCAACACACCGTGACCCCCAATCATCGGAAGAGTCAAATGCAATGACTACTACCTTTCATGTGAAACGATTACCGTGTAACTTACAATCCTATCGCTGTAATAATATCCATACGGTCGTTAGTCGAGTGTCAAAACATCAACGACCGTATCTTATAATCTGGATATCACGCTCTCTCGAAGTAACTCATTTACTCCCACTTTGCAAAGATTCACGAGAGTAAGACATTCCTTATAAGAAGGCCATTTCGGATATTCGATCACAATCATAGGATACGCGATTCCCGGACGACCAATCATGTATACTCCGCATGCTTCGATGTATCATACCCAATCACTACCGCATGATCGCCCCGTGGCTGGGAAACCTCAATAGTGTCAAAGCATGACAATCCACACCATGATGCCATGAAGACTCCGGTCTTAAGGATAATTACACAACCGCCACATAGTGTGACACTTATCCGTGTAAGTGGGTCAGTCTAACGTACGCATTCTCTAATACACGTCCACGTACAGTCCAAGTGTCTCTACATTTCGATAGACGAGATCTATCCCCGCCCTTAAAGACAGAAGACATCTAATACGTGCTAGTCTGTTTATACTATGAATGCCCTGTTTAATAGTACATCAGCCTAGAGACATTTAAGTATCAAACTTATTAAAGTGATTAGAGATCTCATCAACCATAATCGCCTATCATGGTTTCTCTATCACAGTTTAATACTAAGGACGTTATCATATAACAATTCATAATTGGTTCTTTAAAAGAACGTATATATGACAACAGAAAAGCCATTTTATATATGTATAAACATAAATAAATAGTAGAAATGATCCGACCCGGTCGGATCCGGTCCAACCCGATTGGGTTTAGGACACTATTCCAACAATCTCCCACTTGGCCTAAAACCAATTACTCGCACACACAAGACCAAGTTGAAACACAAGAATCTCATTTAATACTCGCAACCAGCCCTAGCCTTAAACGGATCGCTATCCGTGGAGACTCAGAATATCTTCATATCATGTTCCAAATGACCAAGTCAAAGGAACCGCCTCAACACACACACGAATCTCTGACGAGACCCTGGTCCTTGCTTCATGCAATGAATCCACTTATTATATCAGCTATATAGAAAAGGTGGAAGAACCGTACAAGGTTCAGGAATGAACCTTCTAGATCCATGTACTGCTCCCGTTGCGCCTCTAAGGCACTACTGTGTTTTGGCCTGGTTGTAGAATTTACAGTGACCTATAGGCTAGAACATTTCCAGCTCACTGTATCACTTAATCAAAGTGACTGCAAACCCAGACTGTAGCTCCCACTCGCCTTCATAAGACTCAGGATATACGTCTGTATATCTACGTTTATTTAATTCCAAGTTTCAATAAACTAGGAACTCTTCCTTAACTTGTTTTAAGGATATTCTCGACATTCACCAGATTTACTTTCATACTTGCTCATGACTATTCATGAACTATGAACATCCGGCATTTCCTTTATGATGGTTCCAATTGCCGTAGCAAAGGAAACCTTTCATAATCATCATCTTTCACCTCATCTTTAGGACCAACGTCCTAACACAGATAGATCATGAGAACACCGGCTAGCAGTATCTCCCATTGTGATCTATGCTAAACTCTTTTAGCATCTCATCTATATAGGTAAACTATAATCTAACAGCAGTTAAATCTATCGCTATAGATTCTTATTTCTAAAATAAGAACTGCTAATCCAAGTGCTTTCGTAAAGACCTTGAACTACCAAACATTAATTGACTGTGACATGGGGTGATAATTCTCGAGAGAGATATCCAATACCTTACTCAAAAATCATAACACACTCCCACTATCCATCTTGCACATTGGGCATATCCTTCTTTTGACTAAATCAAACTCCTTTGATTATCAAACAAAGAAATCGTCTAGAGAAACTTATTTGAGTCCATAAATGGATCTTGTGGGCTCACATATCATGTTATTGTCTATGAACATCGAGCTGTTAGCCCAACGTCTTCAACACTATCATATAGCCATGATACGAAGTTATAACAAGTATTATCTGAATAGAACTGGGCTCAGCCTTACAGGGACATTCCCTCTAGGTAAGACAGACTAGGTTCATAACCTGGTTGTCACTGATGGAGCCTAATTCAGATATTATAGCTCCTGGCCATATCTCTCAATCTTGCCTTTCAAACATTCTTTCATAAGTCGTGAGATATTCATTCTTCAAGATGAACATACCAGCAGCCTTTTCAGGCTTGAGGTTATCCACAGACTTGCAGAACTTTTGTGTGCACTGAGCAGTGTTCTACACCTCATCGCTTTGTGGCGTCTGCTCATGTTCCATTGGTTGAATGTATCTTTGTGGTTCTCAAACTCTTTTGAGACCTAATTTACTCCCACTGTTTCTTTTGGAAGAAACACTTTCTTTAGAAGACAGCATGTTTGGAGACAAACATTTTGCTCCGCGGACAAGTAAATAATATCCAGTGTACTAGCTAAGACATTCCACAAAGTTGCGTATGTCGTACTAAGCTCCAAGCCTTTCTGACTCTGCTTACGACAACTTCAAATCATTGGTTAAGATAGATTTGACATTATCCTCTTCCATATCTAATATGGAATTTATTCAACCTTTATCTTTGGAACCCGGTTAAGTATAAGGGCACTATCCCGAAACGGGTAAGGGATACTTCGCATGGCTTGCGTCACACTTTTATCTTATAAAGTGTTGTTTCCATTTTGGGAACACAATCTAATTGCGTATCCCAAAGATGGTATCCTTCAAGGGAGAATCTTATTCCATTTCAGACGACTTCTGAAACACCCTTCAGGTATTAATTACTTCAACCCAATTGAAGATTAATTCCTAAGTAGCTCATCAATCTCATATTCGTACTAGCTCAAACTTTTCGGGCTTCCGAATTATGCACTTCACTGAGTACACTTGACTATTTCTAAAAATAGTCATAGAGATTTAACGAACAATTATTTGTGGCATTAATTGTCACAAGCCAACAAACATCGGTATGTTTAGGCTTCAGACAATTTTTCTAGATTTTACAACCTTTTCATAAAAGGGTATTTTAGTCATCTTTAGATAAGATACGTATTACCCACATGATTCATAATCATATGGTTCAACATCATCAGAATGACGTTTAGTCACACGCTTTCCTTCCAGAGAGACTATGTCTAGCACAACCACAAATATTAAGGATAACAACCATACAAATATTTAGTTGAGGTTTCATCACACATATCAACTATATAGTGACATCAATCTAGTATGTTAGATTTAGTGACCTTCCAACTTTATCGGAATAACATTTATTCTTTACAATTGAATATGTCTACTAAATCCTAACAAATAACTGAAAGTATGTTCTTCATAAGAACCGGAACATAATAACATTTATTTAGTTCCCTTATCAGTTTACTAGATCCAGAATATGGTAAGTGTTACAACGTTTGCTTCACCTTCCATATCTGTATTTAATCTTTCTAATTTAATCACACTCGCAAGATATCATATATCTAAGAGTTGACTTGAACTTAGATAGATTTATCTCAACTTACTTGCCTAGAATAGAAACTTCAATAAGTTCTCTATTTAAGCACATGCCCTAACTTTCCTTTTTAATCCTTTAAGCACTTGAAAAATGCTTCTTATTGTAGTCTTCATAAGACTTAAGAAAGATCACAAGAGCCATGTCTTTAATTTCCTTTCATAAAGAAAATCTAAAGTTTATTAAATAGTTTATTCATCCTTTTGAATCGTATTCAAAACATTGACTATTTAATTAACCTTTAAGCAATGATAGAATTAAGTCGATACTTAACTCTTATAATTTTGAAAACAACCTTTCCAAAATTAGACGTGGTCATTCTTATCCAACGTTTGAATTAATTGTCATCGTATGACTGAATGATCATCTTGGATCGTATCCAATATATGACTAATTCGTTGAAACTTATTTCAAATGATTTAATCATATCATGAGCTTCCGTTTTCATTAATAATTAAAGCCTTGGAGTACTCCATCAAATATGTAGCCTCCTTGTCTCTAACTACCATAACGGGATCTCTCGTGTCATTGCTCATTTTAAAAGGATTAAAATTACTTAACCATATTTGAGAACGTTTCTCAAAAGGTAACAGTCATAATTTGGTTTTACTAATCGAGAATTAAACATAAATATAAAGTTTGCTAAAACTACAACATAAAAATAAAGATAAAAGAGTGTTGTTGTTTATACACGCAAAATCAAAAATGGTCTTTTGGTTTATGATTTTGCTCCCACTAGTCAACTACTTCCAATTGACTTTCAAGAATTATTAATTTCTTTAGTGGACAAGATCCCACTAAACTACCGCGACCCCGCTTTGGTGGTGGGCCAAAAATAGTCTAATAGGTAGACAACAACCCTTTGTCAATCGTATCTTATACGACTCTTGTTGTTTGACTAGTCAACTCTTTGACAATTTTCATCTTATGAAGTAGTCAAACCCTTGCCTCTAAAATCCAAACGACCCCGCTTTGGCTGGTGGCCGAGAGAATTCTTAGTCAAGTCATAACCCCAATATTCATGAGATCTCATACGATCATATCTCGATAATAATGATATACCCGAGGTAGGTCAACCCCCTGCTTTGGCTGATGAGTTGGATCCGAACAAGGGCTCTTCACCGTCATTATAATATGGGGAGGCAATTTCAACTTGATTCTTTTGAGGTGGAAGTATTTATGTAAATTAATTCACTTAATTAATTTAATTATGGTCTCATCATAAATATGTCTATCTATATAAACATACATCCTACACATTTATCTAGATCGTGCATAGTCATGCATCTATCGTATCATATAAAATAAATACAAGCACAAAATAAATAAATGCGTAAAGTAACCGGTATGATCATGGACTTTTCCTAGGTGCGGTTTCGAATACAAACTGACGAAACCGCGGGTCACAATCTAAGGGTAGCTGTAACCGCCAATAGGATCTTTAATGCTCCATTCTCCAATGGGATCTTTATTTTCTCCTCTTTCTTTGGTCTCCATCTTCTGCTCCATTCTTGTTACATTTAATTCTAATAAAATAAATACACCCGCCGCACACGGGAGGGAGCTAACGGGAATGGGATAAATGCAGAAAATAAACTAGGTCACGTTCTTCATAACGGCCTAGGACAATTTTTAAACCAACAGAAAAATTAAATCATTCACATTTATCCTATCGGTCGAGTCCATGATCAATCGGGGTCCATATAATCATATTATATCTACTATATCTAATCCATACAATAACATCTTATGAAAAAGATAAAATTAAAATTTAACTACTTGCGTCTTAATTAATCAATTAACATTTAATCTATTAAGTAATTTTATCCAATCAATTAACTAATTAACATTTAATTAATTAAATGATTTAATCGAAATAAAATTAACGATTAATTTTAAACGATTTTAATTTTAATTAATTGGAACTATTCCAAAAATAAATCAAAATTAAAATTAACTCTCTTTCGTTTCTTTCCTTTTTGAATCTTAATCAAAAGGGATGTCTTTGGTTTCCTAAACCAAAAGGCATCTTCCTAAACCAAATTTGGCCTAGGCCTGCCACTTTCCAAAATCAAAATTTTGGAAGTGGCCTAGGCCTAGGCCTTTTACAAATCAAATATTTGAAAAGGGCCTAGGCCTATTCCAAATCAAATATTTGGAAAGGCCAAATAATTTTGGTTTAGGCCTGGCCACTTTTCAAAATCAAAATTTTGGAAGTGGCCTAGGCCTAGACCTTTTCCCAAATCAAATATTTGGAAAGGGCCTAGGCCTATTCCAAATCAAATATTTGGAAAGGCCAATATTATTTTAATGCCATGTGGCATCACAATGGCCCAAACTATTTGAACCATTGGTTAGCCACATGACACAACTAAACAAAGGAGATTTTAATCACAACTATGAACAATATTGAAACACAAAATACACAAAACAAAAATTTGGAGATCCGCCAGCATTGACCGGTCAACCGACTGCGCCTGCCGCCGCCGCCGCCGCCGCCGGTGGGGTGGTGCCGCCGCCAGTCGGCCGAGCACCACCAGATCTCGTTTTTTTTTTTTCTTTTCGTGTATCAATTTTGCAAATCAAAAATCTTTCATCTTTTAATTACGTGATTTAAACGATAAAATTAACTACGCAAAATAACATGCTTATTGCTTAAGCTCGAAGCTCTCTCTGATACCACTGTTAGGAAATCTACGCGGGAACGCAGCGGAATTTAAAATTTTATTTTCTTTTAACCAGGATCGACTTCATTTAAGCAATAAACAAACAAGTAGTAGACGGTGGTTACCTTGGTTGATCTATAAGATCGACGCGCTTTGACCGTCTAAGGAGAGTAGTTACGCATAGAGCCGCCCAAGTGTTCGGCCTCTACCGCTAGTCCACACGAGCACCCCGCCGGAATCCCATCATGGATTGCTATTAGAAAACTCCGGTTGCTAGACCGGCCTTTTTCCCCTCTCTCCAACTCTCCAATAGATGCTCTCTATTTTACACAAGAACCATTAGCTCTTAGAATTATGATGTACAAAAGAGCTTGACACCCACCTCCTATTTATAATGGAAGTGGCGCCCCTTAGTAGAGTGGAGGAGAAGAAAACATTTTCCCAATAAAATAAAAAAATATAATTGATTGATTTATCTCATTTATTATAATATCTTATATTAAATAAATCTAGGATATTGTCAATATCTTATATTGAATATTCCAAGATATTGTCAATATCTAATATTGACTATCTTTATTATATTACCATAAATCAATTTACACATGTGTATATATATCACTTATATATATTACAAACATATAAATATCTAGCTATCACAAATGTGCACATGTATATCTTATATACATGTACAGCACACGCATGTAACCATATATATATAAATATTAATATCTAATATTAATATATGGTAATACCATTAATTAAATTGCACAATCCAAATGTATCTTATACACTCCAAAATTGCGCCACCTTTAGCCAATAAATTGGCATCCGGAATATTCTTTAATTAATATAATACTATGATTAATTAATTTGCAAAATACATGTGTATCATATACACACATAAATTTCGACACATACACATCAACTATGTATATTTAATTAATCAACATAATTAATATCTTGTATTATATTTATTCATAATAAATAAATACCACCATATTAATTTACCACTATAACCTTTATAGTCTCGAGATAAACTTTCCTTATTTGGTTATTGTTTAGGGTATATTTTACTATATTTTCGGGCTTAATCCCTAAACAATTTACCTTGTTTTTAAAGGAAATAAATGAGAAAAGCATGTTTTTAACCAATAAATTCATATAATGTTCATTGAGGGTTTATAATTTAATTATGAGGAAATATTGAGTTTAAATGTTATTTCGTTACACATTTTTCTATTATTATTACTCGATGACTTGGTGTAACAATTATTTTGCAGAAAATAAAGAAATGCAAGGGGATATTATTTATGGAGAAGATTAATCTCATTTAATCAAGAGATCAATGTTATTCAATCAAAGGATTTTGAAATAAAGAAGGAAAATCGAAGCATTGAAGAGAGGATAAAGAAGATCTGATCGAAGGAGTGGAGTAGGGAACACGTTATACGGAGCAAGGTGTGAACGCGTAAAAATGTGAGGTTCGGTCGACCGAGCCATGACACTCGGTCGACCGAGCGTGATCTTTCGGTTGACCGAACCACGAGGCAAAAAAAATCGACGCGTTTTCTAGATCCTTCCCTATGTCGGCCACAAACTCCTATATAAGCGACATCCGTTCGAGCGGGAAGGGTCGTCCAAAAAATATTCACAAGAATACATTAGCATAAATTAGATTCATAATTAGGTTTTTATTTTTCTTTCAATTTCGATTCGGCAATTATGGTTTTTATTATGAAGATGAGTGGCTAAAGGCCTGAGGCTAGGACCACCAATGTGAAGCCACCATCACCGGAATAAACAAGGATTTTTGCATTTATTCGTTCTAGTAAGTTTCTTGTTCTTCCTTCATGTTTTGAATTGTTTATGTGCAATGTGTATGACTATACTTGTGTTGCATGCTGATTTGAATTTAGACATACGATAGTTGATAAATTCATAGATTACCGTGAGGAAGAGTGATAATATCTCTTCTAACAAACGATAGTTGAGGGAGGATATTGTTAGATTAGGATTTTATATCCATATCTTTGTTTCGTAGAGCTTTAGTCAAACCGAGAGGTGTACTAATTAAAGGTGTAGAATCGAGAGAGGAAACGCCGCTTTAGTAGATAATAATCCAAGACTTACGAATGAATATGCGATTTTCTTGTTAATTTCAGTGGGGTGGTGGATCAAAGGTGTGTTCTAGTTGTTTTAATCATAGTTGTTAGAAAAAGATTTGATAAGTAGTAGTTGTTCTTCTCGCTTTTGAAACCTTTATTTCGTTATTTAATCCAAGATCGTATTTATAAACCTTACAAAAGAAATCGAAGGCGGAAACACTATTTTTCGTACAAGTCCCCGTGGATACGACCCGGTTTCATCACTATAGTTGCGAACCTTCGCACTTGGGGTTGACATCGGTTTTATTTATTATATTTTATCACTGCTTTGCATAAAACCGCAAACAAGTTTTTGGCGCCGTTGCCGGGGACTTGGCACGGAAAGTTTTCGTTTTCAGTCTCTGTAATTTCTGGACGGTCGCTAATTCTGGTGCGTACTAATCTTAAAAAAAAAAAAAAAAAAGAATTTCAGTTCGGTCGACCGAACCTGACCTCTCGGTCGACCGAGAGTTATTTTATTTTTTCTTTTCTCTGTTTCTGTTCTGTGATAGTCTTACAGTATTCTGTTCTGTTTTATTTGCGTTTTTCGAGCCTGTTTCGAGTCTGTTTTAGTTTAGTTTTTAGTTGTTGAGTCTAATTAAAGGATTATACTTCATTTTTAAAAATAAAAAAAAAATTTATTTTTATTTTTACTTTGACCCGAACATTTGGTTCGAACGTGGTTTATGCAAACTCGAACTCACGGGGGACCACTTTTATATAACCCGGAGCTAGAGCGAACCATCGTTCGACCGAATAGACGTTTGGCTCGACTCACCGGAACGACGGACGAGGCAAACGATCCTGAAGAATACGTTGAGGAAGAAGCCGAAGTTGAGGAAATGGCAGATCAAAGGACATTGGCAGACTATGCCATGCCATCTACTGTGAAAGTAAATCCGGCAGTCGTGATTCCTGAAATCACGGCTGATAATTTCGAGCTCAAAACCTCTTTAATCAACTTGGTGAGAGGTTCCACATTCCATGGCTTCTCCACTGAGGATCCACACGATCACATTCACTCATTTCTAGAATCGTGCGGGACTACTTTAATCTAAGGGGTCACTGAGGACGTCCTGAGGATGAAACTTTTTCCCTTCTCACTGAAGGGAGAAGCGAAAGAATGGTATAAATCTTTACCAGTCGACTCCATTACTTCGTGGGAGGAGTTGGAGAAAGAATTTCTGAGCCAGTACTTTCCACCTGCAAAGACGGCTCATCTTCTGAATCAGATATTCACTTTTGTGCAAACCGAGAGGGAATCATTTTGCGATGCATGGAAACGATTTAAGTCTCTCTTGAGAAAGTGCCCCCACCATGGGTGGATAAACAAAGGTTGGTCAACACTTTCTATAGTGGTTTGACCTGAATTGACCAAGGGAATGGTGAATAGTTCTGCTTTGGAGGTGCATTTCGAGAAAGACACACGAAGAGGGATGGACGTTGTTTGAAGATATTGCAAAGTATAATTATGCCCCTACCTATAAAGGTGCATCCGGTCGAAGAGCTCGACTCGGGGAAGTATGAGGTAGATGAGACCACACTTCTAAAGGCTCGTTAGCCGCACTACGAAGCAAGTGGCGGCAATGAATGTTCAAAATCTTGTATGTGACAACCGCCATGGCCAAGGCCATCGCGATGCGGTGCCGCTTGACCCAATCTCTCGGGTCAAAGTTTGTGCAAAACAATGTTGTTTGCCAAAATTGCGATACTATTGGGCACACATTCCATCAATGTCCTCTATTGCTTTGCATTCGAGAGGAGGTGAATGCATTCGGTTCTCAAAATTATCGACCTTTGGGTCGAATCGAACACTCAAGGGTTTAATTACCGGAGTGACCCTTCAAGGGTAGCAAATCCCCATCGTTTCGGGCCCCTAGGCCTAATCCGAGCAATTTTCAAACCAACTCTCGACCGGCATGGAACAATAATCCACCGGTCAATCAAAATCAAAATCAGAATCAATCATTTCAGATCTTAGAACAAAAGTTGAGTGAGCAAGCCACGGCCAACACTCAGTTGGCAAATGCATTGAGTACTTTGACCAGTACAGTGAGGAATTTAGAGGTGCAAATGGGACAGATTTCGGGGCAGCAAGCAAGTCGACCTCAAGGTCAATTGCCGAGTTTTACTGAGAAGAACCCCCGAGGGGTTAATGTGGTCCAGAATGACCAGAATACTTGCACCGATCTGGCTGCACCATGGAACTATGGTCAAGATGAGTTGAATGTCGTAAATCTGAGGAGTGGGAAAGCGGTTGGCGGTCAGGCCAACCAGGGAAACGAATAGCCCCTCCCCGCGAGCGAGAGAGGCGGGAGGGGAAGATCTTCTTTCTCCTCGGAAGGATCTTTGGGACGGTTTGTTGAGCCAAAAGGAAAAGGAAATTCTGAAAGAAATGTGAGAGTTGAGAATACTGCTGAAAAGAAGTCGGATTCTAAGTTGAGTTCTGGGAAGCATGTGAGGTGGAAAGATAGGGAAGACAAAGCAATCAATCATAAGACAGCAAAGAAGACCTTCACTGAGGAGGACTTTGCTGATCTCCCTTACCCACCTAGCAAGAACAAGCTGTCATTAACAGTCAATAAGGAGTATAAGAAGGTTATCGATTTGCTCAAGAATACCGAGGCAAACATTCCATTAGTTGATCTTTTGGTAGGGATGCCAAAGTATACAAAGTTTATAAAGGACGCGGTGAGTTCGAAGAAGAAGCTTCAAGAGCTCGAGCACATAGTGTTGAATGAAGAATGCTCCGCAATCGGCCGGACTAAACTTCCGTGAAGTGTCCCGACCACGGTAAATTCACGATTTCGTGTACTATCGGGAACGGGGACTTCCACAATGTTTTATGCGATTCGGGAGCATCATCAATCCGATGTCTACTTCAATCTTCCAATCTCTTGGATTGGATCAATCTATTACTCTTAGACCCATTTCTCTTCAACTTGCGGATAAAAGTGTGAAGTATGCAAGGGAACTGTAGAAGATGTGTTGGTCAAGGTTGAGAACTTCATATACCCGGCGATTGGGTAATCATGGACATGACCAATGATGAGAAAAGCCCCTTGATCCTTGGAAGACCTTTTCTTGCAAGCGCCCGTGCCTTACTAGATTCCTACGGTGGCGAGATAACCCTACATTTGGAGGATGAGAGTGTAAAGTTCAATGTGGGCAATGCGATGAAGCACGCATCCAAAGTGACACTTGTTTAGCTATTGAGGACGATTTCACTGATGAGTATGATGAACAAGTGTTCATGGGTAGTTGGGATGAGGAAGAATTCAATAAACAATCGCAACTTGGACCGATGAGGAGTGGAAGAAATTTTTAGAAGAGATTGAGAAGGAGGAAAAGGAAAGTTCGATTACCGGGAGATGGTAAGAAAGAAAATGAGGAAGAGGCATGGTGACATGGCCGGATTTGAAAAAGGAGATGAAACCCCCGTCCGTGGGAGGCCATGATGCTTGAGCCCTTATGATAAGCTTGGAGATCCGGAGCTTAAGGGCGATAAATTAAGACCAAGTGTGGAGGAGCCACCGTCGGATTTAGTGTTGAAACCCTTGCCTCAACACTTGAAATACATTTTTCGAGGGACGGTGATAAGCTCCCTTTGATTATTTCATCTAAGTTGGAACCAAAGGAGGAAGAAAAGCTTATCAATGTCGCAAGATAATATCCTAGCCTTTGGTTGGCAAGTGGGAGATATCAAGGGGATAAGCCCCGATATCGTATGCACAAGATCGGGGATCGTTGAGGGATCGAAGAAAGTGCGACGACCTCGGAGAAGGCTAAACCCTCACATGCGGGAGGTCGTTAAGAAGGAAATCATCAAATTGCTTGACATGGGTATCATCTACCCAATAGCCGATAGTGAATGGGTGAGCCCCACTCGGGTGGTGCCAAAGAAAGGAGGGATCACCATCGAGAAGAATGAAAAGGGGAAGAGATTGCCCTACGGCAAGTCACTTGGGTACGAGTTTGCATTGATTACGAGAAGACTAAATGAGGTAACTCTAAAAGACCACTTCCCCTTGCCATTCATTGACCGGCTCCTTGAGAGGCTTAGTGGCAAGCAATATTATTGTTTTTACGGATGGCTATTCGGGATACTTTCGGATAGCTATCGACCCCACCGATCAAGAAAAGACTACCTTCACTGTCCCTCGGGCACCTTCGCTTACCGAAGAATGCCATTTGGTCTTTGCAACGCACCGGCTACATTTCAAAGATGTATGCGGCTATCTTTGATGGTTTAGTGGAGAAGGTGATGGAGATTTTTATGGATGACTTCTCCGTGTTTGGGGACAGTTTCGACCACTTGTTTACACAATCTTGATAAAGTTTTGTCCCGGTGCATAGAAAAAGACTTAGTCTTAAATTGGGAGAAGTGCCACCGATGGTGGAAGAGGGAATTGTTCTGGGACACAAGGTGTCCAAAGAAGGTATTGAGGTCGACAAAGCGAAGGTAGAAGCTATTAAAAAAATGACATACCCCAAAAATGCAAGAGAAGTAAGAGGATTCTTGGGTCATGTCGGCTTCTATAGGCGATTCATCAAAGACTTTTCTAAAATAGCCAAGCCTTTGTCATCTCTCTTAAGAGAAGATGTGAAGTTTATTTTCACCCCTGAGTGTGAAAGAGCATTTAAAGAACTAAAAGACAAGTTGGTTACCTCGCCAATTCTTATCGCACCCGACCGGAAAGCTCCCTTCGAGCTTATGTGTGATGCTTCTAATTATGCGATCGGCGCGGTGCTAGGTCGAGAGTGGACGGAAGGTTCCGACCCATCTACTACGCTAGTCACACTTTAAACCCAAAGACAAGTAAATTATGCAACAGGCGAGAAGGAGTTGTTGGCAGTAGTTTTTGCCATGGATAAATTTAGAAGCTACTTGCTTGGGTCGGAGGTCACGGTCTGGACAGACCATTCTGCATTGAAATATCTGTTGAACAAGGCTGATGCCAAGCCTCGTTTGTTGAGATGGATCTTGATTTTACAAGAGTTTGATGTTCATATCCGGGACAAGAAGGGTAGCGAGAATGTGGTAGCTGACCACATGTCTCGGCTGACCGACGATCCTCAGGTAGAGTCGGATGAGATTGGAATTGATTTTCCAACTGAGCAACTCATGACCATTGATGTGTGCGAGGTTGCTCCTGCCCGTCTTTGGAAAAGGTTCTCCTTGGTTTGCACCTTTTGCAAACTTCTTGAGCGGCGGATATCCGGACCCCGACGACGACATATCGGCAAAAGAAGAAATTCTTTTCGGATTTGAACTATTATGTGTGGGACGATCCCATTCTCTTCAAGCGTTGCAAGGATGGATTGCTCCGTAGGTGTGTCCACGAGTTCGAGCGAGAGGGACATTATGGAGCAATGCCATGGTGGACTGTGGGAGGTCATTATGGGAGTGGGAAGACTGCTGCGAAGATTTTTCGAGTCCGGTTTCTACCGGCCAACAATTTTTAAGGATACGAGAGAACTTTGTAAAAGGGTGTGACCGGTGCCAACGCACCGGTAAACTTTCTCGGCGAATGGACATGCCCCTCCACCCCATCCAAGAATGCGAGGTCTTCGACGTATGGGGTATTGATTTCATGGGACCGTTTCCATCCTCGTATGGGAACAAGTACATTCTCGGTACGCGTCGACTACGTATCAAAGTGGGTGGAGGCGATAGCAACACCGCGGAACGACCACAAGGTGGTCAAGAACTTCCTGAAAAAAAATATTTTCACGCGGTTTGGTTTGTCCACGAGCCCTCATCGGTGACGAGGGAACTCACTTTTGCAATACCCACTAGACAAGATTTTAGAACGATATGGGGTAAAACACAAAGCTGCTACCCCCTATCACCCTCGGACGAGTGGACAAGTTGAAGTGAGTAACCGAAGCACGAAGAGCATTCTTGAGAAGACGGTGAATTCTAATAGGACGATGGAGTCGAAGCGGATGATGTGCTGCGGGCCTACGGGACTTTCAAGACTCCTATTGGCACGTCTCCGTTTCAGATGGTTTATGGCAAGGCCTGCCACCTGCCAATCGAGCTTGAGCACAGAGCGTTCTGGGCTATTAAATTCTTGAATTTCGATAGCCAGTTATGCAGAGAAAAGCGATTATTGCAGTTGCAGGAGCTTGATGAGTTCAGACTCCAGGCCTACGAGAGCTCGAGAATCAGTAAGGAAAGGACTAAACTGCTTCACGACAAGAAAATCAAGATTAGGGAATTCAAAGCGGGCGAGTGGGTTTTACTGTATAATACCAGGTTACATCTGTTTCCTGGTAAGCTACGTAGCCGTTGGTCTGGCCCCTTTGAAATCTTTCAGGTATTCCCTAGTGGAGCAGTCGATTTGAAAGATAAGCAGGGCGGGTTGTTCAGAGTAAATGGTCATCGGTTAAAACACTATATTGGTCAACAAAAGGAACGACCGGTGGTTTTCTATCTGAACGACGTCCCTAGTCAAACCAGCTCCGATCCTTCGGCACCCGATGATTTACATCTCTGTGAGTTCTTTGATGATGTTGTGCTCCCTGATGTTGCACCTCGGCTTGTGAAACAGAAACCTAAGAAGAAGAAGAGAAGAATCATAGGTACGAAGTGGATACAGAAGTTTGATGATATGGCCAAGACGTTGGCGAGACTTTGTTCCTGTGGATTCCAGCCTGTTGACCCCGAGAAGGTCGAGAATAATTCCGGGATGAGGCTTCACTGGCCTGACCCCGGTTGAATTTTTATTGGTTAGTCGAGCTCCCGACTATAATTAAGCCCTACTAGGACGGTAACCTAGATATCTTTTTGTTTGTAGTTTATTTTTACTGTGTTTCTCTTGTTGGTTGCTAATGTTTTCCACCTAGCAGTTTCTGACTATGGATCTGTACTTGGACGATTGCCCACATCATGACCCCTGTTTGTTTCTTTTTATTTACTCATGTACCCCAGTATCTCTCGATATTACATTTGTGCACTACATTTCACATAGATTCGGTTATCATCAATTTTCGCATTGATTCGCTTTGTTCCATGATATTGCCTTGTCTATCATCTTTTGTGCCCCTATCCCCGAGGTACGTCTTGTTTTCCCATGTGTGCAGGATATTTGCGATAGCGATTGTGAGCTTTCAGATGATATCAGTTTACCGGTGGATGGTCCACAGTCTACTGATTTCATCAAGCAATTCTGAATCTGGCTCCGGACCACTTCCAGAATTGCAACTTTCGAATTACAACCACTAAGTTTTTCTTATTTTGCACATGCTGAGGACATCATGTAACTTAAGTGTGGGGGAGGTTTTATTGGTTTGTTTTACATGCTATCTAGTTTTGCTCCTTTGAAAAATTTGAAACATTTGATAAAATTTTTGAAAATTTGTGAGTCCCGAGTAACTTCAATGACATGCTAGTTTTGTAATTTGGCACCTTTAATTGTTATCAGTAGTCATATCATGTTCTAAGAATAGGTTTGGTAGATCAGATACTCACTTGAACCTCAGTACATGAACCTGTTAGATGAGGAACCAAAAATATAAAATAGTCTCCGGTTAGTTAAGGGATAGCCAATTCTAGCCTGCAGATAACCACTTACTTAGCACTGATGAAAGTTAAGAACTCGTACTATACTCACAGTTAGAATCTAAGTACCTTAGTGTCTTGAGAACCTTAAAAGTCTTGAATGTGTTAGAAATGATACCTGACCGGGAGTTTCCAAAGAGTTTGAAAGAAGGAAAATTTTGAAAAAAATTAAATTGCGGAAGTTGTTTGCGACTATCACCTCGAGTCCATTTGGATACTGCCCCAATTGGGGAGTGTGGTTTACCTTGGACAGTATAGGTTTGAGTGATCTCAGGGTGACTGCCTCTAACGTTTAGGGGAGAGTGTTATACTTTTGAGACGCGACGATAGAGAAAAAATTATAGACCTTTTTGGAACTCTAAAGTCGAGTTGATCTAAACCCAGTAGAGACCTGAAAGGTATTTTCTTGGCACCAAGTAAAGGAATTTAAATGTGAGTTGGTTACTTTGTTCTTGATAAATAGTTTTTGTAGGGTAAGTGCTGTAGACAGAACGAACTTCGTTTATTTAACCGGATGACTGTTAGTGCTTGATTTAATACATCAAGAGAGGATCGGTGGAAGTTTAGCGGGTTCAGCACACACAATCACTGAGTGAGTTCGATTTGCTAGATACTAGCTTGATGTGAGCATGACTACATCTTGTGTCAAATTATGTGGCTTTTTGATAGTTTGTCGTTGTCTGTTTTGCTCGGGGACAAGCAAAAAGCTAAGTGTGGGGGAGTTGTTTAGGGTATATTTTACTATATTTTCGGGCTTAATCCCTAAACAATTTGCCTTGTTTTTAAAGGAAATAAATGAGAAAAGCATGTTTTTAACCAATAAATTCATATAATGTTCATTGAGGGTTTATAATTTAATTATGAGGAAATATTGAGTTTAAATGTTATTTCGTTACACATTTTTCTATTATTATTACTCGATGACTTGGTGTAACAATTATTTTGCGAGAAAATAAAGAAATGCAAGGGGATATTATTTATGGAGAAGATTAATCTCATTTAATCAAGAGATCAATGTTATTCAATCAAAGGATTTTGAAATAAAGAAGGAAAATCGGAGCATTGAAGAGAGGATAAAGAAGATCTGATCGAAGGAGTGGAGTAGGGAACACGTTATACGGAGCAAGGTGTGAACGCGTAAAAATGTGAGGTTCGGTCGACCGAGCCATGACACTCGGTCGACCGAGCGTGATCTTTCGGTTGACCGAACCCTGAGGCAAAAAAAATCGACGCGTTTTCTAGATCCTTCCCTATGTCGGCCACAAACTCCTATATAAGCAGCATCCGTTCGAGCAGGAAGGGTCGTCCAAAAAATATTCACAAGAATACATTAGCATAAATTAGATTCATAATTAGGTTTTTATTTTTCTTTCAATTTCGATTCAGCAATTATGGTTTTTATTATGAAGATGAGTGGCTAAAGGCCTGAGGCTAGGACCACCAATGTGAAGCCACCATCACCGGAATAAACAAGGATTTTTGCATTTATTCGTTCTAGTAAGTTTCTTGTTCTTCCTTCATGTTTTGAATTGTTTATGTGCAATGTGTATGACTATACTTGTGTTGCATGCTGATTTGAATTTAGACATACGATAGTTGATAAATTCATAGATTACCGTGAGGAAGAGTGATAATATCTCTTCTAACAAACGATAGTTGAGGGAGGATATTGTTAGATTAGGATTTTATATCCATATCTTTGTTTCGTAGAGCTTTAGTCAAACCGAGAGGTGTACTAATTAAAGGTGTAGAATCGAGAGAGGAAACGCCGCTTTAGTAGATAATAATCCAAGACTTACGAATGAATATGCGATTTTCTTGTTAATTTCAGTGGGGTGGTGGATCAAAGGTGTGTTCTAGTTGTTTTAATCATAGTTGTTAGAAAAAGATTTGATAAGTAGTAGTTGTTCTTCTCGCTTTTGAAACCTTTATTTCGTTCTTTAATCCAAGATCGTATTTATAAACCTTACAAAAGAAATCGAAGGCGGAAACACTATTTTTCGTACAAGTCCCGTGGATACGACCCGGTTTCATCACTATAGTAAATTGCGAACCTTCGCACTTGGGGTTGACATCGGTTTTATTTATTATATTTTATCACTGCTTTGCATAAAACCGCAAACAGTTATCATCTATAACCACATTTTAATCCGGCTAGATGTTCATATGTGTGTGACCCGATAGGCTTCTGAATATGTTGGCCGTTGACACAAAGTGCAAATTACGAAAATGCCCTTCATACCTAACGATCACGGGATAGCATCTAGCAACACACCGTGACCCCCAATCATCGGAAGAGTCAAATGCAATGACTACTACCTTTCATGTGAAACAGTTACCGTGTAACTTACAATCCTATCGCTGTAATAATATCCATACGGTCGTTAGTCGAGTGTCAAAACATCAACGACCGTATCTTATAATCTGGATATCACGCTCTCTCGAAGTAACTCATTTACTCCCACTTTGCAAAGATTCACGAGAGTAAGACATTCCTTATAAGAAGGCCATTTCGGATATTCGATCACAATCATAGGATACGCGATTCCCGGACGACCAATCATGTATACTCGCATGCTTCGAGTATCATACCCAATCACTACCGCATGATCGCCCCGTGGCTGGGAAACCTCAATAGTGTCAAAGCATGACAATCCACACCGTGATGCCATGAAGACTCCGGTCTTAAGGATAATTACACAACCGCCACATAGTGTGACACTTATCCGTGTAAGTGAGTCGATCTAACGTACGCATTCTCTAATACACGTCCACGTACGGTCAAGTGTCTCTACATTTCGATAGACGAGATCTATCCCCGCCCTTAAAGACGAGAAGACATCTAATACGTGCTAGTCTGTTTATACTATCAATGCCCTGTTTAATAGTACATCAGCCTAGAGACATTTAAGTATCAAACTTATTAAAGTGATTAGAGATCTCATCAACCATAATCGCCTATCATGGTTTCTCTATCACAGTTTAATACTAAGGACGTTATCATATAACAATTCATAATTGGTTCTTTAAAAGAACGTATATATGACAACAGAAAAACCATTTTATATATGTATAAACATAAAGAAATAGTAGAAATGATCCGACCCGGTCGGATCCGGTCCAACCCGATTGGGTTTAGGACACTATTACAACAGTGATACCAACAAAATTAAAGCTGCATCCTCATCTTCAATCTTAACACCAATACTCCTTAAATCAAGCAATACTGTGTTCAGCTTGTCTAGATGATCTCTGAGAGGCATTCCTTCATGCATCTTTAAATTGAACAGACGTTTCTTCATCAGCAACTTGTTGGTCAATGACTTTGTCATATACAGACTCTCATGCTTCAGCCACAGCCCTGCTGCTGAATCCTCTTTAGCAACTTCAGTGATAACATCATCATACAAGCACAACAAAAATCATTGAATGTGTTTTCTCCTCCAGATTGGCCATCTCAGCGTTTCATGCATCCACTACCTTTGCCAATAGAGCCCAGAGCCCTAGTTTCTTCAACAGAGCACGCATCTTGATTTGCCACAGATTGAAATTTTTCCTTCCTGTGAATTTACCAATCTCTACATCTAACCCAGACATCTTGATCTCGCCAAAGACCATAACTTTTATCACAAAATCGTAGCACCGGTGAAGGTCTTGGTGAAGATAAAATTTTGTTCAAACAGATGGTTCCCAAACAGAACCTCGGATTCCCTGATGATAACCTATCTCTGATACCAGTTTGTTATAACAGGACCGTCAGGGATTGAAACGGATTGCGATAATCAAGAATAAACGAGAAAGCCTAAATCACACAAGAAACAATAACACTCATTTAACGTGGTTTCTGGCAATATGCCGACCAGTCCACGGGCAGAAACAAGGAGATTATATTATCACTGGAGATTTTACAGACTCTGCAATTGCATATGCAATTGCTCCTGACGCCACTGCGTCTGCAAATATTCGAGTTTACAACAGATGAGTATCTATAGTCACAAAACCCTAGACCTAGCCGCCATAACTAAATACTAGCTAATTGACTAAAATACCCCAGATGTGAACTCTGCTGACTCCACCAGACATAACCTGTTGATATTTGCCCTGCTGACATTGCTTCTGCTGACATTGCCCTGATGGCATTGCCCCTGCTGGCATACCCCTGCCGACTTAGTACTCAGCCAGATCAGATGAGAGGTCAAGTCATATTTTCTAACATTTATAATTCACAAAAGATATAACTAGAGATGTAAAGATAGCAATTAAAAAATATAAAATAACTATCAATTTATAAAAACAAATAGTTGATATTTTACTTAAAACAACACGACTAATAAGATTTAATATTTTGATTATTTGGAAAAAAATAATTTTTTTGGATGTGAAGAAACATAGATGTTACACACTGGTAATATCTTGTGTTTTTTTGGGAAAAACAAAGATTTTATTCTTCGTAATCAGCGGAAGTAGCGAGGAAACATGAGGTGGGGGAGATGAACCCTATTCCATAGTTCTTACTAGGCCAATACCATATATAGCCAGTAAATTAGAGGGTACATTTCTTTGTCTATATACCAAAGAAAATGAGACAAAAATAAAATTAAGTAACAATCTATGGCAGTTTTCTATTATATATCATACCAACATGTGAGAGATCTTCGTTACGTGCTATGAGACGATGATATGTGGATAGAGAGTCTCCTTCAAATATAATTCGAAAATATCCCTAGGTGAGAGCATACACAATAGCATGATGCATCGCTAAAGCTTCTCCAACCTCCACTTCAAACTTTTTTTTTGGAGAATGAGTTGAGTGTTCTACCATGTCTCTCTCGAATCAAACCTCCCATAGCTGCCTTAGCTTTCTCCAAACGCCGCATCAACATTAAATTTATATTGTGTTACATCCGGAGCCTACCATACTGAGGATTTCATATTGCAGCTCGAAACTGGATTTTTGGCTGGATGAAAGTATTTCGTCGCCTCTGCCTGAGATTTATACAAGGATGAGTTAATATGTATATCTTTCTATCCAAAATCCACGAATAACGCACTTTCCAAATGGTCCAGAGGAGAGTGTCTATTTGTGCTGCTTCCATGCCATCATGTGTATTTAAGAGTTCTTCTAGAAAATCTAGAAAACGGTGGACGCGTAGTGAGCTCATGTAATTATCGTAGGGGGTGACTTCCTGAACGCTTTTATATTAGGGGTTTCACATTCGAAGAGACAATGCCAAGCAGTTTCTTCAGATCTCTTACACACTTGACACAAGATATCGCCTATTCCTCTTAAACGCAAACTAGAAGTTCGAAAGAGCGTTATTCATTAGCTTCCACATGAAATGTATGTTACGTGGTTTAACCTTTAACTGCCAAAAGACCATTCCACAACTTTCGGCTTTCCTCTCGACTGATGGCTCGAAACTTAGAGTCCCATGCCAAGATGTAACCCGTTTTAACATAAAATACTCCGTTTTTTAGAAATATGCCATATTAATTTGTCGGTCACCCCTTATCACCGGACGACGTAATCGCGTATTTATTATCAAGGCTTGGCTCCAAGTATGATGCCCTCGTTACCCTTCTCTCCACCAAATCGGTTACCATTGATGAAGTCTATTCAATGCTGCTAAAATACTGAGGCATAAACCACCGTGTCTGTCCCAGGAAACCCGTCCTTATCATCCAATTTTCCACTTCTGGGCAACAGAAATCCCATTCCCAACATGGCCATGGTTCGTATAATAACCGAGGATGGGGGCGGAATAACAATTCCCGCGGTATTTAGCAGTCCGGTGGAAATTATCAGTCCGGCCAGCCATACCAGCCCTCTCATCCTCAATCTGCCTATCCTCCACCATCCGGGTAGCAACATCAAGCTAGCAATGCCCTAACGTGCCAGCTTTGTAATCGGATAGGCCACACGGTTCAAACATGTTGGTATCGGTTTGACTCCAACTTTGCACCTCCGCCTCCTGCTCGTGCTTATTACCCTAATCCCGGTCCTTCCCCGTCAAATGAATGGATAGCAGATACAGGGGCCTCACATCACACTACCAATAATCCCCGCAATTTGAACTTATCCGCTGATGCCTATGATGGTCCGAAAAAACTACACATTGGCGATGACACAAGTTTACCTATTACATATTTTGGTTCCATTAGTTTTGATACGCCAACTCATTCTTACGTATGATTCAATAGGTCTCTTATAAAATTCCTCTCCAAATAGCCGAGGAATATCATGAAATCATGGCCTCCATAATATCTTTTGCATCGAAATATTTTTCTTTTAGAATACGAGCTGAGATAGAATTAGGATCATGTACAATCGTCCATGCTTGTTTGTCTAGATGGGCTCTATTAAAGCATTCTAAGTCTCCGAAACACAATCTTCCTTCGCCTTTTTGTTTGCAACAAGCTGACCATGATTTCCAATGCATTTTATTTTCTCCATTTGAAGAACTCCAAAAAAATCGCCTGGCCATTTTTCTAAGTCCATAATGACCCCTTTCGGGAGGGCGAAACGCTAAGTTACGCATTTTCTTCTTTTTTCCTTTCTATCTCTCCATATAGTCCTACTTATGGTAAGAATTAGACTCGTCTGATATCTAAGCATAGGACCCTAAATGATACAAGGCCAACACTGGTGTTAAAGGTGTGTTTGGTAAAAAAAAAAAGAGTTAAATATATGGGCAAAGTGCATTAGACCTGGTACAACGGTTGTATCATAAATTTGTTTTCAGTCTAAGTTGAAGCAGCCCCATATATATATATATATATATATATATATATATATATATATATATATATATATATATATATATATATATATATATATATATATATATATATATATATTTAGAGCTCGTTCTTATATCTTTGTAGTGTATTTTGCATATATTTTTATTTTATTTAAATTAAAAAAAACTTAGTAATACTCAAATTAATACACATATTTAATCAAAAAGAAAAAAAAATGTTTAACCAACGAATATACTCTTTAATACACATGTGAACATAGTTTGCCTTAAAAATAACTGATATATTGTAATTTTTTACACAGTCCAGAACCCTAAAACAATTTTTTGGCTAAGAACCACTGATTACACAAGAACGCCTCTATATATACAACCTCCGTCCCAAAATATAAGTTCATTTAGTTTTTTAGCTTTGTCTCAAAATGTAAGTTATTTTAGAAAACCAATAAAGCATTTATTAAATTTTTCTCCTTCTACCTCTCATTTATTATATATTCAACTACTTTTTATTACTTTGCATCACTACAAGAAACTTGTCGTTTAATGAGGAGAATTTAATGAGGAGCTGAAACTTCGTCATTAATTGATACATATAATGAGGAGATGTAAATAGTTTTGTTGATTAATGACCAAATCAAAATTCTCCTCATTAATCGTCCTACTTCTCCTCATAAAATATACTACATAATAAAATCTCCTCATTATTCATAATTTGTTTTTTTATTATTAAATTTCCTTAATTTGTTTACATCTCCTCAATATTTTTTTATTCATAATACTTCAACAATGTCATCTCCTTAAAAACCATTTCATGTAAATCTAAAAAAGAAACCCTTAATTCAGTTTACCGATTCTCTGCAAATCGTATTACCGTTCATTGTCTCTCTGATTTCTTCATCCCCTTCACGTGCTATATCCACAAATGGTAAGAATCGAGCCACCATGTGATTCAATTCACATATAGAAGGTTTGATAAAGAGAAAGTTGCTGCTATTAAGATGATTCGGTACAGATCACCGTTGTGTCATTCGTTGTGCCACAACCGTTGTGCCCGTATCATTACACAAATAGAATAATGATACGAGTAATGATACGGGCACAACGGTTGTGTCACAACGAATGACACAACGGTGATCTGCACCGTTGATCATTATGAGTCTAAATTTAATATGATATAATCTATCACTTGTTGTGCCACAATTATTGTACACGTATCAATAATCTTATTATTATAAACAGACAGAACGGAGATAAAGGGAAACTATAATTTGGGAAACAAACAGAGCACCTTTTTGAGTATCCCTTCCACTATTGGCTATATTCCATTCAATGAATGTGTTACATCCAACTTGATCCAATTAAAGAAATAGCTACGTCCAACAATTGAATATATTAAATAATATTTACACTTTTTTTTACATGTATAAGTGGTCAATTATTAGGGAATGAAAGCTAGTAAAAAAATCTACTCCAACCCAACCTCTTCATTCCATCGTTCCCAACCCAATTTTCCCCCAAAATAATTGAAATAGGTTAAAGTTGTTGTCTTCTTCTCCAACAACCTCCCTTAATCCTCGTCTATCTGCCTTCTCACCGGAAACAAGTTAGCCAGGCCGACCTCAACACAAGAGTAAGGACGATCCCATCTCCGGCAGCTGCTTCTTCTCTGTCCGGCACTGCCTTTTCATCTCCGTTAGGAAATTTTCTCCTATCCGCCTGCAAAAAGGTACCACAGCGTTCTGTTCTTCATCATTTGTGATACATACATCATCATATTTCAAGATTTGTCTTTTGATTAGTGTTTTGGGATGCTCGATTCTATTGGGGTTTTTGGTAAATCGAACCTCGTAGCTGCTCATAGCTGCGATATAGGTCTAATTTTGTGTGATAAAAGGTGAAGTTTGTTTACGGATGTGCTTACAGTTAAGAGCGAGTCTGTTGATGTTTGCAGGGATATGTGGGTGAGAATGAACAAATACAGGAACTTATAAAGGGGATCTTGCCAAGGTAAGAAGTTGTTTTCTTACTTGTCAGGCTCTTTTATTTTGATCTGATGCAATTGTTTAGGTTTGAAGGTTGTAGATTTGGGCAATGTAAGAGCGTAACTTTGAAGTTAATCCCCTGTGTTGACTTGATATCCCCTGCAGCTAAGTCGGTTAGTGCCTACTATTTTTTTTGCATTCATTGTTGTCATGTATTTCTAACATGCCTTGATTATTAAATGCCCCCAGAAATTCTTGTTTTGATTTGTTGAAAAACACTTTTGGGTTCCATGAAAGGAGTTTTCTACATTTTTGTTCTTTTGCTATATATCAAATGCCAAGACATTCATTTAGCCACATGCTTCTTTTTTACCTTCAATGAAGTATAATATAGTCAACAAATCGAGGGGTCATGTCCCATTGCCCATATATTGACGTAAACTTGAGCATTTTTGGGTATAGTGTAATTCATCACTTGACATGTTCAACTGCTTATCTTATGACTTGTATTCTGAGAAGTTGAACAGTTGGTCTATTTTGTCTTGGTCTTGGATCGGGCTAAAGATAGAATTGTGTTATCCCTCTTTGAATTTCTTTTCCTGCTCGTAGATTGAGGTGCAGATTGGGGGTATTATAGGAATATTGAATACTCCATGAGTAATTGTTTTTTTGGTGCTATAGTTTTTTAATTACATTTTAATCCTTATATTTTTTATTTGCATTTTGGTCCCTATATTTTTTATATTTACAGTTTAACCCCCGTATCCGTATCCTATATTTTTAAAAATTCTCGTATCCACGTGTCCCGTGTCCGCGTATCCGTGTCGACGTATCCGTGTCCGTGCAACCTAGCTGAGAATGCATATATTTAGGACTTTTAAGCTAATTGTGCCAAGTCCTTCTTTTGTTATTTTTGCTAAGTCAAGTTAACAACCTATTTAACAAGCTGTCAGTCTGCTTGCCTAAACATCTGCTTATATGTGAATCTGTTGTGTTGATGCTAAATGCCTTTGCATCTGGTTGTTATGCTTGACAGGAATTCTAAATATAAGTTGCTTGCAATCTGCTAATTTGTTTTCCATGTCTGGTGGCTGCATGCACATTAGCTTAAGTCCAGGTCTATTGGTGTTGAGTCTTGTAAATTACAATCTTGCTTTATGTATCTTTTTTACGACATGTAGTCTTGTAAATTACAATCTTGCTTGATGTATATTTATGCTTGTTTGCCCTGTCTCGTAAAATGCATCTTGTTTACGTTTCTTTTGTGTGATACTGTAGTCTTAAAAGGGTGTTTTGCTCTTTTTATGTTCCCACCTCCATTGGGAGAGATATGTATGGCACTTAGTTTATTGAATATGTATGGCCAATTGTGAACTTTTATTTATTTGGGTATTTTCTTTATGAGTTCATTTTACTTGTACATTTTGTTTGATTACATTTTCTATGGAGCTATCATTGAAGGAAATTGGCTTGAAAAAAGTTCCAGTACTCTGCTTATGCTCATTTACTGGGCTCCAAATATTGTTGAAGCTTCAAAGACTAATTTCAACTTTTGGAAAGCACTTTTTCACATACATGTCTCTCTATTATTTATTCTTTGACTTGATGCTTATTGTGTCTTTACTTGCAGAACCTTTTTGACCAAACCGAAGAGGTGATGCTAGAGTGTACTTATTTCATGATGAATGAGTAAGAAACTTTTGATTTTGTCGCTTCCGGTGGAGTAGGAAAATGACACCTAGTAGAGAATGGATTGGTCTTTTTGATGATCGATTGAATGAAAAATACAAGATAGGTATTCAACAGTTTTTGGATTATTCATTCAAGAAGACGGGCGAAGTCGAGAATATTCGGTGCCCATGTGTTAAATGTCAAAACACAGGTTATGGATCTCGGGAAATGGTTGAAATGCATCTATTGGTGCATGGAATGATGCAAAATTACACAACTTGGTATTATCACGGTGAAAAGGGCGGTGAATCTTTATCTAACAATGAAGAATTAGGGGAAAGTGATTATTATGATATTGACGAAATGTTAAGGGATTTACACCCTAACATGGATGGTTTTGATAAAAGTGGGCCTGGAATTGGTTCGTCGAGTCACAATTAGCAAGCGGAGGAGCCAAATGATGAAGCAAAAGCTTTTTACAGATTGTTAGAAAACTCTAAGAAACCTACTTATCCGGGTTGTGAGACTTCAAGGTTAGAGTCAGTGGTCAATCTGTTAGAAATGAAGAGTACTGGTAGGTGGAGTAATGAATCATTTGACATGTTGTTGAAATATTTGAAAAGAATACTTCCAAATGGTTCAGTTCTTCCAGATTCTTATTATGAAGCCAAAAAGATTATCAAGGATCTTGGGTTATCTTATCAAAAGATAGATGCTTGTTTGAATGATTGTATGTTGTATTGGAAGGAAGACACTCATTCTGACATCTGCAAAATATGTGGTGCATCTAGATGGAAATAAGACAGTCATACCGGGGAAACTAAAGTTCGTCCTAATGGTAAGAAATTCGCAGTGAAGACCTTGTGTTACTTTCCTTTAAGACCAAGACTTCAAAGGTTATTCATGTCCAATAAGACAGCTCCTTTGATGAGATGGCATCATGATAAAAGAGTGGATGATGGTGTTTTAAGACATCCAGCTGATTCAATGGCATGGAAGTCATTTGATGATAAATATAAGGATTTTGCAGCTGAACCTCGGAATGTACGACTTGGCCTAGCTAGTGATGGTTTCCAGCCATTTACTCACTCAAAAACATCATACAGTATTTGGCCAGTAATACTCATTCCATACAATTTGCCACCATGGATGTGCATGAAAGAATCTAATTTCATTCTTTCAATGCTTATTCCAGGGCCAGAGGGTCCGGGAGATGCTATTGATGTCTATCTTCAACCGTTGATTGATGAGTTAAATGGGTTATGGGAAGTAGGAGTTGAAACATTTGATACTTCAACTCGTGAAAATTTTATGTTACGTGCAGCTTTACTGTGGACAATCAATGACTTTCCTGCATACGGTAACCTTTCTGGTTGGAGTACCAAGGGTAAGATGGCATGTCCTCGTTGCAACAAGGACACTTGTTCTATGAGGTTAGTCAACGCAAACAATGTTACATGGGTCACCGGCGTTATCTTTCAATAAACTTCCATATTGGAGTTCGCTTCTATTACCGTATAATTTGGATGTGATGCATATTGAAAAGAACATTTTTTTAAATATTAATGGGACAATCATGGATATTAATGGAAAGACAAAGGACAATGTCCAAGCTCGTCTTGATTTGGAAGATATGAAAATCAGACCGTAATTGCATCCTATCCGTAAGGGGGATAAGCTTGAGTTACCTGCCGCATCATACACGTTATCTAAGAAGGAGAAACACTTGTTTTGCTTATTTTTTAAGCAATTAAGACTCCCAGATGGGTTTTCATCAAACATTTCTCAAAGTGTTAACATGAAAGAACATAAACTCTCAGGTTTAAAAAGCCATGATTGTCATGTCCTTTTACAACATCTACTTCCTCTGGGGATACGTGGTCTTCTTCCAAAAAAAGTGTGTGAACCTCTTATTGAGTTGTCTTTGTTTTTTACTAGCTTGGGTGCTAAATCTTTGAGGGTAGATGAGCTAGAAAGGATTGAGTCCCAAATCCCGATTACCTTATGCAAGTTGGAACAAGTTTTCGTGCCTTCTTTTTTTCGATGTCATGGTGCATTTGTCGGTTCATTTGGCTAATGAGGCTAAAATTGGTGGACCCGTCCAGTATCGATGGATGTACCCTATTGAGCGTATGTTATATCAGCTTAAAAAACTAATTCGCAATATGGCTCGTCCAGAAGCCTCAATTGCAGAGGGGTATATAGCAAAAGAGTGTATGACTTTTTGTTCAAGGTACTTGAAAGGAAGCAAGACAAAATACAATCAAATTGAGCGAAACTGTGATGAGGGGTTTGAAAAGGTTGAAGGTGAAATATCCATATTTTCACAATGTGGACGAGGACAAGGAGCTGGCATATCTCGTAATCTCAATGAAGATGAGTGGGAGAAAGCTCATATATTTGTCTTGAAGAATTGTGATGAAGTACAACCTTTTCTCAAGTAAGATCAAATACCTTCACATGGTCATTTCAATTTTTTCATCCGATTTTTTTGGTTTACTTTTTGCATCCATATGTAGTTTTCATTAATATTTCATAACAGGGAGTACTCTCAGATCCAAGAAATTAGTACATCGAAAGTGTCGGAGGATGAGTGGAATAGAAACTTTATCATTTGGTTTAAAAAGAAAGTGAGTAGATTCATTACATATGTTATTTAGTGTTTGTAAAGATTAATTGCTTTACTTATTTATGTTGTAATTTGTTTTAGGTTGAAAAAATGCGAATGCAAGACCAACACACAAATTCCAATGTGCTACTATCATTTTCTCGTGGTCCTTCACAGTATGTCATGTGCTTTAAAGGTTATCTTGTCAATGGATATAGGTTTCGGATTGAAGCTAGTGACACCAATTCCAGGACACAAAATTCAGGGGTATGTGTACTTGGTGATATCGGTAATGAGACAGATTTTGTTGATTATTACGGTGTGTTGACATAGATTCTTGAACTACAATATCTTGAGGAAAAACGATTGGTTTTATTTCGGTGCAAGTGGTTTGATGTGCATGATAAAGAGAAAGGAGCCAAAATAGATGAATATGGTTTCACTAGCATTAATTGCAATCGACCTTTGAAAACAAATGAGCCATTTATTCTGGCAAGTCAAGCTTCCCAAGTGTTTTATGTTAATGACAACATTAATAAAGGCTGGCATGTTGTTGTTAAGACACAACCTCGGGATTTCTATGAGATGGGAGAACCAATAGAGGATGAGAGCAATAATACAACTGAATTAGGTGAAGCATACCAACATTCAGAATCTTTCAAGTATGATTGTGGTCACTCAAATTCAGTTGATGAAGATGGTCAAAATATCTGGAGAAGAACAGATTTGGAGCCGGCAGTGGTTGACATGACAACAATCAAAAGAAAGAGAAAGAGAAAAGTATTTTGATGGTTCATCCGGCGTCCTTTTTGATCCTGATTTTGGTTAGATGGTTGAAAATCAATTTAATATATCCTCATTTTCTTATTTATTCTTCATTTCTGCCATATATCTAAGTCATGGTCTCATGTTATTGTCAGGTTTCTGGTGTAACGAGTTCATTCTCTTGTTTCATTCTTTTGGGGAACTGATGCGAGAAACATTATCCAGGTATCTTGTTTATTGTCAGTCTATTTATGAACACTGATCTTCTATGTAGATATATTTATGAGTGTGAATTAGTGTTTTTATTATCCGTAATTATTCTTCTGTGTAGATATAACTTGAATTAGTGTTTTTATTATCCGTAATTATTCTTCTGTGTAGATATAACTTGAATTAGTGTTTTTATTATCCGTAATTATTCTTCTGTGTAGGTAAATGAGATCACATTTATCATTTCCTAAACTATCTAAGAAAGATATTCTATACTTCTAATAACATTTTGCTTCTACTTGACTCTTATTTATTTACGTATAGTTATTACTATTGTTTTGATATGAGAACCGTGTATAGGTGAGATGTATGTATGTTTGCATTCTCAGTCTCGTTAGAAAATCACCTTTTTCACATGTATTGTGATCCTTCCGTATCTTTTCCATACGGGCTCTAGAACCTAATTAGGCTCCTCCTTTCAACATGGAATATACCCCATATTATGTTCTCCATGCACTCTTTTTTTTTGTGATCACTCTCTTCTTCACTCCGTATGTTCTTGTGGGACACACTTATTTTTCTTATCTGATGAGTGATGTTTGTCCATGTTTGGCACTTATGTGTCTTGTGTGATCGAGGTGTTGTAATAAGAATTCCACACAATATCGACCTTGGATTCTTGAGCTGTACAATGAGTCATTTATGATATCGCTGGAATATTAATATCATGTAATGTTTTTTTTATCTTAGTTTTACTCCATTTAATCCCCTGGTTGATGGGAGCTGCAACTTTATTTACCAATAATGCTGCCTCCTACAGTAGTCTTAATTTTGTAGTTTAGCAGTCCTTGGTTACTCCAACCATCTACATTTATTATTATAGCTATTTTGTCCCCCTTCTTTATCTCTCAATCTTCAGATATAAATAGTTGGCTAGTTGGATTTGAAATGGGAAGCAATTCTGCCACCTATCATCTACTATGATAAAGGCATAGAACATTGATGTTAGGCTGCATTGTTATAGAATTTGCCATAAATATGTTGGCAAAGAATGCTTATTAATTGTGTTATGCTTTGTTGGAAAATATATATTTTTAGTGAAAAGTTTGTGCCTGCTTATGCATTGATGTTAGCTCCCTACTTATTCCTTGTTTCTTGCCTGTCCTGTACAATTTATACCTTATTATGCTTATAGGGTGAGAATGTAGTGTCTTGGAGTTGAAATGTTTATTTCTCTGACTACGGGGAAGCATTGTTGTTTGATCTTCAGGGCCAGCATGATGAAAAACTTTCTTTTATTTTCCCTTATGCATTTTTCTTAAGAAATTTATGTATTTTAGTTGAAATACTGACAAAGTTTAGTTTTCCAGCTAAGTTGGCTATGATGGATGGGTATCATTCGAAAAAGATCGTACTGAGACAATATCCCAGCAATTGAAGATGTATAATCAAGCACTTTCCATCAGCCAATTATTGTAGTACGTAAGCATATTTTTGAAGGTATTTTGTAGTAACGACTAAAGTCACGTGTTTCTTTTGTGGATGTGATATCACAAAATCCTTTAAATTTACATCTATATGTACTTATCTTTTGGAGACTAATTTATCATTGTATATATTGATGTATTTCATTAGTATAAAGCTTATATTGGTTTGCTTCATTAGTATAAAGTTTTATTTAATGTAGTTTTGCTTTAATGTATTTCATTGATATTGTTATGAAAATATAATAAATTTTGAAATATTCCCAAAAAGAACACCAATATTGATACATTTTAGTGACGGGTCAATGGCCTTATAATGAGGAGATGTATTATTAATATTTCATGAATTAATGAGGAGCAAATGGTCTTTTAATGAGAAGATGTATTATTAATATTTTAATGAATTAATGAGGAGCAAATGATCTTTTAATGAGGAGATATATTATTAAAAATTCATGTTTTAATGAGGAGAAAACGGTCTTCTAACGAGGAGTTATGTTGTCATTGAATTTTTATCCAATGAGGAGTGAATGACCCAATAATGGGGAGATTAGTTGTCACTAAAAATAATTTTAGTGAGTAGCATGTCTTCTCATTAAATGCATGAGATTAGTAATGAGGAGTTTGATTTCTCCTCATAATATGTCTTTAGCGGCGGAAGCTGCAATGAGGATCAAGTTCTCCTCATTAAAAGTCTTTAATGAGGAGAAAAAGACAATTAATGAGGATAATTCTCCTCATTAAAAGCCAAATTTCATTAATATTAATGAAAGATCATTTTAGTCTTTTGCAAGGAGTACGCAGCCCTTGAATTCTCTCAAAACAAAAAGCACACTCTTGAATTCACACAACAAAATTCTCTCAAAACAAAAAACCACACTCTTGAATTCACACAACAAAATTCTTCTTCTCTGGAAAAACTATTCTTAGAACAGCTGGTAAGTTCTGTTTCTCACGCATTACGCATATATATATATATATATATATATAATATATAGCAAATCTTCTGCTTAGTAACTTTTTAATTTATTAATTAGTACATATAATTGTTTTCGAATTTAAAGGATATCGTTTCATAGACTCCATTTTGTAGCAATCATCATGCATGCAAGCATGAGCTTATAAGTTGTTTAGTAGATGTAGACAAAATTAATTGGGAATTGATCGATGAGAAATTTATGTTTTTTGGCTAGAATTTTGTAACAAAAATGTGGAGGCTGAAGATCGCCCAAGGAAATAATGGCGATCATTTGTACAGTACCAACAATTTTGTTGGGCGGCAGATTTGGCAATTTGATGCGGCCGCCGGTACCTCGGAAGAACTAGAAGAAGTGGAAAAGGCTCGGCGTGAATTTTCAGAGAACCGCCACAATGCTAAGCCTAACAAGGACGTTCTCTGGCGTTTGCAGGTATCCCTTATTTTTTTTTTTTTTTTTTGAGTAGTGATACTTCCACTACTTATATTTATCCATACAATCTTTCAGTAACACTATTGATTTTGTTGAGATCCATCACAGTAAATATTTCATCATTTTAATTAATAAAAATAAAACAAGTATTGGAAATGACTCTACACAAATATGTAGTCCACATACCATTTTTCTTTTTCTTTCAGCAATGATAAGTTTATTAAATGGACTTTTGATATTTTTAGGACCTCATGTTTTAACATTATCGCAAAAATGACCCTTATATTTTAAAATGACACTTTTAGAACTCATATTTGTGTTCTTTTTAGTTTTAGGACAATTTCAATTCTTCCGTCTAACTTAACGTGAATTAACGTTAAGATCCAATCCACCTATTATTTTATTATAAAAAAAAATTCCACATATTATTTCATTTGCCATCTAATTTATTTTCATTCTTTTTCTTTCATTCCCAATCCATAAGTCGACATCCCTTCCCAAAAACCCCTAATTTCTTCCCCTCTTTTCAATCCCTAATTCCTTTGGGAAATGAATTAGTGATTGGAAATAGGGGAAAGATATTAGGGGTTTTGGGAAGGAGATGTTGACTAAATGAACATGTTTATCGATTGGGATTGAAAGATAAAGAATAAAACTATTGAAAGAATCAAATTAAATAATATGTGGATTTTTTTTATAATAAAATTGGGCTAGAGGCCAGAAGGACAAGATAAGATACAAAATAATTGAGAATGATAAAATGTAGTAACACGTGTAGTAACACATGTACAAAAATGTAGTAACACATGTAGTAACTGTCCTTCTCAACCATTTTAGATTAAAACTGTCATTTACAACATTTAACCTTAATAAAATAATAGGTGGATTGGATCTTAAAGTTAATTCATGTTAAGTTAGACGGAAGAATTGAAATTGTGCTAAAACTGAAAGAAAAAAAAAAAAACCACAAACATGAGATCTTAAAAGTGTCATTTTAAAAGATAAGGGTCATTTTGAGACAATACTAAAACATGATGTCCTAAAAGTGTTAAAAACCCTTATTAAATCTCCAACATACATGTTAGACAAAGTACAATTAATGCGGAATTCTATTATTACTGAAAAGTTCAATGACATTCATACACCAAAAAGTTCAATGAAATCTTGTAGATTTTTATCCTATACAAATCTAGGTACCTCGATTTGCAGCGAGTGCTACCGGAAAACCCGATAAGAACAGGGGCTAGAAACTACGATTTTTATCGAGTTCATGTCTTTTTGGATGCTATTGGTTTAATTGATAGATGATGTACGATTTGGTTCAAGACTATTTTAAAATTTGTGAATCTAATTAATGTAAGCATCATGAAAACATAGGTAAACAGAGAATCCAAGAATAGAATAGTATTTTGACATACAAAAACCCATGGAAATGCTAAGTGCCCCGAAGTCAACTCCCGAATTATCACAGAAATTAGATTTGTACCCTTAAATTTTATTTTGTCTTTATTTCATGTTTTGTCAGCAACATAATAGATGGCTATGATTTAATTTCAGGTAATTTTCTGTGAAAAATTTCGGGGCGTGTATCCTCATTGAAAAACCCACCATCATCATCAATTATTTCGTGAAGTATAATAAAATCATTATGATCAATCATTTAGACTATTGACTCAACACGTTGACAATTTAGTTTTGTGTTGGCATTTAGTTCACACACATATAATTCCGTAAACTAGTACTTTCGAAATAACTGAGGTATTTGTCAAAAAAATTTGTTGCAGTTACATTTACAATGCAATATTTATTGTGTTGTTCCTACTTCTACTTTTATTTATTAAGGAATGAGAGAATAAATACAACATTATATTAATTATAGACAAGTCATTTTAATATTCAAATGAAAGTATTAACTTACATCCTTAATATGCATGTTTTTATCACTGGAATGTATTAATTCCCATAAACTTTATTAGCCCATAGTTCAATGTTTAGCTAGCCTTTGTTATCTGGGCTTTTGATGAGTTTTGTACTCTCTCATTAATAAGAAATATACTTAATTTATTACGAGAATATTGTGTAGTTATCGTAATTATTCCGTGATCCTATGCATCTCCGATTGATTTGTTGTAGCCTAGAAGATTCTATCTCAAGGGTATATATTGTACCCTTATACTGTGAATACAATCAACCTCTTTTACCAATTCTATTATGGTATCAGAGCCACATAATTAAAATTCCACTCCTCCTTCATGTATGCTTCTCTCCTTTATTCACCCGGTTTCAATGGCTGTCACATCCTCCACCACCTCCACTCTTTCGGCTGAAAGCACCACCTCCACTCTACCACCACTCGTGCCACTCAATTCCGGCATTCAAGCACCGATCACGCTGACCGTCGTGATATGGAAAATTGAGTTTGAATTTCTATTCACAGGCTATGACCTTCTTGGCTACTTGGACGGAACGAAACCCGCTCCACCCAAAACCGTCACCACTGATGGATGCACCACCACCAATCCGGAACACTGGCATTGGGACCGACAAGACAAGCTGATCTTGAAAGCTCCAGTGGGTCTCTCTCCATGAACGCTGCACAATCAATCTCCCGTGCTACGTGTTCTCGCGATGTGTGGGTCACTTGCACGAAATTTTTGCTAAACCGTCCAGGGGGAGAATCAAGAAGGTGAAACAGACTCTCAAACGCACCATTAAAGGTGACAAATCCCTCACTGAATATATGCAGGCAATTCGCTCTAAAGTTGATGAACTCGTTCTATTGCAAGCACCAATGGACCCCGAAGACTTGCTTGATATCATTCTCGAAAATATTGGAGAACAATACGGTGATCTTGTCCGGGAAATTCAAGCCCGTGACTCCTTAATCTCTCTAGACGAACTGCACGAAAAATTGTTGAACTTTGAAGCTTCTCGCCGGCAACACCATTGCCATGCCCACTGCCGTGACACATGCCACTTACAGACCACCACAACAGCCGACCCGAAATGAAGGTTCTTGGCGTCCCACCAACCGGTCACCCGCTCCCGCCTCCCAGTTCTCATGCTCGGGGTAATGCTCTGAAGAAACCATACCTTGGCAAATGCCGAATGTGTCGAGGTCACCGTGCTCGTTGGTGTCCCAATTTTCAGTTTACACCGGTGACTTTGGAACACCTAGGTTGACTCCTCCTCAGGCACACATGGCCAACTCGTCCTCATCAGCACCTTCGGCCCTGCCTTGGCTTCTCGATAGCGGACCTCTCATCATGTGACTAAAGACTTGTCCAACCTCTCTCTCCATGGTCTTTACCATGGCACGTACTGAGGATATCATGATTGGTGAGAGTACTACTCTCTCTATTGGAGTTAACATACATAAAAGTTGCATGTCTAAGATGTTCAAGTGACCAAGTGTTAGATAAATACTCTTTGAGGCATTTTATGAAACACTTGACCACAGAAATGGTTAGGAAGTAGTTAAGTTAATTCAGGACGGTTGTGGGTCGGTTATAGTCCATAATGTTGTTATATATACTCAGCTCTAGGGTAGAGATTCATTCATTCGGTTGTAATCCAAAAATCACACAAGTTATGATAATGAATATAATTCTCGTTTTTTTGTCACTGTTCTTCGTATACTGTCACTGTTTAATCCTGCGTTTTCTTCACCTTTCGTTCATACAATGAACTTCTACATGGTATCAGAGCGCTTATGAAGTTCGCTGTTGCAAATCTCTGATTCTTTTTTATTTTCTATTCGTGTGTTTCTTTGGTTTCTTGGAGGAGCTATTCTGCTTTTTTGCTTGGTTCCTGCATTTCTTGATTTCGTTTACTGGATTATGGAGAATCCAAATCAGATTCAAGGTATTTTGCCTGGTAGTCAGTTGTATTTACACCCCAATGAGAATCCTATGTTGATTCTGGTTCAACCTTTGTTGAACAACAAGAATTATCATCCTTGGAGCTTTCCGATGAAGATGGCTCTTATCACCAAGAACAAGATTGGGTTCATTGATGGTTCGATTGTCAAGCCCGCTGTCACTTTGCAAGATTTTCAGGTTTGGCTTCAGTGTAATACCTTTGTTAAAACATGGATTCTGAACTCTGTTATGCCTAATATAGCCTAGAGTGTGATGTACAAAGAAACTGCCAGGGAAGTGTGGCAAGATTTGCAATCTAGATTCTCTAGATTAGATGTGTTTCGTCTAGGAGATTTGTTGGATCAAGTACATGCTATAAAACAAGGAGATTTAGATGTGACTACTTATTTTACCAAGTTAAAGGCTCTTTGGGATGAAATTGCTATTATGAAGCCTAATCCGGTCTGTACTTGCATTTCTAGTTGTACCTGTGATGTTATTAAGGTGTTTACAGGTTATACAGAAACATAAAATGTAGTAAAGTTCTTGAGAGGTTTAAACTCAGAATTTTCTCAAGTTTTGACACAAGCACAATTAATGGTGCATGTGCCAACTTTGGATACTGTTTTTGCAATGGTTTTGAAACTAGAGTATCAGAGAGAATCCTTGAGTAAATTCCCATATGGTATTGTCTTGTATAATAGGGCTTTTAATCAGAGTTCTTCTGGTCTTGGTTCCCAAAATAATGGTGGTTTTCAGCAAGGTTTTCACAGACCAGTAAATGGGAGTAATGGTGGTTTCAAGAAGAATTCAGGGACTACTCAGACTGGAAAGACCTTCTGTGGCTATACAGGGCATACAGTGGATAAATGTTACAAAAAACATGGATTTCCACCTGGTTGGAAGCTGAGAAGCAAGGTTAATATGGCAGAAACAATATCAGAAGGTCAAGAAGAAGACCCTGTTGCTGGCATGATTGATTCTGACAGTTTCACCTTGAATAAGACTCAATATTAGCAGTTGATGAAATTGTTGGACACTAAGAAAGTGGACACATATAGTCATACGGAAAATCAAGCAGTTGTATTGACCACTAATTTTGTTCCTGCTATTGACACATCAGGTTTGTCTAATCCTAATAGGGCTGGTAATTCTTTATCTTGGATTATAGACTTGGTGCTACTGATCATATTGTCACTAGTAGTGATTGTATGCAGTTTTCTAGACTTGTCTCTGACATTTTAGTAGGTCTAACCAATGGTTCTAGTGTGTCAGTAACTCATATTGTACTGTATGTTTAAATGATAAATTAGTCCTGACCAATGTGCTATGCATTCTAGACTTCTGTTTCAATCTTATATCCTTGGCCAAACTGACTGCTGACCCTGCCTAATCTATTGTTTTTAACCTTGACTCTTGTCTCATACAGGACAAGAAATTTGGGATAATGATTGGATCAGCTAAGAAATCTAAAGGTCTTTATGTTCTGAGCAATGATAGGTAGGTTTTACACAATGTCAATGTTGTTAGTGGTACACAGTTGGATGATCAGTCTAGGATTGCAAATGAGCAAGTCTGGCATTACAGACTTGGCCATCTGCATAATGAAAGATTGTCTCATTTGAGTTGTATTGATTCCTCTTGTAAAAACAATGCATATGTATGCCATGTTTGTCAACTTGCTAAACAAAAGAGAAATTCTTTCCCCTTGAGTCAGTCAGCTGTACAAAATATATTTGATCTAGTTCACTTTGATATATGGGGACCTTATAGACAACAAATAGTTCATGGTCATTCTTACTTTCTTACAGTAGTAGATGATTTTTCAATGTATACTTGGGTTTTTCTATTGAAACAAAAATCTGAAGTCAAACAACTAGTCCAATCTTTTGTTGAGTTTGCTTTAGTGCAGTTTGGAAAACATGTTAAAATTGTTAGAACATACAATGGAGCTGAATTTGATATGCCTGATTATTACACACCAAAAGGGATCATACACCAAATATTCTGTGTGGACACACCACAACAGAATGGTATAGTAGAAAGAAAACATCAACACATCTTGAATGTATCTAGAGCCTTGAAATTTCAGTCTAACTTGCCTTTGTCTTACTGGGGTTACTGTATCTTACATGTTGCGTTTTTGATTAATTTGACACCATCACCAGTCATTCAAAATAACACACCCCATGTCCTGATCTATGGTAAACAGTTTGATTATACAGAGTTGAGAGTTTTTGGTTCCCTTGTATATGTATGCACTCCTGCTCATAATAGAGCAAAGTTTGAACCTAGAGCTAGAAAATGTGTGTATCTTGGAGTTCCTAAGTTTACTAAAGGCCACATTGTACTAGACAAATAGACTAGGGACATCTTTGTATGGAGATGTGAAATTTAATGAAACCATTTTTCCTTTACATTTAAAAGCTACAGGTACAGTGGCAGCTCATGTTCCATTACATGTTCCATATGAAAGAGATGCAGACAATCATGATACATCCTCTCACAATAATGAGATGACACATGAGGAATCTACTCATGATGCTTCAAACAACGTTGCACAACCAATTCAATATGAAACAAAAAGATCTACCAGACAGAGACAAGTCCCAACATATCTTAAGGAATATGTGATCCCTAAGACAAAGTCACCACATTCAATAAATAATGTGGTCACATATGAAAATCTTTCAAGCAATTATCAGAAGTTTGTTCTCTTGACAGACCAGATACAAGAGCCTAGAACCTACAATCAAGCAGTTAAACATGATTGTTGGAAAGAGGCTATGCAGAAAGAGTTAGATGCACTACAGGCTACCAAAACCTGGGAGATTGTCTTCTTACCTCCAGGAAAGTCCACTATAGGTTGCAAATGGGTATATAAAGTTAAGTACCATGCTGATGGATCCATAGAAAGATTTAAAGCCAGATTAGTGGCAAAAGGATACACACAGACCTATGAGATAGATTACCAAGAAACATTCTCACCTGTAGCCAAGGTGACAACAATCAGAACTCTGTTAGCACTTACATCATCCAAGAAATGGCATATCCAACAAATGGATGTCAACAATGCCTTTCTCCATTGGAATTTGGATGATGAGGTATACATGGAACTGCCCCTTGGTCTCAAGACAGAGAAACCTGGTCAAGTGTGCAAATTGACCAAGTCTTTATATGGCCTTAAACAGGCCAGTAGATAGTGGAACTCAAAACTGATTGAGGCCCTAACAGAAATGGGATTTTCACAGTCACCTCATGATCACAGTTTATTTACTAAAGGCACATGTAGTAACTTTATAGCTCTACTTGTGTATGTGGATGACATCATTGCAACCAGCTCAACAATGAGTCCAATAGATGAGGTCAAACAAGTTTTACACAAAAGGTTTCAGATTAAGGATATTGGTGATCTCAGATACTTTTTGGGAATTGAAGTTGCCAAATCCACTAAAGGTATCTACATCAACCAGAGAAAATACATTCTGAATCTCCTATCAGAATACGGGTTCTTAGAGGCCAAACCAGTTACCACACCTATGAATTCTAAACAGAAGCTATCAGCAGGGGATTCAGAACTACTTCCAGATAATACCATATACATGACACTAGTAGGAAAACTCATTTATCTATCCTTCACTAGACTTGACATAGCATACTCAGTTCAACAACTTAGTCAGTTTCTATCTTATCCTACCATCAACCACATGCAAGCTGCACATAAAGTTTTAAGATACCTCAAGAGCAATCCTGGTCAGGGCATCCTTTTTGAAGAATATAATGACCTTCTACTCAAAGGGTATACAGATTCTGATTAGGCAGGCTGTGAGGACACAAGGAAATCTATATCATGATACATCATGTTCTTAGGATCAACCCCTATTTCTTGGAAAACAAAAAAGCAAAGTACAATAGCCGAAGCTCCTCTGAGCAGAATATAGAGCCATGGCAAATGCTATATGTGAGCTGCAGTGGCTTGTTTACCTCATGCAAGACTTACATATACCAGTTCAATTACCTGTCCTACTTTTTTGTGATAGCGCTAGTGCTATGCATATAGCCAAGAAAACAAATTTTCATGAAAGGACTAAGCATATTGAACTGGATTGTCACATCACTAGAGCTAAAGTTCAAGGTGGATTTCTCAAGCTTATGCCTGTAAAAACAACTAATCAACTAGCTGATATATTGACAAAGCCACTAGACACTCCAATATTCAGCTATCTGCTACACAAACTAGGCATCTATTCCATCTTCAAACCCCCTCAGTCTGCTGATGTTACACTCGGCAAGAAAAAAATCATCGCACAGACACTCTCGGCGGTCACGATGGCCATCAGCAGCAAACCTTCATCAACAAACACTCCTCAGCAGTCTGCTGATCATCCTCAGCAGCATCAACAGCCTATCCGTATCATTATCTTCAGCATATTGGAGTTAACATACATAGAAGCTACATGTCTAAAATGTTCAAGTGCAAGCTTTAAGTACTTTCAGCTTGAGGGGAGGGGGGGGTATTGGAGTTAACATACATAGAAGTTACATGTCTAAGATGTTCAAGTGACCAAGTGTTAGATAAATACTTTTTGAGGCATTTTATCAAACACTTGACCACAGAAACGGTTAGGAAGTAGTTAAGTTAATTCAGGACGGTTATGGGTCGGTTATAGTCCATAATGCTGTTATATATAATCAGCTGTAGGGTAGAGATTCATTCATTCGGTTGTAATCCAAAAATCACACAAGTTATGATAATGAATATAATTCTCGTTTTTCTTGTCACCGTTCTTCGTATACTGTCACTGTTTAATCCTGCGTTTTCTTCACCTTTCGTTCATACAATGAAATTCTACACTCTCTATAACTCATACTGGTGACACATCTTTATCTTCACCAGCATCAACTTTAAATTTTAAGTTGAATGATGTTTTATGCGTATTTGGGATTTCCAGGAACTTACTATTTATATCACAGTTTTGAGGAATTAATCATGTTTATGTTGAATTCTATCCTGATAATTTTTTTGTAAAGTACATCCACTTCGGGATACGCATGCTGACGGGTCCAATTAAAGATGGCCTATACACCTGGCCCCAACAACCTATTGTTGCTTTTGATGCTTTTGTTGCCACTAGGGACACGTGGCATCATCATTTAAGGCACCCCGCCCCCTATTTTATGCATTATTGCTTCCAGTGCATCTTTACCTTTCTTGAATAATAATGTTGTATCAACACATTATGACGCTCGTTTATTGAATAAGAGCCATAAGCCCCCTTTTGGTATTTCTACGTTACATTCGTGCGTCGTCTCGAAATTGTGATTTCTAATGTGTGGACATCTCCAGTTTATGGTGTGGATGATTCAAAACACTTCGTAATTTTTGTGGACCACTTTACTAAATATATTTGGTTCTATCCACTTGCACGAAAATCTGACGTTGCACAAGTTTTTCCACGCTTTAAGGCACTTGTTGAATACTATTTTGCATGCCCTATTAAAAAATTTTATTCAAACAATGACACTGAGTTTATGGCCCTTAGCTTGTATTTTTCAACACAATGGCATTTCTCACCAAACCAGTACCCTATCCCACCCACCTGAACACAACGGCTACTCGGAACACCGTCACCTTCACATTGTCGAAACTGGTCTCACACTCTTATCAAATGCCACTATGCCAACTACTTACTGGACCTACGCCTTTGCCATGGCGGTCTACTTGACCAACCGCCTTCCGACTCCCACACTGGACAATCTTTCCCCGCCTCAGAAAATATTTGGCCACTCCCAATTATGAAAAATTACAAGTTTTTGGTTGTTTATGCTACCCCTGGTTACGACCATATAGCACCAACAAACTAGAACCCCACTCCAAAGCCTGCACTTTCCTTGGCTATTAAATCAGTCAAAGTGCTTACCTCTGCCTTGACCCCACTACCAACCACCTTTATACCTCCCGCCACGTGAAATTCGTTGAAACTGTCTTCCCCTTCCGCCAAGTACCTACCCCTTCCACCTCCACTTCACACTATCATCTCTCTCAATGGCTCCTCACACCTCCCTCACCTGAGCCACTCCTCACCATCCCCCCACCTTCACAACCCGACATCCCCGCCCACCCCGAGCCATCCTCCCAACCTGAACCCACACTCCCCCCACGTCCCCATACCAACCCACTAACCTTCTTCCCATGACCACACATGCAAAAAATAACATCCTCAAACCCATCCAAAAATTAAGCCTTCTTACCCACTTTCCACACATTGAACCCGAACCTACTTCTCTTTCCAAAGCCCTTGCATCTGTTGGAGTTGCCAGAATCTGAATTCGACCGAAAACCCGATTCGAACAAAATGGGTCGAGTCATAATCTACATAGATTCGTCTAGATCTTGATTAGATCAAGATCTATTACAGAATCATGAATTTTGCGATCTAATTAACTAACGAACAGTTAATTAATACCTTAAAGAAAAGGTTACGAGATTACCCAACCGAATCAAGAAGCTGTGATCTTCCGGATTGTATCTCCAAGCGACGACTGGTGGACATCAATCCTGCATTCAAACATCCTCGAATATGCTCAAAAAAAAATCCTAAATTTTCTTCTTCCCAATGGCTAGTACAAGAAAACAAAATTTCTCTCCATTTTCCACAAAAAATAGGCGGGTTTCATTGTTCTCATTTGGTGTTTGGAGAAACTTTCTTTATATGGGGTAATAACCAATAGTTTGAGAGTTTATCTTATACATTATTTTTTTCTTTAAGGAAAATAAAACCTTTATCCAATAGGAAAACAAATTTCATATTTATCCAATAAGAAAACAAATTTGTTATTTATAATTATCTAACACATATATAATTATATTTACAATATAATTAAGAGAAAATTTCTTTTCCCAAAATTAATAAAACATGACACCATTTTTATGCCAACTGGGATAATAGATAATGTATTTTCTATATTACATATTATTTACCGAATAAATAATTTTTCGCAAATTCATTAAATTGACCAACTATTTAATTTTTCTCGAGGTTTCAAAATACGAGAATTCACTCGCGTGTTAGGAGCCAACCCCGGGATCATGGACCTATAACCAGTAGCTCCAATAAATTGAATAAAATATTCATTCAACAGATATTTCTATTCAGCTTATTAATTCCGGAATTACGCCACGAAAAATCCAAAACTGAACTCTATCGATTATAGATATAACGCATTCTCAATATGTCGAGTCAATAAGCGTCCATTGATATAATCATTAGACTAACCCTCCATAGACTATCCATAATGAAGCGTAAATGTTTCCGTAAACCTTCTTCATTACATCTTGTCCTTATTTATCATTAACCCACTAGTGACCAATTTGTTCATAAACAATATGAATTCCGTGGATCGATCAGTTTCTAGGATTAACAAAAAGGGATTGTCTTTCTACTTCCCGTAGGAATGAATGGATTCCATATATGTGAAACACACACTCGCTACTCATTCCCAAATAGTGCTAACGTGAAAGTGATTCGGACCGCGCCTTTTAGCACTTCTTAACGAACACATCTAACCCTATTCAGAAACAAGCAGGAGTCTGAAATCACTTCAGGATTAAGGTTAATCCATATATGATCATCTTGTGATTTAATAAGATTTCTCAATCACAAAATTATATGAGAAATACAGATTAAATCGGTCCAGTCCAATATTACTACATCATATATAAACGCCCCACTAAGATAACCAATATCGACGGTCCGGATAAGACGGTCATACCATACAGTGTTCTGGGATCATTAATGGTGGATTAATCAATAGATCCCATACTTTGATTAAGTTCACCACGGACTAACAACTTAAGTGTATCACCATAAACTTAATCCTCACATGTGAGACACACTAAGTTATGTGGCTACATATGATACAACTTGGAGTTTTCAATAGTGTATTACTTATGAACACGAAACAAATAATAAGATGATAATAAATCTGTCATTTATTAATTATAAAAACAATTACACAAAATTGTATTTTGCGCACTGCATCCAACAACATCCACTCACTAGAATAATGCCATGCAAGTTGAATACGAGTCCTTGGTAGATAATCATACATGGGATCTTGTCCAGGCCGATCCCTCTCTCAATATTGTGGGGTCCAAATAGGTCTTCCGGACCAAAAAATCTTGCATATGGTTCTTTAGATCGTTATAAGGTCCGACTCGTGGCCAAGGGGTTTCGTCAGCGGTCTGGCATTGATTATTATGAAACCTTCAACCCGGTAGTTAAACCCACCACCATTTGAGTTTTCCTTACCCTTTCCACTACTCGAGGCTTGTCACTTCGGTAACTTGATGTCAATAATTCCTTCTTGTAGGGCACTCTTACAGAAACGGTTTATATGTCTCAACCCCCTGTCTTATATGCCTTCTCTGACGCTAAAAGAGGACAGAATCGGCCTGAATACTCGTCTACTAGTTCATACGTTGTTTACTTAGGCCACAATATTATTTCCTAGAGCTCTAAGAAACAACGGTCGGTTGCCCGTTCCTACACCGAAGCCGAGTACCGTGTTGTTGCTGACACCATTTCTGAGTTGAAAGTGCTCTTATTTCTCCTTCATGACCTTGACTTTCACTCGGCTATGGTTCACGTGGTTTATTATGACAACCTTGGTTCCACACAACTTTGCTCAAACTCGGTTTTTCACTTTCGCATGAAACACATCGCCATTGATTATAACTTTATTTGCGATCAGGTCAATCAAGGGTTTGTCGGTGTTGCCAATGTCCCTGCTAGAGATCAAGCAAGAAGTAGTGGAAGACTCTAGTAAAGAATCATACAAGTAGTGGAAGACTCTAGTGGAGAATCAGACAAGCAAGAAGATCAAGAGGCTTCGAACAGATAATTGTCTTGAACTCTGCTAGTCTGAGTTTGATACATTCTATAAGGATGATGGTATTGCCAGACATCATACAATCAGGAATACACCTCAGCAGAATGGTGTAGCTGAGCGAATGAACCAAACTCTTCTGGAGATGGCAAAATGTATGCTCTCTAATGCTCGGTTTATCATGGAGATCTTTGGCAGAGGCTGTAAGTACATCATGCTTCTTAATCAACATGAGTCATCACACATGGATCAATCTCAAGACACCAATTGAGATGTGATCAGGCAAGCCTGCTGTCTATCATTTCTAAGGGTTTTTGGGAGTACAATTTACTATCATGTCAATGAAGAGAAACTAGAGCCAAGAGCCAATAAGAGAGTGTTTGTGGGGCACGGTGATGAGGTGAACGGTTATAGAATTTGGTCATCAACAGAGAACAAGGTCATACTCAGCAGAGATATGGTCTTTGATGAAAATTCTATGCTCAGCTCATCACTGAGAGGGGCTGTTGAATCTGAAACCAGTGCTGAATGAGAGAGGGCTGAGAAACATATGGAGCTTCAGGTGGAGTCAGCTGAGATGCAACACTCAGCTGATCCAAGTTATCACTCATCTGATTTGGTTGCTGAACCAGAGCTGAATCCAAGCCAGTCAGCTGAACATGGTTCAGCTGAAAATCAAACTGTATATTGGTCATTAGATTATAGTTGTCAATAGAGCTAGAAGAACCAATGTTGGGGTACCTCCCAAGAGGTATGAGTTTGATGATATGGTTGGATATGAACTCCAAGTTGTAGAAGAAATGGATGGTTTTGAACCATCTACCTATAGAGAAGTACCGACATATTCTGAATCATCTCAATGGCTTGCTGCCATGGGAGATGAGATGGAGTCATTATTGAAGAATCAGACTTGGGATCTTGTCAAACATCCATCTGATATGAGAGTTGTTACTTGCAAGTAGATCTTCAAGAAGAAGGAATGAATGACTGAGTCATAATGGGTCAAGTATAAGGCACATTTTGTTGCAAGAGGGTTCATTCGGAAAGAAGAGGTGGATTTTGATGAGATAATTTCACTATTAGTCAGACATACTTCAATCAGATTGTTACTAGCAATGGTGGCACATCAAGATCTTGAACTTGAGCAGTTAGGTGTGAAGACAACCTTTCTACTTGGTGATGTAGATAGGTAGATATACATGACTTAGCCAGATGGATTCCATGTTCTTGTCAAGGAAGGTTTTGTGTGCAAGTTGAAGAAGTCCATGTATGGACTGGAACAGGCTCCAAGGCAGTGGTATAAAAGTTTAGACATTTATATGATCCAGTTGGGTTATAACAGAAGTCCATATGACTGTTTTGTGTATCACAGTCAGCTGAGAGATGGATCACATATCTATCTTGTCTTGTATGTGGATGATATGTTGCTAGATGAAAAGAAAAATTCAGAATCTGAAAGTCCTTCTCAGTGCTGAATTTGAAATGAAAGATTTGGGTGCAGCCAAGATGATTTTAGGGATGGAGATAAAGAGATATAAGAGTCAGAGGAAGCTGTTCTTGTCTCAACAAGGTTATATACATAAGATACTGGCAAGATTTAGCATGTCTATTGCAAAACCAATAGATATTCCAATGACATCTAATGATCATTTATCTGTTTATGCTTCACAATCAACAGAGGAGAAGGAGTATATGTCAAAAGTTCCTTATGCTAGTGCAATCGGTAGTATGATGTATGCCATGATGTGCACTAGGCCTGATCTGGCTCAGACAGTTAGTGTTGTCAGCAGGTTTATTGCTCAACCTAGAAAGGAACACCGGAAAGATGTGAAAAGAATGTCCAGGTACCTTAAGGGTACAACTGATGTTGGTCTCATTTATGGAGGTGATACTCAAGGTCTTATCACTGGGTACTGTGATGCTGGTTATGTAGGTGATGTGGACAATAGAAAATCTATGTCTAGTTATGTTTTCACATTGAGGAATTCAATTTTCAGCTGGAAAGCAACTCTTCAGGCCACATTGGCTTTATCAACTACTGAGGAAGAATATATGGCTCTTACTGAAGCAGCCAAGGAGGGAATCTGGTTGAAGGGACTAGTTAGCAATTTGGGGCTATATCATGATCAAACAGAGATATATTGTGACAGTTTAAGTGCGATATGTTTGGCTAAGGATCCTGTTCATCATGAGAGAACCAAGCATATAGACATTAAGTATCATTTCTAAGGAATGAGAAGAGGGTTGTAGTATAGAAGATCAGCACCAAGGAGAATCATGCTGATGTGCTTACTAAACCAGTTCAATAGAGCAAGTTTCAGTTGTGTATTGACTTGCTGAATATTCAGAGCTTGTAATCTAGAAGTCTGGAAACTCAGCTGAGAGCAGGTCAGTTGAGTGGATTCTATGGAGAAGTCATGTATAGTACATCCTGGCATTGATGAATGCATTTGGTACGAGTATATCTGGTTATGCAATCTGTTTGAGTGTGAAAGAGAGTTCAAGTCAAGGTGGAGATTTGTCAGCAAAGTGTGACTTGATCTCTAATCTGGTGGAACTAATCTGTTAGTCAGCTGAGGGATGGTCAGCTGAGTAAGTGCATTCAAGTCTGGGAAGTCATCTAGTGAAGTCAGTTGAGTCCGTCTGAAGTTAGGAAGTCTGCTGAGGTTGTTGAATACAGCTAAGTTCTGCGTCTGGGCATTGGTTCGCTGAGTTGGGTCAACAGTGGGACCCACATCTGGGGCATCTATGGCATTCCGACGGAGATCCTTTGGAGGCTATGGTTTAGGGATATGTGCCTATAAATACCCATTGTAGTGATCAATGTAAAGTGTGTAAAAAATCTGAATTTCCGTGCATAATAAAATATCTCTTTTCTGTCTGTGGAGTAGTCGGCACAACGCCGAAAACCACGTTAAATCTTGTGTTCTTCTTGTTTTTTTTTTTTTCATCTTCTTGATTCTCATTGTTAGATTGCATCTGTGTTATCATCTTTATTGCATCTGAATTCCATATCGTGTTATAACAGGTACTATGTTCAATTTGTGGTAGTCTTTGTAGTGTAAACCGATAAACCAAACCGAACCAAACCGAATAAATAAAAAACCAAACCGAACCAAACCGTATATGATATGATCAGAGGCGGCTGTAGGAATTCATGGACACGGGTCAGGAATCGAGAACGGCACATCATATTATACGTGTATAAGTATTAATTTTAAAAATCCAAGTAGGATTATGGGTCAGGGTCAATCTTTAAAAAATTTAGCGGATCAGTTAGTACATATTAACGTATAAAAATTTTATATAGTGTAAAAAATACATATAATTTTTTTTTACTACTTTGAGGGTCAACTGACCCAAATGTTACTTAATAGCGCCGCCCCTGAATATGATTGGTTTTGGTTTTATATTTCTTTTCAAACAGAAATATTCAATTTGGTTTTGAAAATCCTTAACACCGAAGCAAACCGAGCCGTGAATACACCGGCGGCTCCACCCTTGGGGATGGGTGCGGTGGACCCCTAAAAATAAGAATGGTATGTATAAACAGTATATTTTATATATATATATATATATATATATATATATATAATATATATTATTTTTATATTGATCCTATGTTTTCATCTATTATCCTATAATTACATGTATAGAATTGAATATACAAATATATGTTGAGATACGAAAAAAATTAACAAATTTCTGACCCAATGTGAAAAATCTTACAGCCGCCCTTGCTTAGGGGCCCATTAATTTGTTGGGACTTGTTGAAGTGGATCGCTTTATATGTCGATTACATTATCATTCCAACCACTTATGTTTTTGTGAACGTCCAAAAAAATATACATATATATACAGCACTGACATTTGTCTCAAATCAATTGCACAGTTTTTAAGAGAAAGGAACTTCAAGCAGACAATTGCGCAGGTGATGGTAGAAGATGGGGAAGAAATCACCTACGAGAAGGCAACGGCTGCTTTACGCCGGACCGTTGGCTACTTTTCTGCCTTACAAGCTAGCGATGGACATTGGCCTGCTGAAAATTCAGGACCTTTGTTCTATCTTCCTCCCCTGGTGACGACCCTTTGTTCTATCTTCCTCCCCTGGTGACTATATATATATATATATATATATGGGGCTATTCACAAGACAATGATCAGTTTTGTATTTATATGATGATAATATATGCAGGTCATGTGTGCATATATCATGGACCATCTTGACATAATTTTCACTAAGGAGCACAAACGGGAAATCCTCCGCTACATATACTTGCATCAGGTAATAAATTAAATCCTCTTTATTAATTTCTTAGAGGTTAACTTTTTATATGATGATCGAGCACGTCTTAATTAATTAGTTGGTTGCAGAATGAAGATGGTGGCTGGGGATTCCACATTGAAGGTCATAGCATGATGTTTTCTACAACTCTAAGTTACATTTGTATGAGAATATTAGGGCAAGGTCCTGACGGTGGAGAGAATAATGCATGCTTCAGAGCAAGAAAATGGATTCTGGATCATGGCAGTGCAACATCGATTCCATCATGGGGGAAAACCTGGCTTTCGGTATGATGTTGCATGACATCTTTTACCAAATAAATGTGGATTAATTAGCTAGGAATCGAGACAAGGCACCAAAATTTATTTACATGGTTCGGTCGAACCTAACTACATCATATCTACGAGCAAATTGAAACAAATATCATTATAGTGGATAATACAAAACACTCTGAAGCCCAATTAGAATACCGAAAACGTTAGGCTATAAAGACAATATAGTTTATCTTAATTGATACACCTCATTGGTGCATGCATCTGAAACAAAACACTAAATCCCTTATTTATATGATAAACAAATGACAACACTAAACTAATTAATCGATGATGCAGGGTTGATTAGTCCCATCTCCTCTGTAATTTCATTTGATAATTGGCTCTAACACCACCTATAACGTCCCAGAATTCAAGGGTGATTGTGTTACTTGAGCCGTAATTAATCGAGTAAAGTATTTCTGACAATCATACAGTTTTGCTTGGTCTAAAATAGTTAACCCGTGAAAGTTACTAATTCCTTTATATCTGAACCTTATAACATCATAATGTTTCTTCCACTCTTTCAGTTTGGGGTATTACATGAACTAAGTTATATATATATATATATATATATATATATATATATATATATATATATATATATATATATATATATATATATATATATATTGAAGAAATCCAACCTCCATAGTAGGTTGGAGTTCGAGTTACAAGAAATTTGAAAAACAGAAAGCGGGAAAAATAAGAACAAGGAGGAAGAAGAGGAACATATCAATTCTTATTCAATTCTTTCAATTAAGTTTGCAGGTGTACAATTTACACTATATATAGGTAGGAACACAGCCCAATTTACAGTTTATTCAGCTGCACATGCTTCAAATAGTTGTAACTACCTTCAACCAAAAACAGTTGAAGGTGTTCGACGAAAGTCCTGAAAGAACATATCAGCACCAACAACATTATTACTCACTTCACCCCCTCATGACGGACTAGGGATGGTATGGATGTTAGAAACTGAAAGGTTGTGTAGAATAGAGCTGAACAAGGGACCATCTAAAGGCTTGGTTAGATTGTCAGCTAATTGATGGTCTTGACTGGTATCAGCTTCACTAGGCCGAACCTTTTCCCGAACCATATGGAAATTAATTAATTTCTATGTGATTGGTGCGTTTATAAAATACTGGGTTGTAGGCTATGTGGATAGCACTCTCATTATCACGGTACATAGGGATGGGCTGCTGTAAAGGAAGTTTGAGATCCTTAAGAATGTAGAAGATACATTGCAGCTAACAAACACCTAGTGTGAATGCAGTGAGAGTTAGGTCATTGTCCGCAAGGAAAAAGGGACCTTGAGAAGGAGCTAATTTGATGTATCTAAGTAATCTGTTGGCTGCCTGCAAATGATTGATGGTAGGGACTACTAAGAATTGACTGAGTTGATTAACAGCATAAGAAAGACCAGTCCTTGATATAGTTAAGTAGAGTATTTTGCCAATGAGACTTCTGTACATGGAGTTGTCTGGAAGCAATTCTGAATCTCCATTGAGAAGATGAACCTTGCTTTGCATAGGAGTTTTAGCTGGTTTGCAACCAGAGAAACTATATTCTTCCAAGACATTAAGTGCATACTTCCTTTGGCAGATTGAGACTCCTGATTTAGATATAGGTACTTCTAGGCCAAGAAAATACTTCAACTCACCTAGGTCTTTAATCTGGAAAAGGTTATACATATACCCTTTGAGTTCATTAATTAAGTCTGTATAAATGCTGGCAAAAACTATGTCTTCTACATATACTAAAATGGCTGTAAAACTAGTAGAAGTCTTCTTTGTGAATAGGTTGTAGTCATGTTGGGACTGAACATGTCCCATTTATTGTAGAGCTGTTGTAAGCTTTGAATTCCATTGCCTACTAGCTTGTTTTAGGCCATATATGGACTTTATTAATTTGCACACTTTGCCTTTCTGTGCTTGAAACCCTTGAGGAAGTGTCATGTAAACTTCTTCATTGAGGTCAACATGTAAAAAAGTTATTTACATCTAATTGATGTAAATAAAGATGTTTTGCAGCAGCTATAGCAAGCTTGATTCTGATAGTGTTCATCTTGGCAACATGGGCGAAAGTTTCTTCATAATTTATTCTAAAGGCTTAAGTGTACCCCTTTGCAACTAGTCTAGCCTTGGACCTTTCTGTAGTACCATCTGCCTTGTGCTTGATTTTATATACCCACTTGCAGCTTATTGGTTTCTTTCCGGTTGGCAAATATACTACCTCCCAAGTATTAGTTTTCACCTGGGCATCGATATCCTTTTGCATGGCCTCCTGCCATTCTAGATATTTGACAGCCTAATTATAGGTAGTTGGTCCTTTACTGCATCTACATACATGACAAAAGACATGTACACATGAGAGGGATTAGTATAATCAACAACATCATCTAAAGGATAAAGTGTTTCATGGGATACTTGTTTACAAATGTACTATTTTAGAAATGAGAGAGCCTTCTTTTCCCTTGTAGATCTTCTAGTCTCAGGTGCTGCAGCAACAACAGTAGAAGTAGAAGTAGAATGCACATTGTCGTTACTGTGCTCCACTGCAGGCTAAGAGCTATTTGAAGAACTTGAAGTTTGAGTGTTATAGGAAGTTGAAGGAATAGAAAAATTAGTCATCTATAGAATAGGCAAAGTGCAGTGCTCAGTAGATGTTTGAAGTTTAAGAGTGATGGACGGAAAGACATGTTCATGAAAAACTACATTTCTTGACACAAAAATATCCCTTGTATGAACATCTAGCAAAGTGTACCCTTTTTGGCTTGGAGCATGTCTTAAATTAATACAAGTTCAGGCTTTAACATCAAATTTTCTTCCCCCGTGAGGCAAAGTGGTAGAAAAAAACAAGGCGACAAAACACCTTTAGTTCATTATAATCAAAGGTTTTGGTATGCAACAGAAAGTAAGGTGTTTGATTGTTTGAAACAGGAGTAGGCAACATATTAATCAGATGTACAACATGTAAAACACAATAGCCCCACAGATTGATAGGTAATTGGGCTTAAAATTTCAAAGCTCTAGCAACATTAAGTATAATGTTGGTGTTTTCTTTCTACAATGCCATCTTGCTATGGTGTATCTAGATAACTACTATGATGTATGATGTCTTTTTCATTGTAAAACTCAGTAAAATCAAATTCTGAACCATTATCAGATCTAAGAATTTTAATAGACTAATCAAATTGATTTAAGGCATAATGATAGAAAGCAGTAATAACAGATCTTACTTCATTTTTTGCTTGCAACAAGAAAATCCAAGTACATCTAATACAATCATCTACCACAGTCAGAAAGTAAGACTGGTTATAAACAATGGGATGCTTATATGCACCCCATATGTCCATATGTACAAAAGCAAAAGCAGTATCAGTGGTAGAAGAACTTAAAAGAAAAGATAACTTTTTATGTTTGGCTAAAGGGCAAACATAACAAATAGAATCTTTAAGCATAGGAACATCTGAGCATACATCATGTAATAAAGCTATCCTACTACTAGACAAGTGACCTAGCCTATAGTTCCACAACAATTCTTTGTGAATCTTATCACACAAAGGCAATTGCGCACAAGCAGCAACATGTGTGATGGGATGCTTATCAAACTGCAAAACATATAGCCCTTGTGGTTCCTTAGCTATTCCAATCATCTTCTCACTGTGCTTGTCCTGCAACACACACTTATTATGAACAAAAATAGCAGACACACCAGAATGCTTGGTAAGTCTGTTAATGGATAGAAGATTGTAATTAAAACCTGGAACACAAAGAACGTGAGACAATACTATAAGCTCACTAATCTTTACTTCCCCTATAGAAGTTATAAGCAAGTTTTGACCATTAGGTAAAGTAACTGAAACACCAAAAACCTTTTTACTGGACATGAACAGATCATGATTATAAATAATATGATCTGTGGCTCCTGAATCTACAACCCATGGGACATAAAAGTTACGTTGAACCTCTGTAGGATCTTTTTTGAAGTTAGTGGTGAATGTCGTGACTTGATTAGCAGCATGTGATGGTTGATCTTCTCTAGATTCTACCAACTTCATCAACTGGGAAACTTGACTCTGAAGCAGAGCAATCTGAGACTGATCATGGTCTTGAAACTCAGCACCATGTGACATATCTTGATCATCCTCTTGCTAAACCATGTTAGTCGTAGGCCTTGCTTTAAAACCTGGTGGATATCCATGCTTTATATAGCATTTGGAAACAGTATGACCATTATAACCACAAAAAGAGAATTGGACTTTCTTTTGAGTGCCTCCACCAGATTGCCCTGGTTTCTTGAACCCTACATTACCAGTATTGGTACCCTGAAACCTCTGATTATTAGATGCATTATCAGGATAAGCAGGCTGCCCAAAAAACCGTAACTAGGGTTAATGCTTCTAAATTTTGTGGATGCCCTATAGCATACAAGGCTTGTCTCTCAAATTTAATAGTCATAGAGAAGGCTTGTTGCAAAGAAGGAAGATGTGTCATCAAGAAAACCTGTGATCTAACTGGAGCAAATGAATCATTATGGCCTTTCATGTAGCGGATGACACAGTCTGCCTCAATATAATCATTCAACTTCTTGCTAATATTACACCTACAAGGATGCCCACACTCACAGACAATGACTGGTTTTAGAACCAGTATCTCATCCCATTTTGCCTTGAGCTTTGTAAAATATGAAACAACAGTCATAGAACCTTGTTTGCTGGTGTTAACATCTTCCACAAGATCAGAAACTCTAAAATAATCTACATTCGAGAATCTAAACTCAAGATCCACCCAGATATCTCTTACTATCTTGATCCACATGATACTTTGACCAATATCCGGCACCACTAACTTGATAATCCAAGTCATGACAACCGTATTGCACTGACTCCAGAACTTGTACAATTCATCATGAATATTTGGCTTCTCAATCGTGCCATCGACGAATCCCAACTTGTTCTTGTTCTCCAGCATCATGAGCATGGATCTTGACCAAGAATGGTAGTTATTTCCTGTTAAAGAGGAAACACCAATGCCATAGTAGCATTCTCATTCGGATGAAGATAAAATTGACTGGAAGTGCTGATTTCTGGACCTCTAGCCTTGTTGATGATAGCTGCATTCGACCTTTGACAGCAGCCATGGAAACAAAATCTAAGATGCAAAATATTCTCAAGATTTTGCTAAAAGAAATCAGCAACGAAGAATTCTCTCAAGAATCTTCGCTAGAACATAAAAAGCACGCAATTACAAGCAAACTAAGCTCTGATACCATGAAGAAATCCAACCTCCATAGTAGGTTGGAGTTCGAGTTACAAGAAATTTGAAAAAAAATAGAAAGCGGGAAAAATAAGAACAAGGAGGAAGAAGAGAAACATATCAATTCTTATTCAATTCTTTCAATTAAGTTTGCAGGTGTACAATTTACACTATATATAGGTAGGAACACAGCTCAATTTACTTTTTATTCAGCTGCACATGCTTCAAATAGTTGTAACTACCTTCAACCGAAAACGGTTGAATGTGTTCGACGAAAGTCTTGAATGAACAGCAGTATTATTACTCACTTCATATATATATGTCATGTGTTTTCACCAATCAGATCTTTGGAGTATACGAGTGGTCCGGGGTCAATCCCATGCCCCCTGAATTTTGGTCATTGCCATCTTTCCTTCCAATGCATCCAGGTTTGAATGATCTAAAGCTCGTATATATGTACTTTATAATTATAACATAAATCTCTTTTCATAATTTTAGCTAAAACCTTTTAACAAGATTTATATTATGGGACGGATATAGTATTTGAGATCTACTCTTCTCTCTCTCTCTCTTTTTTTTTTCCCTTTATTGTTATATATATACAGCAAAAATGTGGTGCTATTCAAGATTGGTTTATATGCCAATGTCATATCTGTATGGGAAAAAATATGTCGGAAAAATAACACCGTTGGTTGCGCAACTTAGAAAGGAGCTGTATACTGAACCCTATGATCAAATTTGTTGGGGAAAATACAGACATTCTTGTGCAAAGGTGGATGTCATTAGAACATGCTTTAACATTTCAGTACTTTGGTTTGACAAGTTCTTAATTTTATTGCCAATAATGCATGCAGGAGGATCTCTATTATCCACATACATACATACAAGACCTCATCTGGAATGGTCTGTATTTATGCACTGAACCATTTTTTACACGTTGGCCCGTCAATAAGATTAGAGAAAGATCTCTAAAATTAACCATGAAGCACATACATTATGAAGATGAAAATAGCCGGTATATCACTATTGGTGGTGTTGAGAAGGTAAAATACATCTCAAGTAATTAATGTCTGGGTTGGTACGAGTAATGTCAGTGTCACGATAAAATATCTCACATACACATTTTTACATATATCATCGATAATAGGATAGAACCTATCCTTTGAGTTAGACGACTGTGATTATTGGTGTAAATTTTAAATTTTTTTAAATACTTATTAAGGCAATTTTATTGTCTCCGATTTCTGTTTTGTTATTTCACACACTAAACTGGTTTAATTGCACATAATATTTCTCAAAAATTGCTAATAATTAACTGGAATCAGGTCTTATGTATGCTTGCGTGTTGGGTGGAAAATCCTGACGGAGACTATTTTAAAAAGCATGTTGAAAGAGTCCCAGATTATCTATGGATGTCTGAAGATGGAATGACAATGCAGGTTAGTGTGAAGACTTTAAATATTGTTTAACATCGATCGAGTCGATCTTGAAGAAAAGAAGTTTTAAAAGGAGAAAAAACAGAAGAAAAATAGAATAAATTCATGATAAAAATTCATGATTTCTAACACTACCCCTCAAACTAATGAATGAATATAATCTATTCCCAGCTTGCATAGGACCTTATATATTGAAGACTTTTCCATGAAGACTTTAGTTAAAGTACCATCAAGTTGATCTTTGGAGGAAACGAATGGGGTATATAGTGATCAACCCACCTTCAATGTTTTCTTTAATAAAAGTGACAACCAACTTCAACATGCATGATTACATTCATGCTATTATGCTGAACAAGGTTGTGAGATAGCTCAATGGAAGACATTTTATCACAATATAATCTTATAGTTTCTATCCATTTATGCTTGAGAACATTCATAATAATCTTCAACTATAGCCGCTCACAGCCACCAATAGCCATTGATCTAAATTTCGTTTTAGCACTAGATCTTGCCACAATTAATAGGTTGTTTTATGCTTCTCAAAACAATTAAGTTCTCATATAGAAAAATAGAAAGATGCAGTGCATGCCGAGTGCCCTGAAGATGACATTTTGTCATAAGTTGATCTTACTTACATAATATGAGTCAGAATACGCTTCTAGCACCATCTGATTTCCCTTCTGAACATTATTCCCTTGCCAAAACACCATTTCACATATTGAAGTATTCTTTCAACAGCCCTTTGATGACACCTCTTAGGATTTTTCAAATACCTATCAACCATATTATATAACAGAAAAATGAATGTCTGGTCTAGTGCGAGTAGTATAAATAAGTTTTCCTACTAGAAGGAAAATTTGTTGATATGTTCATCCTCTGATTTCTAATTCAGATAATGATTATAGTCACTTGGTGTTTCAGTAGGTTTACACCCCGAATTTTCAGTTTCATCTTAAAGTTCTAAGACGTACTGTCAGATTTAAAAAAAGAAGAAAGAATCATAAGGCACATAGCCATAGTTATCTCTATTACGTGACTTTATAACATCATACATCTCATGAATCAGTTAAAAGAGGGTACATGTAAGTTACAACTGAATAGCCGTTCTAACTACAAACTTTTATAAAGACATCCTGTTGAGTCCTCAGCACTCTGCTGAGTTCATTATGGACTTTTGGGTGTGCTCAGTTGTCTATCATGATGAGCTGATTATCTTGCACTCAGCACTCCTCCAGTCATATACTGTAACACACCATACCTCTCTACCCACCTAGCTCTACCTTACCATACCACTCCAACCTACCCCTTCACTACCACACCCTACCCTATCTCACCTCACCTTACCCTACCCACGACCACATCTTACCCTACTGTACCCACCACCTTATCCCACCCTATCCTACCACACCCTACCCACCACCCCATCCTACCCTACCCTACCCACTCCACCTTCACCCCACCGCACCTCACCACACACCCAACCTCACCTTACTCTTACTCACCACCAACGTGTTTTGTCAATTTTCATTCCATTCAATCGCATTCCATCCAATTTTGGAGGTAATGAAAATGGTCATTTTTCATTCCATTGAAATGAAAAATCATTTCATTCCATTATATTCCTGCGTAACAAACATGCCATTAAGCATTTTACATACTTCAACACGCATCATCAAGTGTGGGTCTTTTATAACCCAACGTTTGTTTTTTAGTTCCCTAACTAGACACGTTTTTCGATTTTGGTCCGGATTTTTTTTCCGGCGACAATTTTAGTCCTGTAAGTGGTTTTTTTTTTGAAAAAATAGTCCTGAACGCCGGAAAGACCACTTACAGGACTAAAATTGTCGTCAGAAAAGACCAATTTTAGTCCTGTAAGTGGTCTTTCCGGCGTTCAGGACTATTTTTGCAAAAAAAAGACCACTTCAGGACTAAAATTGTCGCCGGAGAAAAACCAGGACCAAAATCGAAAAACGTGTCTAGTTAGAGGACCAAAATTGTAATTTAGCATGAACCGCCTACAGACCTTTTGTTTTATGATATGCTCTAGGGTCGTGCGAGCAAAACGGGCGAGTGTAGCGAGTTATTATAAGCTACTCGTCAGAGATCGATACATTTCATAAGACGAATCATTGTCTTACTATATATATATATATATATATATATATATATATATGCCACTTCCTAAGTATTTTCTGAAATTTCACCAATTTATCAAATTCTCCAATATTTGAGAGGCGAATATATGTTTTTTTTTTTTTTTGAGAATTTTTTTTTGTTTGTTCGTAATTTGTATTGTAGAGCATTGGTAGTCAAGTATGGGATGCTGGTTTCGCACTTCAAGCTCTTCTTGATACAGATATGACAGAAGAAATAGCAGATACCTTAAAGAAAGGACATGATTTTCTGAAAAACTCTCAGGTTCGTTGTCGAATTAGTTACTCTCCACTTGTCCAATAATTAATAATTCAGAACTCTTAATTACCGGATGATCATTTAATTAATTTGTACCTTCAACATGGATTAATTTCAACTCTAGGTGAAGGACAACCCTTCCGGCGACTTTAAGGGCATGTATCGCCATATTTCCAAAGGATCATGGCCTTTTTCTGACGGAGATCATGGATGGCAGGTTTCTGATTGCACTGCTGAAAGTCTAAAGGTCTCTCACTTCACCAGTCTGACGACTAAATTACAATTTTCGTCCTGTAACTGGACACGTTTTGCAATTTTGGTCCTGGTTTTTCTCCTGCGACAATTTCAATCCTATAAGTGGTCCTTTTTCTTGTAAAAATAGTCCTGAAGGCCGGAAAATGCTGACTGTACATATTTCCGGCGAAAAAAATTGCCATGAAAATGTGTACAGTCAGCCTTTTCCGGCCTTCAGGACTATTTTTGCAAAAAGACCAATTATAGGACTGAAATTGTCGCCAGAGAAAAACCAGGACCAAAATTGCAAAACGTGTCCAGTTACAGACGAAAATCGTAATTTAGCCCCAGTCTGACGCATTTTACGTTTTAAAATAAGCACTGATCCATGATTTTGGCATATATATATATATATATATATATATATATATATATATATATATATATATATATATATTTCCAAGTTCCTTTTAATCATTATTTTATTTTTATTATTATCAGTGCTGTCTATTTTTCGCTAAAATGCCTCGTGAAACTGTGGGTGAGAAAATGGAACCACGGCAACTCTATGATGCTGTCAATATATTGCTATCATTACAGGTATGAGCATTATAATCACCATGGGCATACAAGAAACTTTAAGATATTCAATAATAGTAATCAGAATAATAAACAAAATTCTTGAATATTTTTGCCACCAAAATATTCATTGCCATGCTTAAGTTAATGATAACACACGCTCCGAAAAATGAGCAGAGTAAAAATGGAGGCCTAGCGGCATGGGAGCCGGCAACTGCATCCAAATGGCTTGAGGTACATTTCCTTCGGAACAAAGAAGCACATATATATTATACACACACACACACACACACACACACACACACATATATATATATATATATATATATATATATATATATATATATATATATATATATATATATAGTGGCGGATCCAAAGATTATATTCAGCGGGGTCCGTAAATATTTTACACATTATATAATTTTTTTAGCGGAGTCCGAAATATTTTTCTATAGGTAAAATGTAGCGTATTCTTATTTTTTAATGGGGTCCGCGGACCCCATTTACTTATATGAGCATCCGCCACTTATATGATATATATATATATATATATATATATATATATATATATATATATATATATATATATATATGTGTGTGTGTGTGTGTGTGTGTGTGTGTGTGTGTGTGTGTGTGTGTGTGTGTGTGTGTGTTTACGCTAAAATATGGCTATGTCGGGTTGGGTAATATATAGTTTTGTTTGTTGAGCTGAATCTTTGGACCAGTCGTGCAATCGTACTTCAATTTATCTAGCATCTTGCTAGATTATGGATTTAATAAACTATTTCGTTGTTAAAAAAAATTTGTTCACAAGCAAGATTAATAAGTTGGGTTGTATTATAGTTTGGGGAGTAAGATCGTATCCCACAGAGATAGGGCGATTAGTTAACAAAATTGGTAGCTTGTTTAATGTAGACAATCATAAAGCAGGTGTTTGAGTACGAGTAATGTCTGCAGTGCAGTAAGTAAACCTAGCAAAAGAACAGATAATAGTCAAGACAATAAGTGGTTTACCAAGAAACATGCAGTATCATGTAACTGAACGCCGTGTTTCAACACACCCAGCCCAATCTGAGTCTGCATAAGCTGTCATGTCAAGTGAGTTATCTGTCGGAAAAAATATGCCCTGATACGCAAGTGACGTTGCCTTGCCTAGTGATGAAGGACTGCGGGTGCATCAATAAATTGGCTCAGCTATTGCACGATGAAAGAGATGTCAAGCCGTGTAATAGTGAGATACAAGAGCCTCCCAATCAAGCTGCAAAAACCAGTAGCATCAGGTAGCAATCCAGAATCATTGTGAGCCAGGTATTGGTTTTTCTCCATTAGAGGAAAGACGGGTTTGCACCCCTGCATGTCCTGCTGTTCCAAATGCTTCAAGGCGTATTTCCTTTGGTTAAGAACAATACCTTCCATGGCCTAGCCAATTCTATTCCTTGAAAAAACTTCAAAGGACCCAGATCTTTTATACTAAAAGTGGTATGAGACTTAATGGCTGTGACCTCATTTAGGTTGTTGCTTGCAATTACTATGTCATCTACATATACAATAAGAGAAGTAAATGAGCCTGAAGTTCTCTTGACAAATAAGCTATAGTCATGTACATATTGCTTGTAGCCCTATTGTATCGGAACAGAAGTAAGTCTAGCATTCCATTGACCACTTACTTGATTCATCCCTTATAACGGTTTATGAAGTTTGCAAACCTTAGAGGTATTGAATACTAACCCAAGTGGGGGAAGCATATACACTTCCTCATGGAGCTCTCCGTGGAGGAAAGCATCATTCGCGTCTAGTTGCACCAACTGCCACCCCTGAGCAACAGCCACAACAAGCAACAATCTAATTGTCATCATCATCATCGCTATTGGGCTAAAAGTTTCTATATAATCCACACCTAATTATTGTGTATATCCCTTGGCAACTAAACATGCCATGTATCGTTCAACTGTTCCATCAGAGTTGTGCTTCACTTTGAAAACCCACTTACAACCAATAGGGATTTTGTTGGCTGGAAGATCAACTAAAAACAAGGTGTGATTAGCCTTTAGGGATCGAATTCAGATACCATAGCTGTCTGCCACTCTGGATACTTAGATGCCTCAACATAATTTCTTGGTGCAGGGGTCACCATGATGCTCAAAGCAAAGAATTTGATTTTAGGAGTTATATGATCATAGGCAAAATTAGGATTTTAGTCCTCTAACTTGGGCTATTTTGGATTTTAGTTCTGCTCCTGCTCCGGTGAGGAAAATGGTCCTCTAACTTGTTTATTTTTTTGAAAAATAGTCCTATCTGCCGGAAATAACTGATTGGGCACCGGAATTTTTAAAAGACGCTTACGTGGCAACCACTAGGCCGCCACGTTGATCCTACGTGGCTATGGACCCCATTTTACTTTAAAAAAAAGGATTTCTCCTTCCAATTTCCCCCAATTTCATCCATCCAAATCTAATTCCTAATTTACTACTTTGCATCTCTCGTCTAATCCTCTTCCATCTTCTTCCTCCATTTACTACCTCCCATCGGGTCATTACGTTTCCGATGGGATCGAATAAAATCAAATGATCAAAGGCAAGACCACCAAAAACTCACAGCATCAACATCAGAAGCAAGTTCAAACAACTGGATTGTGCTCACTTGCGGCATTACTACCTTAATCTCTTCTGTTTCTGGCGATGATGTTTTCAATTGAGGAGGAGAAGCCTAAAAACAAATCGCAGAGAATTTAATATATTAATAAAAAAAATAAAGAGATGCAGATGAAAAATTAGACGGGAGATGCAAAGTAGTAAATTAAGAATTAGATTTGGATGGATGAAATTGAGGGAAATTGGAAGGAGAAATCATTTTTTTAAAGTAAAATGGGATCCACAGCCATATAGGATCCAATGTGGCAGCCTAGTGGCTGCCACGTAAGCGTTTTTTTAAAGATTCCGGTGCCTAGTCAGCTATTTCCGGTGGATAGAACTATTTTTCCAAAAAAAACAAGTTAGAGGATCATTTTCCTCACCGGAGCAGGAGCAAGACTAAAATCCAAAATAGGCCAAGTTACAGGACTAAAATCCTAATTTTGCCTATGATCATATGACGGAGTGGCTTGTATGGGATGTGAAGTGGAAGAGAAAGAAGGAAAGGAATTGGATATTAAGTTGCAATGATAATTATTTAGCCAAGAAGGGGGTTTATGCTGCCTAGGAGGCCTTTGAGTAACAGGAGCTGGTTAGAACGGGTTAGAGTGGGAGAATGTACAGTTGGCACTAGTGGAGAAAAAACAAGAGGATCATCAGACAGATCTGGAAAAGGGGACTAAGGTGTAATGATTACCATTAGAAGATGGTGAAAATCGTCTAATTGAGAGAAAGGAAAAGAGGACTCAACAAAGACAGTGTCCCTACTCACAAAAATGGCATAGAACACTGCCTTTAAATGTGGAAGAGTAACCAAGGAAACAACAGGCTATACCCCTATGGAAAATTTTGGACTTTGGATCAAGGTTGGAAGCATAGACCAAGCAACCGAAAAGTCTACGATAATCATATGAGGGAATAGTGTGAAAAAGTTTTTTATGTGGTATTGAGTTTCTTAATAGTGATGTAGGAGTGATATTCATGAGGTAAACAACACGTTGAATACAAAAACCCCAATAAGAGATAGCCAGACTGGCTTGAAACCTAAGACTACAAGCTATGGCCAGGATATGTTGGTGCTTGCGCTCAACATGCAATCCCACTTTGCTGGGGTATGTGTGTGCAAGGGTTTGGTGGAGAACACCCCAAGAAGAATAAAAATCAGGCATAGTAAATTCTTGCCCATTGTCTGTTCTTAAAACTTTAATTTTCTTTTGAAATTGCGCGAGAAAATACTCATAAAAACAGGTCAAAGTATGTCTAACTTTAGACTTATTACGGAGAAAATACATCTAACAATATCTACTATATAATAATCTACAAGGGCAAGAAAAAACGTTAATTATTCAAAGTAGGATGCCTATAAGGCCCCCACATGTCTACATGAACATCATCAAAGCAAGACAAAGTGACAAGAGTATTGTGGGGAAAGGTTTGTTTTTTAAGTTTCGCTTGACAACAAACAGCATAGTGACTATTTAAGGGAACAGTAACAAATGGAGCATTCTAATAGATCAACTGCAGCCTGAGAACATATAAGTGTCCCATTATGTAATGCCAAAGTTTATCATCTACAAGTTGTGAAGAAGGTTAAGTGGAAATTTGAGCAACAAAGGACAAGATGAAGTGAGAGGCCTTTAGATAGTACAACCCAGAGGACTTCATAGTTGTACCAATCATCCTCATAACCATCACCTTCTGAATAATACAAGAACCAAAATGAAAAGGCACCGTGTGAACACCGGTCTTTGAAAGAGTACTAAGGGATAAAAGATGTAAACAGAATGATGTTAAATGCAGTGTTAAAGTTTCATTAATTTGGACATCTCCATTGTGAGCGACACACACAGAAGTGTCATTAAGGAGGGTGATGTGCTTATTTTGAAAAGGTGTATATGAAGTGAAAAGGGATAAGAAGCATGCTACATGGTTGGTAGCCCCTGAGTCCAATATCCAATAACAGAGAGACATCAGGTTCCATGTACATGCTGTTGCAGAGCAAAGTTTGAATTCAGAACAGCTACGACGGCTTGGTGCTGAATACCTGCATTATTTGCCATTTGCATTTGTTGATGCTAAATACCTGGATTTTATGGCACCTGCATCTGCTAAAAGATCCTTATCATTTATGCATACTGCTCAGTAGTGAAAGAAGAGGTAGGATGATTTGTTTGTGTTGTCTTTGCTGCACTGGATGAAGCTATTTGCTGATATGCATCCTGTTGAGCCATATTCACTTGCCTCTTGGCCTGAAACCCGAGAGGATACTCATGATTCTTGTAGCAACTATCCTCGGTGTGTCCAACTCTATTGCGGTAAGTGCATTGCACATTCTTCTTATTGTTAGAATTTCCCGATCCTTGGTACTGATTAGTTATCATATATCTTTTGGGAGGAAACTGCTTAACAGAATTCCCGTGAGAGTTTGAAGAGGAATTTTGTAGAGCAATTGAAGTGCCCAGTTGCAAACATCCTTCTAGACCATGTGCTAGTTTTCTCTTCCACTTAATGGCTAGATTATAAACCTCATTAATCTTTGGCAATGGATTCATCAGCAGAATTTTGGATTTGACAGGCTCAAAGTTGTCATTTAACCCTCTTAAGAACCGTATTACATAATCTGCCTCCACATAATCCTTGAATTTCTGTGTTGTTGGACATTGCATCGAGGAATTAGGCGTAGCGTAATCAACTCTTCCCAAAGTATCTTGAGACTTGTGAAATACTCAGTAACAGATGAAGTACCTGCTGGATATACAGAAACCCGAATCCGGATCCGATCTATAATTGGATCGTCAGATCTGATTCACAGCACCGATCGAGACACTCGATCTTGCACAGCGGAAGCTACGAATAAATTCGTATGCGATTTTATGATTCGACTCGCATAAACTATTAATCTAACTATGAGAAGGTTGAAGATTTGCCTTATTTAAAGAGGAATACTAAATCGACAGATGGAGAAACCGTAGTTTTCCGGATTGTATCTCCTAGCGACAACTGGTGGACGTCGATCCTCACCGTAGAACCTCATCGCCCTCAATGACTAAGGCAAGAAACTAATTTTCCTTCTTTTATTTGTGAATGTGGCGCAATTTTAATGTGTCTTTTGTGCTAGGAGGAACACTCTTTATATAGGAAAATAACTAGCCAAGAGAGTTATCATTTTCACACCACAATTACCTATTCCCACAAGGAAAAGATATTTGCCAAAAGATAAGAGATAATTTCCAAAAAATCAAACTCTTATTTTTTCCATTAATTATCCAATAAATAGATAATTAATTACACATGTGACATAATCTAGGAAAATTTCTTTTCCCAACTTTATCACATAATGGGGAGCCACCTATGTCATCAAATTTTAATAGAAAATGTCTTTTTTATTTTACATATTATTTACCAAATATATAATATTGCATATTCATTACATAGACCAACTATTTAATTTATTCTCGAGGTTTCATAAAACGAGAAAACACTCGCGTGTTAGGAGCCAACCCGGGGACCATGGACCTATAACCAGTAGCTATAATAAATTAAATTAAATATTCATCGAATAGAATATTTCTACTTAATTCAATAATTCCAGAATTACGCCACCATAAATCCGAAACTGAACTCTATCGATTATAGATATAACTTATTCTCAAAACGTCTAGTCGAGTCGATAAGTGTCCATTGATATAATCATTACATATAAATTAACCCTCCATAGACTATCCGTAATGAAGCGGGAACCTTCTTCAATACAACTTATCATTATTTACCATTAACCCACTAGTGATCAATTAGTTCATAACAATACGAACTCCGCGGATCGATCAATTTCTAGGATTAACAAATAAGAGGATTGTCTTTCTACTTCCCGCGGGAAGGAATGAATTCCATATCTGTGAGACACACACTTCTCACTCATTCCAGAATAGTGCCAACATGAAAGTGATTCGGACCGCGCCTCTTAGCGATCCTTAACGAACACTTCAAACCCTATCCTGAAACAAGTAGGAGTCTGTAATCACTTCAGGATTAAGGTTAATCCATATATGATCATCTTGTGATTTAATAAGATTTCTCAATCACGGAATTATATGAGAAATACGATTAAATCGGTCCCAAGTCCTATATGACTACATCATATATAAATGCCCCACTTAGATAACCAATATCGACGGTCCGGATAAGACGGTCACACCATAAAGTGTTCTGGGCACATTAATGGTGGTTTAATCAATAGACCTCATACTTTGATTAAGTTCACCACGGACTAACAGTTCTAGTGTATCACCATAAACTTAATCCTCATGTGTGACACACACACTAAGTTATATGGCTACATATGATACGACTTAGGGTTTTCAGTAGTGTATAAGATATAAGCACAAAGCAAATAATAAGATGAGAATAAATCTGTCATTTAAAAACAATTACAAAAATTGTCTTTCGGGCACTACTTCCAACAGTACCTTGCCTAGAAGCAAAAATTTCCTCTTGTCTGTCCGAAACCCTAAAAAAATCACTAGTAGAAAACCTTTAATGAAAGTCCAGCCACACATCTCTCACTGTATTCGACCTTAACAAACTCTGACCATTCGTTTGTGATACTGAATTCAATAAACAGGACAGAACCATATTATAGCATTGATTCCGGGCTCCATAGTGAAAATCAATGTCCGGAGGACAAGGGAGAGTGCCGTCCATAAAGCCTAGCTTGTTTTTCGAGATTAGAGCTCTTCGAATCGCTCTACTCCATCCATAAAAAAAATTCTCTATGAGGAGAGGCTGCACAAGGATGATTGACGGATTCTCATTCGGATGCATATACAAAGGATTCGACGGAGTGATTTCGTTTTGCCGATATTCATTGAATTCTTTGAAATGCTAGGCAAGTCTAATTCTAAAAACCTCGCTGGGTGTGTTGAACTACTATCTCTCTCAAAAGCTTAAGCTGATGGGGAGGTAGATAATTAATACGCCCCCTTAAGTGTGAGCCTATAAGAGGGGAGAGGCCCAACACTTGATTTGTTTTTTTGGTTGTTAGAAGAGAGAGGCCCAATACTTGTTTTTTTTTTTAATTGTGCTGGAAGCGGAGTTTGAACTCAGGATCTTCTGCTCTGATATCATGTTGAACTACCATCTCTCTCAAAAGCTTAAGCTGATGGGGAGGTAGATAATTAATACGGGGGAAAACGAGTTATAATTCTAGTTAGTTTTACCAAGGGCCTTGTTAATTACCTTGTTCCCAATGAAACCTCGCGAGTCTGGATCGACTAATGCATATTGTTACTTTACAGTCTTGTGATGGACATGCACATGCATATCTATATTTTTGTTTATATTATTATTATTATATACGATATATATATTTTAAAAGGGTACGTATTCAAGTGCATATGATTCACAGCACAGTAAAATGCACCGTAAAGGATATCCGGGCTGTTACCTCACTGCACTAGCCCGGGATCCTCTGCAGTCACCTTATGGTGCTGTTAAGGATATGCATGCACCTGCTCGATCTATAATATGATATGATTTATCATCATCAATATATATGTTAATCATACTTTTTCTTTTTCATTGTAACAGATACTCAATCCAACTGAAATCTTTGCTGATATTGTCATTGAACATGAGTAAGAATAAAATCCCTTAATCGTCTGTTTGAATGGAGTGTTGTTTCAGTGAGGATCATCTCATTTGTTGTACGTCATTGAACGCGCGCGTGTCATAACTTGGAAATAAGGGATCGATCATTAATTGCATCAAATCTCTGAAGATAATTAACCTCTGAAGTTATACATAACATCTTCGATCATCCAGGTACATCGAGTGTACTAGCTCAGCAATCACTGCTCTGAATTTGTTCCAAAAACAATACCCTGGACATCGGAAGAAAGAGATTGAAAGCTTTATTGTCAAGGCCACAAAATACATAGAAGATGTACAAATGCCGGATGGTTCATGGTACGTACCATTCATTCTTAAATAAACTCTATACGCGCGCGCGCACATTGTATTATATCATCAATTGTAACTCGAATAATTAATAAGTGTGATGGACGCTAATAGGTACGGAAGCTGGGGAGTATGTTTCACTTATGCTACCTGGTTTGCTATTGAAGGATTAAATGCAACAGGAAAGACTTACGAAAGCTGTGAAGCTATTCGCAATGGGGTTCATTTTCTATTAAATAAACAGAACCCAAATGGAGGTTGGGGTGAAAGCTATCGGTCTTGCCCTGCCAAGGTACGTAATTAAATTAACCTTGTTCAATTAAATATTATTATCCCGCCGTAAGATCGAGTACTAAATTGATCAGAAAAAAAAAATTTTAAATGTAACAATAGAATTTGCTCTATTTATAGATATCCCGTTATATATGATTTTTGGTTAACAGATATATGTAAAACTAGATGGAGAACAATCAAATGTAGTTCAAACCGCATGGGCCATGATGGGTTTGATCGAAGCTGGTCAAGTAAGAAAGGGGCTTCTTTTTTTTTTTATTTATTTATTTTTTTTTATTTTAAATATTAAGAAAATGGCGTCAAGGTCTAGGAGGTAATTGTAATAATCTTTCAAATTTTAAACCAATTTTTTTCATTATACCTGCAGACCAAGAGGGATCCTAGGCCTATACACCGTGCAGCAAAACTACTGATCAATTCTCAGTTGGAAAATGGAGATTTTCCTCAAGAGGTAGTTGGGATTATAACGTGTGTAGTGCTATACAGTATGTGTAATCACGGAATCAAACTCGTAATTAATTAACGGCTGAAATTACGGAATAAGTAAAACAATACAAAAATAAATAAAAGAGATCGAACCGAGGCGAGTGTAAACACTTTTTCTTAAGACAATTTTGCTCCAATCACGTGCCTACGGTTGGAGCAATTTTTCTTCCAAGATACAACGATTCACGTCTCGAGTTTAGCGGCACTTCAAAAACTCAAGCTCCGACGAACTATTTGATGTTCCAACTTCTCTTCGACACAACACAATGTGATGACTATGAATGCACAATTTTTTGTACGTAGTGGATAAGATTGAGAAAATTTTATGTTAATTTCCATTCACTGGGGCAATTTATATAGTGGAGATGATAAGTCGATACCTGATTCTTATTGGCCGGATGACACATATCCTTGTCCCTCAAGACAAGACACAATAGCCGACTTCTTTGCACAATTAGATCAGCCGACCTAATTACTAGGTCAATAGTCGGTCTAGTAAATACGTGTAAAGTCGATCGGATTTCCTGTTTCGCACGTATTTTACATCAACTTTAGGCATTATTTTCTTATTAATCCAATATTCTAATCGAGTGATTTAAAACTCTATCATCAACTACTCCGTAAGGAGTATTCAACGATATCATTAACTCTCGATAATACACACAGGAGTCTATCCGAAATTAGTCCTAAAGTTGACTGGTCAACCCCTCAAATTGAATTTTAAAAAAAAAAAAAAAGAAGGCGACTTTAAAACATTTTTTTCCCGAAGTTTTGAAACTAGTTTAGACAATGACCGATACAAGGTGAGACAACAAAATAAAGAGAGATAAAAATGGTCGTCATAACACATACATCCGCCTCTGGCCATAACACACATCATTAGAATTCTGAGAATACACCCGTCTCTAACATGCATAAATGTATTCACACTACATTAATATAGATACATGTATTCTCATGAAATTGTGTAAATTCAGTTCATCTATGTATGACAAGTGTTTCTATACATGACAGGGTATGACTGGAGCTTTCATGAAGAACTGCATGTTACATTACGCACTTTACAGGAATATATTTCCGATGTGGGCATTAGCGAAATACCGCAAGATGGTATTATCACCGTCATGAAACAATGGTTCATATGCGTTACTTTCTCCCAATTCAAAACAAACAACAAAGATCATTGTAAAGTTGGTTGTTTTTTAAAATGTTTGTCCTTAATTTTGTATGCCTTCAAAACCGTGTGATCGAATATTGCGAAAATATTTATGGTAATAATTGTTCCATGTGCATATCTTGAGTTTGAGCGTACTATGCTCTATACTGAAATGCATTTTTTTTAACGGAAAAGTTAATTTTATTAAAATAAAACACTGCGATGTTGAAATATTACGCTTAACTAGTAAAATAGGACAGTCGTGCCCAACACGGCTGCGGCCCATGATGATGTTACAAATTATGGTTACAAACAATGTATACAACACAAACTTGAACATGTTTGTACAAAAAAGTAAATTGCTAACTATCAAAAATCAGCTTACGTCAAGGTGTGAATACTAATATTACATTGCAACAAAATACTCTTAGACATAACACAATGGAAAACAAACATATATTGAAACACAGCTGAGAAACTTGCAGTTTCAAAAAGACTAAGACATAAGCAATGCAAACATAAAGTATGACAGAATTGATAAAACACAGAAACAAAGAGGACACGGTGATTTAACGTGGTTTCCGACGTTGTGCCGACTACTCCACGGACAGAAAAGGAGATACTTTATTATGCACAAAGTTATAAGGTACTTCACACACTTGGGAAATTAACACTCTTGAAAGACACACATTGCATTGATTACAACATTGGTATAGGCACAAATCCCAAACCCTAACCACCAAAGATCTGTGTTGGAATTGTCATAAATACCCAGATATGGACCCCAGCTCCAGCTATTATCCACCAGATGAAACTCAGTTCAAAACTGACTCTCCCAAACTCGTAATCAACTGCTCAGATGTAGAACTCAGCTATACTCAGCATACCAGAACCGACTGCTGACTTCAAAAGAAACTCAGTTGCACTTCATAAACTGACTTTCACAGAACTGAATATACTTTACTGAACTGACCATCATTCTCAGTCTCAGTTTCACGGATTAGTTCCACCAGTTCAGAGATCAAGTCACCAAAACTGACAAATCTCCACCTTGACTTGAACTCTCATTCTTAGTTAATCAGATTGCATAACCAGATGTACTTGTACCAGATGCATTCGTCAATGTCATGATGTACTTGTACCACACTTCTCCACAGAACCCACTTAGTTGATCTGCCATCAACTGAGTATCCAGATTTCAGTTTACAAGCTTTGAATATCCAGCAAGTCCAGACACAACTGAAACTTGATCTGCTGAACTGGTTTAGTGAACATATCTACAGGATTCTCCTTGGTGCTGATCTTTTTCACTACAACCCTCTTCTCATTTCTTAGAAAATGATACCTCACATCAATATGCTTGGTTCTCTCATGATGAACATGATCCTTAGCTAGACAAATTGCACACAAACTGTCACAATAAATCTCAGCTTGATCCTGATGTAGCCCTGTTGGTCCTAGAGAAGGGTAAAACTATAGTCAGGGGGGGTGAATGACTATAGTGGAGTTTCAAAAACTTTTCTTATAATTCAAAATATTTTGGGCAGTGGATAAGTCCTTTCTTTTAATACTGTTTCAAAGAAAATTATGCACACACACAGAGTATGAATGATGCAATAAGTAAGTGCTGTAAAGTAAAATGCTGAAAGTAAATAGACACAAAAGTTTATAGTGGTTCATGTTAGTTGTAGTGCCCGAAAGACAATTTGTGTAATTGTTTTTGATAATGGATAACAAAATTTATCTCACCTTATTACTTGCTTTGTGCTTGTAAGTAATACACTACTGCAAACCCTAAGTATATCAGTATGTAACCGCTTAACTCAGTGTATGGCATGCACGTGAGAATTGAGTTAGTGGTGATATACTTAAACTATTAGTCCGTGGTGAACTTAATCAGAGTTTAGGGTCACATGATTAAAACACCAATAATGCGCCCAAAACACCTTAGGGTGTGATAGTCTTATCCGGACTATCGGTAGAGGGTACCTAAGTGGGGCATTAATATATGATGGCATTCATATAGGACTGGACCGATTTAATCTGGATTTCTCGATATAATTCTGTAATCAAGAAAACTTATTAAATCATTAGATGATCATATATGGATTGACCTTAATCCTGAGGTGATCACAGGGTACTGCTTGTCTCGGGGTAGTGTTTGATGTGTTAGTTAATGATCACTTTGATATGTGATCTGAGTCACTTCTCGTTGGCACTATTCCCTGATGAGTGAGTAGTTCTATGTTTCACAGACACGGAATCCATTTCTTCTTGCGGGAAGTAGAGAGATAGTCCCCTTATTTGTTCGCCCTATTAGACTAATTAGCTACTAGTCAGATATGTGAACTAATTGATCACTAGGGGGTTAATGATAAATAAGGATAAGATATTCTGAGTCGGGTTCATGGAGACTTCCCACTCAGAATGAACAGTCTATGGAGGGTTAGTCCGTATGTAGTGATTATATCAGTGGACGCTTATTTACTCATAGGGTTGAGTGTAAGTATATATCTATAATTGGTAGAGTTCAGTTTCGGGTTTATGATGGCGTAATCCCGGAATTAATAATTTAAGTGTGAATATTCTGTTCGATTAATATTTTGCTTAATTATTGGAGCTACTGGTTATAGGTCCATGTCCCCAGTGTGGCTTCTGTAATTCGGGTGTTTTTTCTGTTATTGGGCCTCAGTGATAATTAATTGGCTGGGCCAATTAATTGATATGCGAAATATTATTTAGTTGGGCTAAATAATATAATACACAGAAAAGACATTTTCTGTGGGCCTAAACCCTAAGTGTGTGGCGCCTCATGTGTCTTAAATGCAAGAATTGATTTTCTTGTGTGATTAATTATTTACTTGTTAAATAATTAATTAATAAATGATAATTGATTTGTAATTGATTGATTGATTATTCACAATCTTTTATAAATGGAATTATCCTTTATTGTGATTTCTTTTTAATTATTTATTTAATTAATTAGAAACTTGGAGGCCAAGGATTTACTCTCCTATATAAAGAGAGTTCTTCCAAGACATATGACACAAGTAATTTTCGACATACACACTAGAAAATAGAGAGAAAAATTTGTTTCTCGTCTTGGGTTTCTGGTTGAAGAAAAACTTGGAGTTTTTCTTGGAAGCATATCAAGGAGGTTCTAGTACTAAGAATTGGTGTCCACCAACCACCGTTTGGAGAACACATTGGAAGATCTTGGCTTCTCTTCCTACTATGGGTAAGACATTCTTAACCCCCTCGTAGGATTTTAGATCCTTTATTTATGTACTGTAATTTGTAGATTGTGATCCATCCGCTGCGCAAAGAAACTACATCCTTCAGTTCAGGGTGGTGTAATCCCTTAATCCACTCTTCTCCTGTGATGATTGGAGGAATTCACTATTGTCTTTCATCAATACAATAGTAAGATTGTCCTTGGCTACACAAGCTTCACAATCTACAAGACTCTCACTCATTGGCTTCAAAAGCTTCAGTGACTCAGTCTTCAACACCGCTCCTTGAGAACATATCCTTTAGTAGCTATCACAAACACAACTCCTTCTCAGATGTCTATGATTCAATTGCTTGACTGGGGTGTGAATTGAATTCACAGAGTAGTTGATCAATCTCAGTATTTGATGTGTATTTGTAGCTCTGATTGCCGAGTTGATCTCTAGATATGTCCTTTTAAGTTCAGATAGAAGGCTTAGGATTTTGACAGAGTTTATATGCTTGTTCTTGTATATTCAAATCGTTGTTCTTCCTGTCTGTCAATGCCTTCTATTTATAGCCTTGATAATCCTTGATTTGAATTTCTATTTGTTGCCTATTTAATGTGGAGAATAATTCTGAATTAATCCTTGATTCCCCCTTGATTACAGTGATCCGGATTTTTTTCAAACGTCAGTCATAAAATCCGTCCTTGATTATTCTTGATTGATTGTACATTTAATGCTTGATCTTCTAATTATTCACATGTTTTGAATAAGTATAGATGATATACCTTACTCAGCTGATCCTTCATTTGGCTGTTACTTGACCAGTTAAGTGTTCCTGCTGACTTAGCTGATTAGTTCTTCCTTCACTGCTTTTCCTTTACTTAGCCGGTAGTCAGTTTACTTTGCCGGTTCAATGCTTTCTTGATTTCTTTGATCTTTCAGGCATTTCTTACACTTCACTGATCTTGATTTGTGTGAGATCAGTGTACATCATATTTAAACAATGAGTTTCATCACTTGTAGTATAACTTAGACTTATCCAAGGTCATCACAGACTTCCTTGGTTATAAGTCAATCCATATGGCTTCATGCTTCTCTGTTGGTACTTGGCTGTCTTAATTTACTCTGCCAAAATTCTGGTACTTGTCAAGAATAAGCAATCAACCAGCTGAATTTGGCATAGAAGACTGAACCATCTCAACTTCAAGAACACCAACAAATTGTCAAAGCTAGTTGAAGGCCTTCCAGACATCACATTCAAGAAAGAAAGTCTCTGTGATGCATGTCAGAAAGGGAAGCAGATTAAAAGCTCTTTCAAGTCAAAACCCCATCAGTCAACAACAAAGATCTTACATCTTTTGCATATGGATTTTTTTGGACCAGTCACACCAGTAAGTGTAAGTGGAAATAAGTACACTCTAGTGGTGGTGGATGACTTTTCTAAATTTACTTGGACCATATTCATGAACAAGAAAAGAGAAACACTCAAGAAACTACCAGTTTTGCTGAGAAGAATACAAAATGAAAAGGAATTGAAGATCATCAAGATGAGATCAGACAGAGGAACAGAATTCCTAAATGAAGTAATCAAAACTTATTGTGAAGAAAATGGGGTACTATATCAACTATCAGCAGCAGGGACTCCACAACAAAATGGTGTAGCAGAAAGAAGAAACAGAACACTCAAAGAAGCAGTTAGAACCATGATAGCAGAAGCAAGCTTACCAAAGAGATTTTGGGCTGAATCAGCAAATACAACATGATATACTCAAAACAGATCTATCATCAACAAACACCATGGAAAAACACCATATGAAATCTGGAATGGAAGAAAACCTAACATTTCACATTTGCATATGTTTGGATCTAAATGTTTTGTTTTGAACAAGAATCAACTTCATACTTTTGATGAAAAAGCTGATGAAGCAATCATCATGGGATACTCAGAAACAAGCAAAACATTCAGAGTACTCAACAAAAGAATCTTGGTGATTGAAGAATCAATTCATGTAGTTTTTGATGAACCAAACACAAATGGTGAAAGCTTACACAACTTTGAAGAAGAAGCTGCACAAGGACAAGTCTATATGAATACAACAGTACCAGCTACAATTTTGGGCCACACATTTGGAAATCAAGATGAGGTACCAGTCAATACAACACAAGAGGCACCAACACAAGATCATGAAGTTGATGCACAAGCAGGAGTTGTGGAAGAACCAAATCAAGAGCAACTTCAACCTAATTTGAATTTGCTGAGAGATCATCCTGAAGAACAAGTCATTGAAAATGTTCATATAGGAGTTAGAACCAGAAGGCAACTGGAAAGTATGCTAACTTGTTTTCTATCACAGGTGGAACCCAAAACAATAGATGATGCAATTCAAGATGCTGATTGGATTACAACCATGCAAGAATAGCTCAATGAATTTGGGAGAAATGAGGTCTGGGAACTTGTGGACAGACCATACATGACAAACATCATTGGAACAAAATGAGTATTCAGAAACAAAATGGATGAACAAGGAACTGTTGTCAGAAACAAAGCAAGACTAATAGCAAAGGGATATTTTCAAGCTGAAGGCATAGACTATGATGGAACCTTTGCACCAGTAGCAAGATTGGAAGCAATCAGACTCTTCCTAGATTTTGCAGCACACAAGGATTTCAAAGTATATCAAATGGATGTCAAAAGTGCATTTTTGAATGGACTTCTAGAAGAAGAAGTATATGTGGAGTGGTTTCCAACTCAAAGGGAAGGAAGATAAAGTATACAAGCTCAAAAAGGCACTATATGGACTCAAACAGGCACCTAGAGCCTGGTATAAAACTCTGTCACAATTCTTAATCACAATGGATTCAACAAAGGGACTATTGACAAGACTCTGTTCAAGCTAGAAGAAGGAACAAGCACTTTGTTAGTTCAGATCGATGACATCATCTTTGGATTCGTGTTGCCTTGTGTCGTGTCCGACACATTTTAGACCCGACACGCGTCCGACACGCGTCCGAGGCGGCGCGACACGTTTTTTGAATATTTAAAGAAAAAAATTAATATCTAACACGGCGCAACACATTCCCGATACGGTGTCAACATAACCCGACAAAGCGTGACACTGCTGTTTCATATTTTTTTGAATTCTTTTACAGATTTTTCATATTTTTTTTACAAGGTACATTGCCCTAGTGGTTTCCACAAGGCTCTAACCTGGCTATCCGGGGAGACCAGACTTCGAACCCCACTAGGGGCGAATTAATGGGTGTGTGTTTCCTTTCGTATCTGGAAAAAAAAAAGATTAAAATAACATTTAAATGAAAAGTAGTATATATGATTTGACAAATATATATATATATATATAGTTATTTAAATGAAAAGTAGTATATATGATTTGACATAATATATATATATATATATATATATATATATATATATATATATATATATATATATATATATATATATATATAAATGAGTTCATATACATATCTATTGATCCATGCTTACCGTACATACTACTAAAATAGTGCATCTGATCACTATTTTAGTGCACCTGGTTATTGTTTGAGTGCACCTAGTTAATGAAGCGGGGGAAATCTGCTATTAGGTAATACTAGAAACCTGCTCCTCAATTTGTAGTTGCACCGAAACAATAACAGGGTGCACTAAAATAGTGATCGATGCACTATTTTAATAGTATGTACGGTAAGCATGGATAGTATGGTATGTGTAGGGAACCCAACCCTATATATATATATATATATATATATATATATATATATATATATATATATATATATATATGATTTATAATACTATAATTTAACAAACAATACTATAACTTACAGAAGACCAATCAAGTTTTTTTTAATTTATTTATTATCATCTAATGCTCAAATAATATTTTGTCAATTGATGTATTACATATTTTATTTAGTTTTTTTTTTTCTATCGGGTAAGAGGAGGGGATTTTTATTTGGGACTAGGACATGAATCGAAGCATAGTTCTCACCAGCAAATACAATGACATTTATCACTAGCTTAATTAGTTTAATTATGCATATATTTTAATCTTATTATATATATATATATATGCGTGTTGTGGGAGTGTCGTGTATTTAAATTTTAATATTAAACATGTCGTCGTGTCCGTGTCGTGTCATGCGGCATGTCCGTATCCATATCCATACTTCATATTTACTAAAAGCTACTTAATTCAAGACAGCAAACTTCCATTGTAGACAGATAGCAATGCGTCAGCAAAAATATTGCTTAAATAATTGCTAATTAATTTATTGATAGTTCTAAATCTAATAAAGTAATTAGGTGAGAGTTATTATTTGAGGAGGGAGAGGAAGAAGAAACAGAGTGTTTGGTAGATAAGGGTAATTTAGTCCGACTGAAATTATTTGTCCTTATTGCAACTAAAAAAAATGTATGGATTAATGCTTAATTAAGAGGGGAAAAGTGGACTTATACCTAATTTTTCCTTTAAATTTTGATATTAAACATGTCGTCGTGTCCGTGTCGTGTCATGCGGCATGTCCGTATCCGTATCCATACTTCATATTTACTAAAAGCTACTTAATTCAAGACTGTAGACAGATAGCTATGCGTCAGCAAAAATATTGCTTAAATAATTGCTAATTAATTTAGGGGAGAGTGATTATTTGGTGGAGTGCCGTCAATTCATTGTTTTTGTCGATATCCTCTTCTAGATTAAGGAAAGCGCCTCCATTTGTAACCACCTTCTCTTTAACATTATTTCTAAAAATTTGGTTGACTATGCACCTCTATATACATAAGCATATACATATAATTTTCGTCACACGATAAAATATAAGCCTGCCTTCATGGAGCATCATTTGTCAGAATGGAGTGTTTTTGTTTTTTTATATACAAATACAAGGTAATGTGTAGGATGGTTGCCCAAATCACTAATACAAGCGAAGCTCCTGAAAATCTTTAATTTTCTGAATGTCTTCTTAGCGATAAGAAAAGAAAAGAGATAAGGGTCGGTACAACAAAAAGACTCGTTTGCTGCACTAGGTTTGTCACACAAAAAAAATGCTGTTATATACTAACTTTTAGCCACAGTAGCGTGGTAAATGAATCTAACTAAGTATACATTAGCTATATTTTTTTGTCTGGCAAAAGTTAGTGTACCAAAATAGTGTCTTTCTTGTACTGAAGTACAATTGATTAGCCCATTAGAAAGTATAAGTTACCTCTACAGCATAGTATAAGTTACCATTACAAATCTCCATCTTGACTTCAAGTTCATGCAAGCTGACCATATGCACAACCAAGTGCCAGATTTCCTCTTTGTCTTCAGATTTGAATACCCTCAGGAGAACCCTCACCTTCAGCTAAGTATTCCCAGATTCATACTAACAGCAGCTTTGGATATTCAGCAAGTCCAAACACAATTGAAACTTGTCCCTTGGAGCTGGTTTAGTGAACATATCAGCAGGATTAACATCAGTGTTGATCTTCTCCATTTTGACCCTCCTCTCATTCCACAGAAAATGGTACCTAACATCAATGTGCTTGGTTCTCTCATGATGAACCTGATCCTTAGCCAAACATATTGCACTAAGACTGTCACAATACACCCTGGCTTGATCTTGATGTAGACTCAGATCATTGACTAGCCCTTTTAACCAGATTGCTTCATTTGATGCTTCTGTCAGTGCCATGTATTCTACTTAATTCAGTAGTAGATAATGTCACTGTACCAAGTAATGTTGCCTTCCAACTTACCACAGAACCACCCAAAGTAAACACATACCCAGTCATAGATCTTATGTTGTCCACATCAGTAGCATAATCAGAATCACAGTACCATGTAACAAAACATTGAGTACCACCTCCATAAATGAGTCCAATATCAGATGTACCCCTAAGGTACCTAATATCTTTTTCACTGCTTTCCATTGTTCCTTTCGAGGTTGAGCTATAAACCTGCTGACAACACTGACTTCCTGAGCCAAATCAGGCCTAGTACAGACCATGGCATACATTAAACAAGCCACTGCACTAGCATACGGAACCCTTGACATGCATTCTTCCTCTTCAGATGACTGTGGAGAAAACTCAGCAGACATATGTAGATTTGGTGCTACAGGAGTGTCTGTAGGTTTGGCTGTAGACATGCCAAACTCGGATAATATCTTTTCAATATACCCCTGCTGAGACAAGAACAACTTCCTGTTGAAATAGTGTCCTAAACCTAATCGGGTTGGACCGGATCCGACCGGGTCGGATCATATTTTCTATTTCTTTATGATTATACATATATAATATATGACTTTTTTGTTGTCATATATTTGTTCTCTTAAAGAACCGATTATGAATTTTTATATGATAACGTCCTTAGTATTAAACTGCGGTAGAGAAACCATGATAGGCGATTATGGTTGATGAGATCTCTAATCACTTTAATAAGTTTGATACTTAAATGTGTACTATTAAACAGGGCATTGATAGTACGTACAGACTAGCACGTATTAGATGTCTTCTGTCTTTGGGCAGGGATAGATCTCATCTATCGAAGTGTGGAGACACTTGGACTGTACGTGGACGTGTATTAGAGAATGCGTACGTTAGACTGGCCCACTTACACTGTTAAGTGTCACACTATGTGACGGTTGTGTAATTATCCTTAGGACCGGAGTCTACATGTCATCACGGTGTGGATCGTCATGCTTTGACACTATTGAGGTTTCCCCTAACCATAGGGCGATCATACGATAATGATTGGGTGTGATACTGAAGCATGCGGAGTATACATGATAAGTCATCTGGGAATCGCGCAACCTATGAATATGGGTGAATATCCCAAAGGGCCTTCTTATAAGAAATGTCTTACTCTCGTAAATCTTTGCAAAGTGGAAGTAAATGAGTTACTTCGAGAGAGCATGATATCCAGATTATAAGATACGGTCGCCAATGCTTGACACTCAACGTACGACCGTATGGATATTATTACAGCGATAGGATTCTATTTACACGCTAACCGAGCACATGAAAGGTAGTATTCATTGCGTATTGACTCTTCCGATGATTGGGCATCACGGACGTGTTGCTAGACGCTATCTGTGATCGTTAAAGGTGAAAGGCGTTTTTGTGATTGCGCCTTATGTCTACGGCCAACATATTCGGAAGCCTATCGGGTCACACACATATGAACATCGAGTCGGATTAAAATGTGGTTATAGTTGATAACCAAATAAGGAAAGTTTTATCTTAGGACTATAAATGTAATAGTAGTAAATTAATATGGTGGTATTTATTTATTATGAATAAATTAAATACAAGATATTAATTATATTATTAATTAAATAATATTCCGGAAGCTAATTTATGGCTAAAGGTGGCGCTATTCATTAGTGTATAAGTTACGCTTGGATTGTGCAAATTAATTAATAGGATTACCATAATATTAATATTGGATATTAATTGATTTTGGAAAAAATTAATTTATGGTAATAAGATAAATATAGTCAATATAAGATATTGACAAAATATTGGAAATATTTAATATAAGATATTGAATATTAATGAGATAAATCAATCAAAGATATTTTTCTTATTTTATTAGGAAAATGTTTTCTTTCTCTCCACTCTACTCAAGACTTGTTTCCCAAGGATTTTTGGGAGACTTGGGGCGCCACCTATCCTATATATAGGAGGGCTTGGATAGCTCTTCTGTACACCATAATTCCAAGAGCTAATTATTTTTGTGAAAAATAAGAGAGCTTCTAGAGAGAGTTTGTAGAGAGAGAAAAGGCCGACCTAGCAGTTTGGTTTTTCTAGTAGCAATCCTTGGCGGGATTCCGGCGAGGTGCTCGTGTGGATTTCTGGTAGAGGCCGGACACTTGGACGGATCGCGCACATCTACTCCTACCGGACGGTCAAAGCGTCGATCTTTTAGATCAACCAAAGTAATAGTACCGTCCCCTCTCCTATATGTTTATTGTTTAAACGGAGATGATCCTGGATCGGGAAATCAATTTTAAATTCCGTTGCGCTACTCATTTGATTTCCTAACAGTGGTATCAGAGCGGTCTTCGAGCTTAAGCAATAAGCATCTTTTATTCGCGTAGTAATTTAGATCCAATAGATTAAATCATGTATGATATTGATTCGTAATTAGTGCACAGAAAGAAGAAGAAAAAAAAAGGTAAGAGGCGGCGGCACCACCGCCACATCGGCGCCGGCGGCCTCCGGGCTGCCGGCGGCTGTCGGCACCACCGTCCCCTGCCCTTCTTGCTTTGTTTTGTGCATCTTTATTTTTCAATATTGTCCATGGTTGGTAATTTCTCTTTTGTTTAGTTAATGCTATGTGACTAACCAATGGTTCAAATAGATTGGCCATTGGGAAGCCATGTGGCATCAACCAATCTGTTGGGAAGAAATAGATTTTGGTTATTGACCAAATCTAGGCCATTCTAAATTTTTGGAATAGGCCTAGGCATCTTCCAAAATATTTGATTTTGGAAAAGGCCTAAGGGTCTAGGCCCTCTCCAAAAATATTTGATTTTTGGAAAGGGCCGATGATGCCTTTAAATTTGGTTTGGACCAAACCAAATGCATCATTTTGATTAAGAATCAAAAAGAAAGAAACAAAAAAGACCCACTTGATTTTAATTTTATTTAAAATAGTTTTAAATTAGAAAATTAAAATTACAATCAATTTATTATTAATGGTTAATATTATGTCGATTAAAGTTATTAATTAATTAAACGTTAATTAATTAATTGATTGGATGCTATAAGACACAAGTAGTTAAATTTTAAATTTTTCTTTTTCATAAGATGTTGATTGTATGGATTAGATAGTAGATATAATATGAATATATGGACCCCGATTGATCATGGACTCGACCAATAGGATATATGTGAATGCTTTATTTTTCTGTTGGATTTTATTGTTTTCCTAGGCCGTTATGAAGAACGTGACCTAGTTTTATTTATGCATTATCCTATTCCCGTTAGCTCCCCATGTATGCAGCGGGTGTAAAATTTAATAGTTAGATTTAATGTAATGATGCATTGAAGACAAAGACGAAGATCCAAAGAAAGAGAGAAAAATAAAAGATCCATGGAGATGGTGCATGTCAAAGATCCATTGGTGGTTGCGGCTACCCTTAGTAGTGGCCCGCGATTTTGTCAGTTTATATTCGAAACCGCACCTAGGAAAAGTCCATGATCATATCGGTTATATTGTGCGCGGAATGTTGTGTATGTTTTACTTTATATGATATTGTAGTAATATGCACGTAATAGATGAGACCGTAATTAAATAAAATTAATTATGTGAATTAATTAAAATTACTCCCAAATTAAAAGACTCAAGTCGAATAGCCTCCCCATATTATAATGACAGTGAAGAGCCCTTGTTCGGATCCAATTCATCAGCCACAGTTGGGGGTTGACCTACCTCGGGTATATCGTTATTATTGAGATATGATCGTATGAGATCTCGCGAATATTGGGGTTTTGACTTGACTAAGATTTTCTCGGCCACTTGCCACAGCGGGGTCGTTTGAATTTTAGAGGCAAGGGTTTGACTAAATTCATAAGATGAAATATTGTCAAAGAGTTGACTAGTCAAACAACAAGAGTAGCATAAGATACGATTGACAAAGTGTTGTCTACCTACTGTGCCATTTTCGGCCTACCAGCCACAGCAGGGGGTCGCGATGGTTCAACGGGATCTTGTCCACTAAAGGAAATAAAATTTTCTTGAAAGTCAATTGGGAGTAGTTGACTAGTGGGAGCAAAATCATAATCTCTAAGACCATCTTTGATTTTGCATGTATAATCAACAACACTCTTTTATCTTTATTTTATGTTGTAGTTTTAGCAAATTATATTTATGTTTCAATTCTCGATTAGTAAAACCAAATTATGACTGTTACCTTTTGAGAAACGTTCTCAAGTTGGTTAAGTAATTTTAATCCTTTTAAAATAAGCAATTACACGAGCAATCACGTTTTAGTAGTTGAAGACAAGGAGTCTACATATTTGATGGAGCCCTCTAAGACTTTAATTATTAACGGAACCTCGCATATTGGACATAACGATATCCAATGGGTCACTCCATCATACGATGACAATTATTCAAACATTAGATGGATTGAATAAGGATGACCACGTCGAATTTTGGAAAGGTTGTTTTCAAAATTGTAAGATTTAAGTATCGACTTAATTCTTTAATCATTGCTTGAAAGTAAATTAAATAGTTCATGTTTTGAATATGATTCAAATGGTTAAATAGACTATTTAACAAACATTGGATTTTCTTTATGAAAGAAAATTGAAGACACAACTCTTGTGATTTTTCTTAAGTCTTATGAAGACTACATTAAGAAATATTTACAAGTGCTTAAAGGATTAAAATGGAAAGTTAGGGCAAGTGCTTGAGTAAGAGAACTTATCGAAGTCTCTACCCTAAGCAAGTAAGTTGAGATGAATTTATCTAAGCTTAAGTCAACTCACAGATATATGATATCCCACGAGTGTGATTAAATTAGAAAGATTAAATACAGTTTTGGAAGGTGAAGCTAACACTTACCATATTCTGAATCTAGTAAATTGATAAGGGAACTAAATAAATGTTATTATGTTCTGGTGAAGAACACGACTTTCGGTTACTTGTTAGGATTTAGCATATTCAATTGTAAGGAATAAATTTTATTCTGATAAGGTTGAACAGTCACTGAATCAAACATACTAGATTGATGTCACTACATAGTTGATATAGGTGATGAAATCTCAACTAAGTATTTGTATGGCTGTTATCCTTAATGTTTGTGGTTGTTCTAGACATAGTCTCTGTGGAGGAGAGTCATGTGATCAGATGTCATTCTGATGACGTCTGAACCATGTGATTATGAATCATGTGAGTTACACGTATCATATCCAATGAGGACTAAAATACCCTTTTGTGAAAATGGTTATATGATCTAGAAAATTGACTAGGGCCTAAACATATTGATGTTTGTTGGGTTATGATAATTTATACCGCAAATAATTGTTCATCTCTCTCTTGGACCATTTTAGAGATAGTTGAATGTGCTTATTGAAGTACGACAATTCTTAAAGCCCGAATAGTTCGAGCTAGTACGAATATGAGATAAATGAAATTTAGGAATTAATCTTCAATTGGATTGAAGAAATTAATAACTGGATGATGTTTCAGAAGTTTTCTGAAAAAGATTAAGATTCCCCCTTTAAGGATACCATTCTTGGATACGCAATTAGATTGTGTTTCTAAAATGGAAACTGCACTTTATATCATAAAGGTGTGATGCAAGCCGTGCGAAGTATCCCTTACCTGTTTCGGGAGAGTGCCCTTATTCAAAACACATACTTAATTGAGTTCCAAAGAATAAGGTTGAATAAATTCCATATTAGATATGGAAGGGGATAATGTCGAATCTATCTTAACCGATGATTTGAAGTTGTCATAGGCAAAGTCAAAAATACTTGGAACCTAGTACGACATATGCAACTTTGTGGAATATCTTAGCAAGTACGCTAGATATTATCTACTTTCCCGCGGAACAAAATGTTTGTCTCCAAACATGCTGTCTTCTAAAGGAGGTATTTCTTCCAAAAGAGATAGTGGGAGTAAGTGAGATCTCAAAAGAGTTTGAGAGCCACAAGGAGAGATTCAACCATAGGAATGTGAGCAGACGCCACATAGTGATGACGTGTAGGACACTGCTCAATGCACACAAAAGTTCTATAAGTATGTGGATAACCTAAAGCCTGAAAAGGCTACCGGTATGTTTGTCTTGAAAAATGAATATCTCACGACTTATGAAGGAATGTTTGAAAGGAAAGATTGACAGATATGGCCAGGAGCCATAATATCTGAATTAGATTCCATCAGTGACAATTGGGTTGCAAACCTAGTCTGTCTCACCTAGAGGGAATATCCCCGAAAGGCTGACATGGATAGTAATATGATTACCATGAGGCTATAGTGACGGCTGAAGAGTACGAGGTCTAAACCTTGTAATTATCTTTATGCTGTCAGCTGAGCCTAGTTCTATTCAGAATATGCTTGTTATGACTTCGTATCATGGCTATATGGTAGTGTTGAATACGTTGGGCAAACAGCTCGATGTTCATAGACGACAACATGACTGCGATCCCACGAGATGATCCATTTATGGACTTAAACAAGTTTCTCTAGACGATTTCTTTGTTTGATAATCAAAGGAGTTTGATTTGGTCAAAAGAAGGGATATGCCCAATGTGCAAGAGGGATAGTAGGAGTGTCTTACAATTTTTGAGTTAGGTATTGGATATATCTCTCGAGAATTATCATCCCATGTCACAGTCAATAATTGTTTGGCAGTTCAAGGTCTTTACGAAAGCACTTGGATTAGCATTTCTTATTTTTAAAAATAAGAATCTATAGTGATAGATTTAACTGCTGTTAGATTATAGTTACCTATATAGATGTGATGCTAAAAGAGTTTAGCATAGATCGCGACTAGAGATACTGCTAGCCGGTGTTCTCGAGATCTATCTATGTTAGGACGTTAGTCCTAAAGATAAGGTGAAAGATGATGCCAGATGTTCACAGTCCATGAAGAGTCATGAGCAAGAATGAAAGTAAATCTGGTGAATGTCGAGAATATCCTTAAACAAGTTAAGGATGGTTTCCTAGTTTATCGAAACTTGGAATCGGATAAATGTAGATATACAGACGTGTATCCTCAGTCTTATGAAGGAGAGTGGGAGCTACAGTCTGGGTTTGCAGTCATTTTGATTAAGTGATATAGTGAGCTGGAAATGTTCTTAGCTGGAGATCACTGTGGACACTACAACTATGCCAAAACACAGTACACGCCTTGGAGGCGCAGCAGAAGCAGTACATGGGTCTAGAAGGTTCATTCCTGAACCTTGTACGGTTCTTCCGCATTTTCTACATAGCTGGTATAGTTGTGGATTCATTGATTGGAGCAAGGACCAGGGTCTCATCAGAGATTCATGTGTGTTGAGGCGGTTCCTTTGACTTGATAATTTGGAGCATGATATGAAGATATTTTGGGTCCCCAAAGATAACGATCTGTTCATGGCTAGGGCTGATTGCGAGCATTTGCATGAGATTCTTGTGTTTCAGCTTGGTCTTGTGTGTGAGGGTGATTGGTTTTAGTCCGAGTGGGAGATTATTGAAATAGTGTCCTAAACCTAATCTGGATGGACCGGATCCGACCGGGTCGGATCATTTTTCTATTTCTTTATGATTATACGTATCTAATAAATGGCTTTTCTGTTGTCAAATTTTTGTTATCTTAAAGAACCGATTATGAATTGATATATGATAACGTCCTTAGTATTAAACTATGTTAGAGAAACCATGATAGGCGATTATGGTTGATGAGATCTCTAATCACTTTAATAAGTTTGATACTTAAATTTATCTAGGCTGATGTACTATTAAATAAGGCATTGATAGTACGTACAGACTAGCATGTATTAGATGTTTTCTGTCTTTAAAGGCAGGGATAGATCTTGTCTATCGAAGTGTGGAGACACTTGGACTGTACGTGGACGTGTATTAGAGAATGCGTACGTTAGACTGACCCACTTACACTGTTAAGTGTCACACTATGTGACGGTTGTGTAATTATCCTTAGAACCGGAGTCTACATGTCATCACAGTGTAGATTGTCATGCTTTGACACTATTGAGGTTTCCTTTAACCATGGGGCGATCATGCAATAGTGATTGGGTGTGATACTGAAGCATGCTGAATATACATGATAGGTCGTCTGGGAATTGCGTACACTAGGAATAGGGGTGAATATCCTAAAGGCCTTCTTATAAGGAATGTCTTACTCTCGTGAATCTTTGCAAAGTGGAAGTAAATGAGTTACTTCGAGAGAGCATGATATCCAGATTATAAGATACGGTCGTCAATGCTTGACACTCAACATACGACTGTGTGGATATTATTACAGCGATAGGATTCTATTTACACGCTAACCGAGCACATGAAAGGTAGTACTCATTGAGTATTGACTCTTCCGATGATTGGGGGTCACGGACGTGTTGCTAGACGCTGTCCGTGATCGTTAGAGGTGAAGGGTGTTTTTGTAATTGCGCCTTATGTCTACGGCCAACATATTCGGAAGCCTATCGGGTCACACACATATGAACATCGAGTCGAATTAAAATGTGGTTATAGTTGATAACCAAATACGGAAAGTTTTATCTCAGGACTATAAAGGTTATAGTAGTAAATTAATATGGTGGTATTTATTTATTATGAATAAATTAAATACAATATATTAATTATATTATTAATTAAAGAATATTCCGGAAGCCAATATATGGCTAAAGGTGGCGCCATTCATTAGTGTATACGATACACTTGGATTGTGCAAATTAATTAATAAGATTAACATAATATTAATATTGGATATTAATTGATTTTGGAAAAATAGATTTATGGTAATAAGATAAATATAGTCAATATAAGATATTGAAAAAATATTGGAAATATTTAATATAAGATATTGAGTATTAATGAGATAAATCAATCAAAGATATTTTCCTTATTTTATTAGGAAAATGTTTTCTTTCTCTCCACTCTACTCAATACTTGTTTCCCAAGGATTTTTGGGAGACTTGGGGTGCCACCTATCCTATATATAGGAGGGCTTGGATAGCTCTTATGTACACCATAATTCCAAGAGCTAATTGTTCTTGTGAAAAATAAGAGAGCGTCTAGAGAGAGTCTGTAGAGAGAGAAAAGGCCGACCTAGAAGTTGGGTTTCTCTAGTAACAATCCTTGGCGGGATTCCGGTGAGGTGCTCGTGTAGATTACCGGTAAAGGCTGGGCACTTGGACGGCTCGCGCACATCTACTCCTCCCGGACGGTCAAAGCGTCGATCTTTTAGATCAACCAAGGTAATAGTACTGTCCCATCTCTTATATGTTTATTGTTTAAACGGAGACGATAATGGATAGGGAAATCAATTTTAAATTCTGCTGCGCTACTCGTTTGATTTCCTAACACTTCCCCTGCTTCATATCTCTATAGATCTCCATCCCCAAATTTTTTTTCGCATTCCCCAAATCCTTCATTTCAAATTCACTCTTGAGCAGATTCTTCAGATCTTGAATATCAGACTTGTTCACAGCAGCTATCAACATATCATCCACATACAAAACTAGATAGATGATTGAACCATCCTTCAACTTATTGTGATAAACACAACAATCATATAGACTCTTACTATAACCATATTGAATCATATAACTGTCAAACTTTTTATACCACGGTCTTGGGGTCTGCTTAAGTCCATACAAGGACTTCTTCAACTTGCAAACAAATCCATCTAGATGAGTCATATAAATTTCCTTATCTACTTCCCCATGTAGAAAAGTTGTTTTCACATCCAATAGCTTAAGTTCAAGATTCTGATATGCCACTATTGCTAATAGCACCCTGATAGAAGTATGTCTGACCACTGGAGAAAATAACTCTTCATATTCTACCCCATCTTTCTGACCGAACCCTCTTACAACCAAATGTGCCTTATATCTGACGCCCTCAACAGATGTCATTCCTTCCTTTTTATTGAAGATCCACTTGCAGCTGACCACCCTTCTATCATGTGGTTGTTTGACCAGATCCCAAGTCTCATTCATCTGAAGTGACTCAATTTATTCTCATATGGCAACAAGCCAATGAGATGCCTCAGAACATGTCACGACTTCCCTGTAAGTGTTAGGTTCAAAACCATCCACTTCTTCAGCTACTTGTAGTGCATATTCAACCATATCCTTCTTAAACCCATATCTTCTTGGGGATCTAATATTGGTCCGTCTAGCTCTGGTGAAAGCTATACTCTGCTGACCAACATCAGATGTTTGAGTATCTGCTAACCCTTGTTCAGAAGACTGGTTTGGATCCAGCTCTGGATCTGCTGAGTGCTGACTATCCCCTACTGAGTCTTTCAATTCAGTAGACTCTACTTGAAGCTCCACTTATTTGTCAATCTTCTCAGTTTCAGATCCAATTTCAGATCCAGATATGGCCCTCACAAATGAGTTAAGCATAGAATTTTCATCAAAGACTACACTCCTGCTGAGTATAACCCTATTTTCAGCTGATGACCAGATTTTATACCTTTTACTCCATCTCCATATCCAACAAATACTCCCTTCTTGGTTCTAGGTTCTAGTTTACCTTAACTGACATGATAGTAGACTGTGCTTCCAAAAACCCTTAGACAAGAGTAGTCTGCTGAGTTTCCTGACCAAACCTCAAGTGGTGTTTTGAGCTTGATCCCAGTGTGAGGCCCCTTATTGATTAAGTAGCATGTTGTGTTAACAGCCTCTGCCCAAAATCTTCTTGTTAGACAAGAATTACATAGCATGCACCTTGCCCTCTCCAGGAGAGTTTGATTCATATTTTGTGCAACACCATTCTGTTGTAGAGTGTTTCTGACAGTATGGTGCCTAGAAATGCCTTCATTCTTGCAAAATTCATCAAACTCTGACCAACAGAATTTCAGTCCATTATCAGTTCTAAGTCTCTTGATCTTCTCATTCGTTTGATTGTCAACCAATGCCTTTCACTGCTTGAAGTGTTTGAATGCATCACTCTTGTGATTCATCATAACTACCCAAACCATTCTTGAATAATCATTTATAAAAGACACAAAATACATGCGACTCCACCCTTGAAGGTCCCCAACTCAGAATGGACATAATCAAGTGTCCCTTTCGTGATGTGAATTGCTTTTGGGAACTTGCTCCTATGTAGCTTCCCAAACACACAATGTTCATAAAATCCCAACTCATTGACCTTATGTCCTCCAAGTAGATCAGACTCAGACAAAATTTGCATCTCTCTTTCACCCATATGACCCAATCTCATATGCCATAGCTTAGTCAGCTGTGACTGGTGAACTTCTGATGATGCCACAACAATAGAACCTGATACAGTAGACCCTTGTAAGATATACAATGTTCCTTATCTGATACCCTTTAGAATCACTGTTGAACCCTTATAGACATTCACCACTCCATCTTCACCCCTGAACGTGAACCTTTGCTGTCTAATAGGCTAAGTGATATCAAATTCTTGGTCATCTATAGAGCATGTCTTACCTCATTCAATGTGCAGAATTTACCATCATGTGTCCTCAGCAGAACAGATCCAATCCCAAGTATTTTGCACACCTTGTTGTTGGCCACATATTCTGATAAGTTGAAAATCACTCTATGTTTGGACACACATGGTAAGATGCCTCAGTGTCTAGAATCCACACATCCATGTGCCCTGCTAACTCTGAAACTGCTAAGGCCATATATTCTTCAGAGTTGGTGTCTTGTTCTTCCAGAGCAACAGTACCCTGCTGAGTACCATGTTGCTTATTCCTCTTTGGACATTCATTTTTCCAATGTCCCTACTCTTTGCAGTAATTACAGACATCCTTAGCTTTAGGACCCTAGGAACTTCTCATGGATTTCTTCTTTCAAGAATTTCCTGATCCTCTGCTGACTCCACTGGCCACCAATCCAGCAGACTAACTGTCTATACCAGAACCAGATGCCTTATAGCGTATCTCTCGAGCATGGAGTGATGATCTCACATCCTTCAATGACACTGAGTCCTTCTATTGATTTAGACAAGGAACCCCATAATCCCTGTTGTTTCAACAAGGCACACATCTTGATCTCTGACAGACTAAAGTTGTTTCTTCCTGTAAACTCGTCAATCTTAACATTTAAAGAAAACATCTTTCTCACCAGAAAAGCTTGCGTAGATCCTAAATCCTAGCATCAATTATGACCTCGTTGCCCATCTACCTTGCTTAAAACAGATAAACAGAATTCTTGATGAACCTGGATGCTCCGATACCAGTTTTTTTTTATAACGGATCAATTAAGAAGTGATGGTGATTGTGAGTAAATATAAGCAATTAACAAGTAAACAAACACAGGAACAAAAAGAACACTGATTTAACATGGTTTCCAACAATGTGCCGACTACTTCACGGACAAACGAGGATTATATTATTATCATGAGAAAGTTACAATTTACATCCGATACAGATGGTAATTATTGTTAGGAAATCAATTGAGTAGCATGGCAGAATTTAAAATTTGACTTCCCGATCCTGGATCGTCTTCGTTTAAACAATTAACATATAAGAGAGGGGACGGTAATATTACCTTGGTTGATCTAAAAGATCGATGCTTTGACCGTTCGGTAGGAGTAGATGTGCACGAGCCGTCCAAGCGTCCGGCCTCTACCAGTAATCCACACGAGCGACTCGCCGAAATCCCGCCAAGGATTGCTACTAGAAAAACTCGACTGCTAGGTCGACCATTTCTCTCTCTATAATCTCTCTCTAAGAAGCACTCTTATTTTTCACAAGAACAATTAGCTCTTAGAATTATGATGTACAAAAAAGCTAGTCAACCCCTCCTTTATATAAGAGAAGTGGCGCCACAATATGTGTCCCCAACTGATTGGGATTAGCTTATAGTAGATTGATGAGAGAGAAAACTTTTTCCTAATAAAATAAGGAAAATCTCTTAGATTGATTTATCTCATTTAATTTAATATCTCATATTAAATATTTCCAAGATACTTGTCAATATCTAATATTGACTATCTTTATCTTATTACAATAAATCTATTTTCTAAAATCAATTAATATCCAATATTAATATTATTGTAATCTTATTAATTAAATTGCACAATTCAAATGTATCATATACACTTAACAACCTGCGCCCCTTTTGCCAATTTATTGGCTTCCGGAATATTCTTTAATTAATAATATACTATGATTAATTAATTTGCAAAATACATGTATATCATATATACATATTTCAAAATACATATCTAATATATGTATATTTAATTAATCAACATAATTAATATCTTGTATATTATATTTATTCATAATAAATAAATGCCACCATATTAATTTACCATTATAACTTTTATAGTATGAGATAAAACTTTCTTTATTTGGTCATCAACTATAACCACATTTTAATCCGGCTCGATGTTCAAATGTATGTAACCCGATAAGCTTCCGAATATGTTGGCCGTAGATATAATGTGCAATTACGAGAATGGCCTTCGCATCTAACGATCACGGATAGCGTCTAGCAACACGTCCGTGATCCCCAATCATCGGAAGAGTCAATACGCAATGACTACTACCTTTCATGTGCTTGGTTAGCGTGTAAATAGAATCCTATCGATGTGATAATATCCATACGGTCATACGTCGAGTGTCAAGCATTAACGACCGTATCTTGTAATTTGGATATCATGCTTTCTCGTAGTAACTCGTTTACTTCCACTTTGCAAAGATTCACGAGAGTAAGACATTCCTTATAAGAAGGCCCATTCGGATATTCACCCCTACTCATAGGGTACGCGATTCCCAGACGACCTAACATATATACTCCGCATGCTTCAGTATCACACCCGATCACTACCGCATAATTGCCCCATGCTTAGGGGGAAACATCAATAGTGTCAAAGCATGACAATCTACACCATGATGCCATGTAGACTCCGGTCCTAAGGATAATTACACAGCCATCACATATTGTGACACTTAACAATGTAAGTGGGTCAGTCTAACATACGAATTCTCTAATACACGTCCATGTACAGTCCAAGTCTCCCTAAACTTCGATAGACGAGATCTATCCCTGCCCTTAAAGACAGAAGACATCTAATACGTGCTAGTCTGTTTGTACTATCAATGCCCTGATTAATAGTACATCAGCCTAGAGACATTTAAGTATCAAACTTATTAAAGTGATTAGAGATCTCATCAACCATAATCGTCTATCACGGTTTCTCTACCATTGTTTAATACTAAGGACGTTATCATATAACAATTCATAATTGGTTCTTTAAAAGAACAAATATATGACAACAGAAAATCCATTTATTATATATGTATAATCATAAAGAAATAGTAATACGGCTCCGACCCGGTCGGATCCGGTCCAACCCAATTGGGTTTATGACACTATTTCAACATTTATAGCCTTGGGAATCCAACCCTAACCGACTAAACAGCCAAACCAGATAATGACTGAAATGTTGGAAGTAGCGCCCGAAAGACAATTTATGTAATTGTTTTTATAATTAATAAATGACAGATTTATTCTGATCTTATTATTTGCTTGGTGCTCATAAGTAATACACAACTTAAAACCCCAAGTTGTATCATATGTAGTCATATAACCTAGTGTGCTGTCACACGTGAGGATTAAGTTTATGGTGATACACTTGAACTATTAGTCTGTGGTGAACTTAATCAAAGTATGGAGTCTATTGATTAAACCCCTATTAATGCGCCCAAAACACTTTATGGTGTGAACGCCTTATTCGGACCGTCGATAATGGTTATCTAAGTGGGGCATTTATATATGATGTAGTCATATAGGACTGGACCGATTTAATCTGTATTTCTCATATAATTCCGTGATTGAGAAATCTCCTTAAATCACAAGATGATCATTTATGGATTAACCTAAATCCTAAAGTGATTGCAGACTCCTGCTTGTTTCAAGATACGGTTGATGTGTTCGTTAAGGATTGCTGAGAGGCACGGTCCGAATCACTTTCACGTTGGCATTATCGGGAATGAGTAGCTGGGAATGTGTCTCACAGATACGAAATCCATTCCTTCCTGTGGGAAGTAGAAAGACAATTCCCTTATTTGTTAATCCTAGAAACTGATTGATCCCGGGAGTTCATATTGGTAATGAACTAATTGATCACTAGTGGGTCAATGGTAAATAATGATAATATGAAATGAAGAAGGTTTACGGAAACATTCCCTCTTCATTACGGATAGTCTATGGAGTGTTATTCTATATGTAATGATTATATCGATGGGCACTAATTGACTCAACACTTTGAGAATAAGTTTTATATATAATCGATAGAGTTCAGTTTCAGATTTATGGTGGCGTAATTCCGGAATTAATAAGTTGAATAGAAATATTCTGTTCGATGAATATTTTATTCGATTTATTGTAGCTACTTGTTATAGGTCCATTGTCCCCGGGCTGGCTAACACGTGAGTGAATTCTCGTATTATGGAACCTCGAGAATAAAGTAAATAGCTGGTCTATTAAATGAATATGCAAAATATTATTTATTTGGTAAATAATATGTAAAACAGAAAAGACAATTTCTATTCTTCGATGGCACAATATTGGCGCCACATGTGTAGAAAATTGGGAAAAGAAATTTTCCTGAATTATATCACATGTTCCATTAATTATTTATTTGTTAAATAATTAATGGATAAAATAAGAGATTGATTTTCTAATGATTATCTCATTAATGGTGATTATCTCTTATTTATGGAAAATATCTTTTTCTTTAGGAAAAGGATAATTGTCTTGTAAAAGTGATAACTCTTAGTTGCTCGGTTATTTTTCTACATAAAGAGAGTTCCTTCCAACACAATGACAAAGAAAAACATGCGCCCCATTAGAGAAAAAAAAGGAGAAAAACTAGTTTCATGCCTTAGCCATTGGAAGAAGAAAAACTGGAGTTTTTCTTGGAGCATATTCGAGGAGGTTCGAATGCGGATTGACGTCCACCAGTTGTCGCTTGGAAATACAACTAGGAAGATCACGGCTTCTCTCCGGTTGGGTAAATATACTAACCTTATTGTAGATTATTAATTATTATGTGAATCATGTCGTGGTAAAATCGTAAACGAATTTCGATTCGTTGCTTCCGCTGTGCATGATCGAGTGTCTCGATCGGTGTTGTGAATCAGAACTGACGATCCGAAAAATGGAGGAAAAACAACCTCGGTTTACCAGGACGTCCTCCCGGGTTACCGAGAGCCGGAATTTTTACGGATCCGGTTTTTCCTGCGTTTCGGATCTTAATTCAGGTTCTTGTATATCCAGCATGTGGTATCAGAGCAAGGTTAAAACGATTTTGCGATCTTGATTACATAATTAATTAATTAGGAGTGGAATTGAATAAAAATTGCATCTTTTATATGTTAATTATACATATGCGTGGTTGATTGTTTTTGGCTGACGAGATGGATTGGGGTTGGTATTGTTTACCCGTTAGATCTGTTGTAAACCCGTTTCTCCGGGTATAGGAAATTATGTAAATTGTTGCAATTCTTTATTTCCTAGAAAAGTAGTTTTTTTGCCTCTGTTTTTACTTATTCAAAGTCGAAGCTTTCTACCAATAAGCAATTCGGCAGCGCAGAGGTTGGGGAGTGCTACAACAGATCAAGTGGTCTAGAGTTCGAAACACTCTAGACGCATTTTTATTCAATTTTTCTAGAAAATTTGCTTTTTTTTTGGTGAATAAAGAAAAATAATCGCAGCAGGAAGGAATCAAACATGCATCTTGAAGCAAGGAGAATGATGTGCTGACCAACTCGGCTATCAGACAGGTTGATTAAGAATTGGATCTGCAAATTGATAAGGAAACAATGTCGTTTTCTTTTATAGATAATTAATTCCCATTAGATTGGGTTTAAGATCTTTGATTTATGATAGATTAGATACGATAGTACCAACGGTCCATCTTAGTGGTTTATTTTTCGTATTTATTTTCTTTGGTGGTTATTTATGTGATATAACCATGTCATGTCATGCATCATATTCATGAATTCCACTCTTGACATATGCATACATGTAGATAATTAGTTTTGGTATTAATTAGGCTTGTATGAACACATAATTAGTTTAGATTAATTTTAGTAATTAACTAAATTAATTGAACAAACGGAATTTTATCTGGATATAAAATTCACATGATAAAAATAAAATTTACTGGGTAAATTTGTTTTTCGGATTTTAAATCCTTCGGGGATTTAATTATGTAGTGTCTACAAAAAAAAGGATTTTAATGATCTAAAAAAATTGGAAAATCGTGAAAAATTGGACACTAACTAGACGGTATTTGGAACTGATAAGTTGGTGATTGCTTTTTATGATTTATTGTTTTCGGATTATTGAAAAAAAGCTGATATCCTAAGTTTTTATCATGACAAAATTAGGACTTTAAAATTCTTTAGTGAATTTTAATTGTGTAATGTCTACACAAGAACTTTCTAATTGAAAAAATTGGAAAATCATGAATAAAGGGTCACTAGTTAGACGGTATTTAGAACCGATAAACTAGTGGAAGCTTTAAACTTTGTGATTCATTTTTTTTCGAATTATTAGAAAATTCATAAGTCCTAATGTATTAGGATTATAAAATTCTAGGTGAATTTTTATTGTGTAATGTCTATGGAAAATCGTGAATATAGTGACACTAGTTAAACGGTATTTGGAACCGAAGAACTAGTGAGAGGATTAATTTAAATGTTCATTGTTTTTCGGATTGTGAAGAAATTCTGAAAATCCTAATGAAACTACCTATTTTTCAAAATAACGAGTGGGAGCGGGGAAGGTGATAGTCGACCCCACGGCCTCTACTGTTGACACAAGCACCGTGAGAGAATGGTGACGCCTCGTGCCGCTTTGATTTCGGCCCCCTTCAGATGACCTTCACCACTATCAAAATTCAAGGCTTGATCTCCGAAAGGATAGGATTTTGAGTACTCGTCGGGTCACTGACCTACCCTTCGGCGGCATACTCGAGGTCTACTTAAAAATCTGAAACAGTAGGTCACACTCTTAAGGATATTTTTGGAAATATCTTGGCTGAAAAAGGAAGGTAATCAACAATTAAATGGAGATGTCCGATTCTCGGATAATTGTTGAGAGAGATTGTCTCAATTTAATCGTCACCTCTTTGACCTACCCGTCGGCGGCACTGAGGTGTGAGATTAAATCCTTGGTATGGTACGATAAACTGCATGCATGGCATCACGTTTATAATTTCTAAAATAATTATTTGTTGTGGTGTATGATTTGATTTTTATTTTGTCATAATTTATTTTACAACTACATATCATCTCATGGTATCTAAACTACTAAACATGATATATTGACTAATGATGACTTCGTGTAAATGGAAGAGTAACAAGAACGTTGAACTCATTAATCAAGAATGCAATTAATTTTTGGAAGAGGATTATCCTCTTGAGCCTTCAAACTTAAGTGACAAGTATGTCACTCATGTTTAATGAGTGACAAACAAAATTAGTTCAAAGATGATGAGAATGATTTGGTATCAATCTCACTAGACATCCCACAGTTCACGAGTAGTGTCTACTCAAATGAACCGCCAGTTCAGGGCCATTTCCTTTAAAGAAAGCCAAGAATGGGAAGATAAATGTCTACAAGTGTAAGTCATCTAAACTAAAAAAGCTAAAGACTAAACCAAAATATTAATGAAATAAAGCATAGGATAAGGAAAGTGATTTAGGATTACTGACCTATGAATCCTTAGAGACTTTCTTAACTGAGTAATTTGACTCGGAAGCTAAAGTTATTTTGTAAGAACAAGGTAGCTGGGCGATCATGATGAAGAGTAGATAACGGGCAGTTATTTCAGCTAAGATAGTGGGAGTGATATAAGGAAAGAAATTTTGGATTTTAATCCTTGAATATCGTAGAACTTTAATTTCTGTTTTCAGATTCGTTGGAACAAATGGATTCAATTTCACATCGATAATATAGTTGCCTCAAAGAAAGTGAATATAACATTGATATACGTCTCTGAGACTCGGACTTTTGTCTGATAAAGTCAGAACCAATAAGTAATGTTGAAAGGTATATGTAACACATCATAAGCTATTAAGACAAATGGTTTCCATATTGAGATAAACGATTCTTCAGCATCTATTAATTAGTGTATATATCCTACAGAAAAGATCTGAAGACTGGCTAAGGGTGATTCATATCTCCCAGTCTAAGAACACTATCTCAAAAGATAAATGACTAAATAACCTTTCAATTAGGAAAGGGTAATGGACCTGAAGAAGTATCATAGCTTGTTCATATTGACCTTCGGGGTCTTTTGAAGGATACAAGCTAGTGTGTGCTTTTGAGTGGTAGACAATTTGTCTGATAGCTACTTGAAATGCCGATTAGTATGTCTGATTATTTGGAGGAATCTCTGATATTACTAGAGAAACGAGTATTCCATGCTCATATATGGGCTAAAGCATAGTTTTTGGCACTGATGCTCGGCCTACCTCCGAGTGAAAAGATTTCACTGAAAGGATGAACCATGGATTGCCTTATATAGTTATTGATATGCTACAATACACTGCTTAACTCAAATTAAGATATTTGTTGCAAAGAAACGGTTTACATTTTTATGTAATACCGAGAAGTCTTCCTAGAAGATGCTTATGAATTTGTGGATAAGGAGTGAAGTAAATTAACTCCACCTCCGCAAATAGAGGCATTTAGCATTTATGCTTGAAGGTAGGACTGGATATTTCGCATACACATTCAGATGGTCACTGATCATGAAATATCTTAATACAATAAGTGAAGGTTGGTTAAAAGATTCGTGAGATCAGAAAGTGACAGTTGTACTGTCGCAGCCTTTCTGAAATAATGTTTAAAGGACCTTGAGGTAATGTTACTCAAGGAGTTACTATCTGATTTAATCGGATAACATCCAACATTGGTTGTTGGGAGTTACGCTGATGAATACTACTGATCCACATCAGAATATCAATCCACCCAAATTCAGTGGGAGTATGGTTTAACCATTGACCCACTATGATTATGCAGACTTTACAATCTGATAGGGGTGATTGATAACCTATGGTCCTTTGGAAGGGCTGTATAGGTTTCTGATAAGAGGTTGGTTTAAAGTCATAATCTTTATGCGGAGTTTTGGCACTCCATGTCTGTTCATACTCTTGTAGAGCCACCTGAGTGTCTCAGGCCCAGTGGGAAAAAAATTGGATCTACGTGAGAGTTGAATGAATGGGAAAGTTTATCATTCAAAGCAAAGCCAAGTGGTCTAGAGGCAATTCTCTGAGAATTAGAGAGTGAACTAGGGGTGATGCCCTGAAACTCTCTCACCATTCAGCCTTGCTTGACTCCTGGAAAGCAGAAAGTTTGCTAGGGGTGATGCCCTGAACTTTCTTGCCGTACAATGGAGCTTGAATTCATTCGAAACAGAAGGGTTTTAGATTAAAGCTAATGGCAGATTGACTGCCTATGCTTATATCCATTGGTGGATTAAAGCAAACCTCTAGGTCATTAAAAGTCACATGTTTGAAATGTGTGGGCTTGACTAGAATATTGATGAGTCTTTTGTAGACCAGAGAATCAATATTGGTTAAAGTAGTGAGCATTAGTGTTGATGAAGATAACAATGCAACAGTTGTGAACAACGAGGGTGTGTTGTCTGAAGTCGGAAACTGACAGGCCAGACTTCTCTAAATAAGAGAAGTGGATTATATTCTTAGAAATCGATTCAGTTGAATTCATGATAATAAGTTGTTGGAAGTATCCCATCCATCTTACCGGTTAAGATGAAAATGTATATTCATAGGCAATATTCAACGAGAGGTTACCTACCCAACCCGTCACGGAATAATTTTCTCAATCTTTGGATATAGAGAAAATGGGATAAATTCTCTTTTTTGGATAGAGAAAGTCAGATTATTAAAAGTCAAATTAAAGTCGAATCTTGGATTCGGGCATTGGATAGTAGTATAGTTCATCCTCAAGTATTTTTAGAGAACGAGCAATAATATATGTGTATATTCAGGTGCAAACCTGAGTATTGTTGACTACTGATGTATTACTTTTATATGATTAAAAATATGTTATATTATTATGTTTTATCAACGAATTCTATGTAAAATGTATGAAATTATGGTATAAATAGTATGAAATATTAATCTTTATAGTTTAGAGTAGTTAGTAGTAAAAATAGTAAAAAGTTGTAATTTTGTACCGATTTTAGTAAATCGGAGTGTCGTGTCAGATTTACGTGGGTATTTGTGATGTTTTATTGCAGATTTATAACCCGAGACCCCGAGAATCGACATATTGAAGTATAATCATATCTCTGGAATGATTTAGAGAGTGCCACGAGCTTAAATGGTCAATTGAATAGCTTAAGTGGTCAAGTGGCCAACCAATCTGGTTAAGTAATAATCGAGAAATGTCTCCGACAAACGAATGGCTCATCAAAATGACATTATCTGAAAAAGTGTTCTTCACGAAAGTTGTAGATTTTTCCGAAAGTTTTCCAATGCAATTTAAATTATGAAGATTGGAGGTCTACAACTTAAACAGTGATCAAGTGGCTAATCAATTTGGGTTAAGAAAAATCCCGTAAAAGCTTCGGAGGAACACGAGGTAATCAAGAAGGCGTTTTCTGGAGAAGAGTTCTTCATGAAAGTTGTAGAGTTTCTCGAGACCTTAATTTTGGCATTTCGTTTGCAATTTTTGGAGGTCCAGAACTCGAGATATGAATTTTAGAAGTTTAATGATATAAATATCTCATACGCACATGCGAGTGTATTCAAGCATGGGAACATCATCATGATTCCGGACCGAGCCGGCCTACTACCGGACCGGTCCGGCCAAGGATCCAATTTCTATATAAGGGGCCTCATTTCAACAGACGCAGAGTGTACCAAAATATATATACAATCTCATATATATATTCTCCCCTCTTCTCTCTTTTCTTTTCTTTTTTTTTATTTTGTAGTTTGTAAATAAGGCCTTACGCCGTAATAATGTAGTTTAAGTATCGTTATAATGCTCGGGAAAGTCTCGGAAGTTCGGTGTTGTCGAAGTCGTTGTAATGTCCGGAAGAATACAACTCTGATTCAGCATTTGTAACCGGGTAACTTTTCTTAAGTATTTATGTTTGTTTTTATATTTTTCGTTGTTATAATGTTTTTAGGCTAAATATAATACTGGCCAAAACTATGTAATCGGTTTTATTTCGATCTTTTCGTTAAAGAAATGTTGTTAAGTTAAAATTATTAAAATTGAGTTAATTGAATCTTTTTCTATTTTAATCGTATTCGTATTGACATATTTAATCGATCTGAGGAATTCATAATCTAATTATGAATTGACGCCTCGTAGTTAGGATACGAGATAAAAGATAGAAAAACCGGAGGGTAAAATTGGCCGTGTGAATAACGTGATAACGGAATCCGATTTCCTACCCGGGGGTAGATTTGTTTTGGGAGAAATGAATTTTATTGTAATTTGTACTCGAGATCGTAATAATGTTAAATCGTCAGTTTAATTGAAACTTAAACCGGAAAGTTGAATCGTCCGGCTTTGACAACCGGAGCCTTTTAAATAAAATTGACCGTTTGACGAACGGAATGACTCCTTTTTATCTAAAGGTAGATTTGTACTCGGGACCGTTCGGAAAAACCGTAACAGATTGTGGACCTTGGGTGATGCAATGGACATATGACAATTTCATACGCTCGTGTGAGGAAGAATTGTTTACCTCAGAGTGCACCGTTTCATTTACTCAATTGGACCTAAAATAAAAGGAGAGATCGAACACATTTCATTTAATCGAAAGATCGTATAAACCAATTATATAAGTTTTGGCCAGTTCTCTAAAATTATATGTTTAATATTTTGGTATCTATATATACTTATATCTATATATATAAATTGCGGTTTATGCAGATCTATATATATTTATGTATTTATATATATCATGTTAGTATAGTTTTTAATTTTCGTATTTATTTTATGTTGACTAGAATAGTAGTGATCTGTGTTATAAAATTGCGGTTTAGATCGAGTTAATAACTGCTCTTTGGTGTTTAACCACACTTAGAAGAATTACCAAGTTCCCTGTGGATACGATACTCTGACTCACCATACTAGCACTACAGTTTGACCCGGTACACTGCCGGTAAGGATCGTTTAACCCAGGAAACGTCTGTCAGATTTCTGGCACCGTTCTCAAAGGTTAGGTTTAGGTCTGTCAGCTTTTTGGCGCCGTTGCCGGGGAACGTCGCTAATTTCTTTTTTTGTGTCTATGGTTACTATTTGTATTAGCTCAAAATTCTCGAGAATAAGTCAACACTTTTCTTATCCCATTTCTATTTTATTTTTCGTTGGTTGTTACCTTATAGGTAAATTACCAATTTTTACTACTATCAATTTCTAGTTATTTTCTATTTTCATTAGTTGATGACCAGAAGTGGTAAGGCCCCGCTCACTCCTTATAAGCCTGACATAAACACTTACGAAAGGCAGTTAAGAGTAGAGAGTAAACGAGGTCATACTAGTCAGGGAAATCCTGACGAATCATCTTCAAACAGAAATACGAGAATGGCTGAAATCAGTGATGAAACACCTGAACAAGGGCTGGAACATGCTCTAGGGCATGGACAGAACCCTGTTAACCTTATAATAATAATAATAATAATAATAATAATAATAATAATAATAATAATAATAATAATAATAATAATAATAATAATAATAATAATAGAAATAATCAGAATCGGAACCAGAATAATCGAAATAACCCACCAAACCCGAGACCTATCTGTGATCAAACCGTGAGAAGAAACCAGACTAATAATCCCATACTTTTACCTAATGAAGGAGCGAATAATTTTGAGATTAAATCTCATCTTTTTGGTTTAATTGACGCAAGAGCCCAATTCCTAGGAGAGGATGATGAAGATCCACATCATCATCTCTATCTTTTTGAAGAATTATGCAATACAGCCAAAAGTCAAGGTGCTCATAAGGAATTAACGAGGATGACTATGTTTCCTTTTTCTTTAAAAGGAAGAGCCCGAGATTGGTTTATGTCTCTTCCACACCATTCACTTACTAGTTGGGAGGAGATTCAAACTGAATTTCTGAAACAATATTTCACTCCTGGACGAAATTTGGAATTAAAAGTCGAGGTTGCTAACTTTAGACAAGGATCTGAGGAAACTCTTGGGAATGCATGGGAAAGGTTTAAAAAACTGTTAAGAGCTTGTCCCGATCATGGTTATTCCTTAGATATGCAAATTCAACTCTTCTGTCGTAAATTGAGAAAAGATTCACGTGCAGATGTAGATCATGCATGTGGTGGTTCGTTAATGATGAGTGAAGCTCAAATAGTTTACGATGCTATAGAAAAGATTTCCAAAAATAACAAGAATGTGGGAAACCGGTTCTAGCACCAGAAAAGTAGCTTTTGCAGGAGAATGTACATCTAATACGGAAGTTCTAGCACATTTAGAAAATTTGAGTAGGAAATTTGATGGTTTACAACAAAACAAGAACCTAAATTCAGAAAATAGTACACCAACTGAATACTCAAATCAGGATAATATGCCATTAGGGAGTGAAGAACCAACAGGATATTCAAGAGAGGAGGTGAGTTTTCTTCAGCAGCATAGGAATTTGAACAATGCATACTCAAACTCGTTTAATGCTATTAGAAGAGATCACCTTACTTATCGATGGTCTGAAAACCCTAGTAAGCAAGGACAACCGCCATATCCAGTCCCATATAGGAACCAAGTTTATCAAGAAAATACATCTAATCAGAATTTACAATCATTACCTAGATCCTATCCTCAACATACCACTCAAAGTATACCAGTAACTCAGAGTTCAACTCAACCTGCAGAAGGAGTTGAAAAATGGGAAAAATTAATGGAAAATATGATGGGTGTAGTATCTACTCAATCTAAGAATATGGAAACAATGATGACTTCTATTGGTACAGTCTCTAAGGATATGAGTACAATGAAAACATCTATGAGTGGACATGATACCAGAATGAGAACGATAGAAGCTTCATTAAGGAATATGGAAGATCATTTGAGTAGGGAAGGTGAACGTAACAACAGTAGACCCCCAGGAGGATTACCAAGCAACACTGAAAGAAATCCAAGAGAGGTAAATGTTGTAGTTACGAGAAGTAGGAAGCTCTGTGGAAGCAATGGAGTTGAAAACTTTGGGAATAATGAAGTAGAAGATAACTTAGATGGTAAGAATGATGAAACTAAAGATGAAATTGAATTCACTGATGAGGAAGAAGAAATTATAGAGAATTTCTTGAAAAGGAATAGAAGTTTGGAATATGAGAATGAAGGTGAAAAATGGGTAAAAATCCCTAGGATTTTGAAAGACCCTATGGATAAAGATTTAAGGAATTTATTCAAGGAACATGTTAGAATAGATGAAACTGGTAATAAGGATGAGAAACAGGAAGAACCGAAAGAATCTGAAGTAGAGATTGATTCAGGGAACAATTTAAAGGAAAAAATTCAAGAACCTGAAACATGGCGACTAAGTAATACTGAAAGGTTTAAGGAGAAAGGAAAAGAGAAATTGACTAAGGAGCCAAAGGTTATAGATTTAGAATCTTTACCTTACCCTCCTAAAGATCAAATCAAAAAGGCAAAAATTGATAAGAAGTATGCTCGTTTCCTTGACACTTTTCGTCATCTTCATGTTAATATCCCCGTTATTGAAGCTCGATAAGTATACCGCCTATGGAAAGTTTCGAAAGATATCTTGTCAAACAAGAAAAAATTAGAGGAATATGAGAATATATGCCTAAATGAAGAATGTTACGCAATTCGCAAAGATAAGTTACCACCTAAACCGAAAGATCCCTGGAAGTTTTACCATTCCATGTAAAATTGGAGGATTTCTGTTTAAGAAGGTCTTATGTGATCTAGGAGCTAGTATAAATCTCATGTCTTATGAGGATTATAAGAAGCTAGGCATAGGAAAGCTTACTAAGACTGAAATGACTCGCAAATGGCAGATAGATCGATTAAGTACCCTAAAGGGATTATTAAGGACGTATTGGTTAAAGTAGACAAATTCTATTTTCCAGTAGATTTTGTAGTTATGGAAATGGAAGAAGGTTATTCAGCGCCACTTATCTTAGGTCGACCATTTCTAGCTACAGGAAGAACTTTAATCGATGTTCAGAAAGGAGAATTAATTTTGAGAGTCAATGAAGATGAAGTTGCTTTCAATATTTTCAAAGCTATGAACCATCCATATACATCACCAGAATCATGTTCTTTTATAGAAGATATTCATTCTGTCTATGATAATCAGTTACCAACTTTTGAAGACAGATTAGAAGAATGCTTAACTCTGTCTATCTATAAAGAAGATGAGGAAGACATTGAAATGAAAGAGATAATCCTTTCTCTAGATAAAGGAAGCTTTACTTTTAAGCCACCATGGCATAAGTATTTGGAGTTAGAACTAGAAGGACCAGTTCTTAATTCGTCAATAGAAGATCCGCCAAAGAATCTGGAATTGAAACCGTTACCTTTAAATCTGAAATATGCTTTTCTTGAAACTGATAATCTATTACCGATTATTATTTCATCAACTTTAACTGAGCAACAAGAAGATCAATTACTAAGAATGTTAAGGAAGCATAAGGAAGCTTTTGGATGGACAGTTGCCGATATTCGAGGTATTAGCCCTGAGATTTGTGTTCATAAGATAATTTTGAAAGAAGATGCTAAACCTTGTATTCAACCGCAACGCCGCCTCAACCCGAATTTACAGTTAATCGTTAAGAAAGAGGTGATTAAGCTATTAGAAATGGGAATAATCTTTCCTATATCAGATAGTGAATGGGTAAGTCCAACTCAAGTTGTACCAAAGAAAGGAGGTTTCACAGTGAAAGAGAATAATAAGAATGAATGGATTCCAACAAGGGAAATTACAGGATATCGAATGTGCATTGATTTTAGAAAGCTAAATGATCATACTAAGAAAGATCATCATCCACTTCCATTCATAGTTCAAATGTTGGAACGTTTAAGTGGTCATAAATATTACTGTTTCTTAGATGGTTATTCGGGTTATTTGAGATATTCATTGCGGCGGGAGATAGGGAAAAGACTACTTTCACTTGTCCTTATGGAACTTTTGCGTATAAAAGAATGCCGTTTGGTTTATGTAATGCTCCCTGCTACGTTTCAAAGATGTATGATGTCTATATTTTCGATATGGTTGAGAAATTCTTAGAAATTTTTATGGACGACTTTAGTGTTTACGGAGATTCTTTTGGTAAATGTTTGTCGCACTTAGAAAGAGTGTTACAACGCCGTGAGGATACCAATTTAGTTTTAAACTGGGAAAAATGTCATTTAATGGTATCGAAGGAATTGTTCTAGGTCATAGAATCTCTTGAAATAGGAACTGAAGTTGATAAAGCTAAAGTCGAGGTGATTGAAAAATTACCACCACCAGTTAATCTAAGGACTCTAAGAGGATTTCTTGGACATGCAGGATTTTATAGGAGATTTATTGCCGATTTTTCGAAGATAGCAAAGCCTCTAAGTCATTTGCTTGAAAAAGAAGTACCTTTTAAGTTTGATAGTAATTGTATGGAATCATTTAAGACCCTGAAAGCGAAGTTGATTACTGCACCAGTATTGGTAGCACCAGACTGGGATTTGCCTTTTGAGATTATGTGTGATGCAAGCGATTTAGGTTGTAGGAGCGTTTTAGGTCAAAGGTATAACAAAATTCTCAAAGCTATCTACTATGCCTCTCACACATTAAACGCGGCTCAACTTAATTATGCAACTACGAAAAAGAACTGTTGGCTGTAATTTTTGCCTTAGATAAGTTTAGATCATATATTGTTGGTTCTAAGGTAATAATCTACACAGACCATTCAGCTCTGAAGTATTTACTGAGTAAGAAGGATGCGAAACCACGTCTTCTTAGATGGATTCTCCTACTTCAAGAATTTGATATTGAAATTAAAGATAAAAAAGGAAGTGAGAATGTAGTAGCAGATCATCTAAGTAGAATGGAGAGGCGAGGAAGAGATAGGGAATGAAATTAAAGATTCATTTCACGATGAACAATTATTTAGAATAGATACTCCTTCAACCATGAGTTATTAAAAAATAGAATTCCTTCTAAGGAAATGTCACCTTGGTTTGGAGATATCATTAATTACTTAACCTGTGATTATATTCCGTCTCATTGGACTTGGCAGCAGAAAAAGAAATTCTTTTACGACTTAAAATTTTATTACTGGGAGGAACCAGACCTTTTCCGTAAATGTTCGGATGGAATAATCAGAAAATGTGTGCCTGATAATGAAATTTTAAGTATTTTATCGTTTTGTCATGATCGTGAGGCAGGAGGTCATCATGGAGGATGGAAAAGCGCTTTTAAAGTTTTACAATGTGGTTTTTATTGGCCTACACTATATAGAGATGCTTATAAGTATGTTAAATCTTGTGAATCTTGTCAAAAATGGGGAAATGTATCTAAAAAACATGAAATGCCTATGCAACCTATTTTAGAATGTGAGTTATTTGATGTTTGGGGTATAGATTTCATGGGACCTTTTCCTATATCTTTTGGAAAAAGATTTATTCTTGTAATGGTAGATTATGTTTCGAAATGGGTAGAAGCTGAAGCTCTTCCCACTAATGATACCAAAGTTGTCATACGATTCCTTAAAAAGAACATATTCACTAGATATGGCATTCCGAGGGCAATCATTAGTGATAGAGGGTCACACTTTTGTAATCGACCATTTACTAAGTTAATTGAAAAATATGGTGTAACGCATAAGTTAGGAACGCCCTATCATCCACAAACTAGTGGTCAGGTAGAGGTGTCGAATAGAGAGATCAAAAGAATCGTGGAAAAAACAGTTGATTCAAATCGTAAAAACTGGGCAGTTAAATTAGATGATGCATTATGGGCGTACAAAACAGCTTTTAAAACACCAATTGGTTGTTCTCCCTATAAGCTAGTCTTTGGTAAGTCTTGTCATCTCCCAGTTGAGTTAGAACACCGAGCCTTCTGGGCTATTAGATTTCTAAATTTCGATCCTAAGGCTGTCGGTGATCATAGATTGCTTCAATTGACAGAACTAGAAGAATTTCGTCTCGATTGTTATAAAAACGCTCGAATCTACAAGGAACGCACGAAATCTTTCCATGATAAGAGAATCTTTAATCGTGAGTTCCATGTAGGTGATCGAGTGCTTTTGTACAATTCACGTTTAAAGTTGTTTCCAGGTAAGCTTAAATCAAGATGGACAGGTCCATTTAAAGTAACAAGGGTTTACAAAGCGGAGTCATTTGTTGAACTAAGCGATGGAAATACAACTTTTATAGCCAATGGCCACAGAGTAAAGTTATTTGTGGAGGGAGAAGGAATCACACCGAAAGAAGAAATAATGTTACCGATTGATCCCCCGACAAATTGAAAAAGCGAGAGGAAAAATGAAAAGCGAAAAGCGAGCGGAATCGGCCGAATACCATGTGCTATCTATCTTTTCTCTACTTTTTCGTATTTTTAATTATGTTTAAACTCTTTTCGTCTTTTACCGGATAGACGTAAAAGAACTGGATGTCTTTTTTAGATAGAATAGGAGTTTTTATTTTACTTTTGAAATTAGGCCTTGATAAAGATGTCGCGTTTTCTATAGAAGCTTTAGTTTTTGAACAAAACAAGAAATTGTTGAGAGAGATCAGATTGAGAAAAGTATGTAATGGAACATCAAGAAGTGCGATAAAAAGAAGGGCAAAGTTTCTAATGAGATGCAGAATATGTGGAAAAAGTGAACATGTTGGACGCTGTGGGAAAAACACAACCAAATCCCAGGATGAGTGTTTGAATATTGTTAGGAAGGGAACGATTAGGTGGTTATCCGAAAATCCCGATGGAATTCCGAGAGATAATTCAAATGCTTCGTTTTTAGGAGTTAGGTTGATCGAGCGTTATATCAGAACTCTGGAAGATTTAGAAATCGAAGAATCAGGAACCCCTTAAGTTTCGAGTCTTTTCTTATATTTTATTTTATAAAATTTTCGCATAACTTCTGAGAATTTTATAAAATTGGATCTTTATAAAATTTGAGGAGTTTTATAAAAGTTTTATAAAAGTTTTTTTTAGTTTTGATTTAGATGTTTTATAAGAGTTGATATAAATTTATTAAGCTTTTTATTAAAGTGTTATAAAGATTTTATTAAATTTTTAGAAATTGTTATAAAATTATAAAATTTCCTTTAAATGTTAATTTTAGTAAGTTTTAAAAATTTTATAAACTTATTTTTAGGATTTTAATTAAGTTTTATTAGAATTTTTATAAGTTTTCATCAAAAATCATAAAAAGTCAAAAAAATCGAAAAAGTGGAAAAAGTTGGGCACGGACCGATCCGGCCTTAACCCGGACCGGTCCGGGGTCAAAAATTAGGTAAAAACGGGGATTCCTCTTTTCTTTCCCTCTTCTTCCCCAATTTTTTTTTTACAGCCGCAAAACACCAAACCCCACCACTCGAAAATTTTATCAATTCTTCCACAAAAATTCACCTCTCACACTACCACTACTTGATTTCTTCCTCTTTTCATCTCCTCTCTTACACAAAAGTTTGGAAAAATCAAAAAAGGATCAAAAACAAGCCACATTTCATTCCGGCGACTTTTCAACTTTTCCGGCCTACTTTTCAACGTTTTCTACATATTAAGGTATAATTTAGTTTATTTAGTTATCAATTTCGTATTTTTCATAATTTTTTTAGATTAATTTCAACTGTTTTGATTTTTGAGTGTGTTGTGACATTTTTATTTTTTGTTGTTTTTGTTGTTGTTTTTGTTGTTGATTGGCTTTACCAATATCGTAGAATGGCTGAGTCGAGTACTAGAAGCTCTAAAAAGAGAAAATCAAAAATTCCTATATCAACTCCTGTCGTAGGCACAGTAATTTTATCATCTGAGGAAGAAGCCGTAAGCTTTGAAAAAACCGCATCACCTGAGGCTAAGAAAGCGTATGAGAACATTTATAGTAAATGTGATGTTCTGGTTGAAAAAGGATTAGACTTGGATGATTTAGGTGATGAAGTTAAAAACATTTTTACGAGACGTCAGTGGTTAGATTTAGCAGCCAGAAGGGAATGGGAGATTAACACGACTCTAGTAGCTGAGTTTTATTCGGTTATATCTACATTGTCAGAAGAGCAGCTTACTCAGTCGCAAACTGTACCCTTACGAACCAGAAATATTCCTTTTAACCCTGCCGTCATAAATGCAATTCTAGGAGTTGAGGTTTTTCCTGATTAGGAGGATTACAGGGCAGTTTATAATCTAAATGATCCTGCCTATCCACCTTGTCAGTCTTATCCTTATACCTTACCAGAGTGGGTAACACCTATTCCACCACCTTCGAGCTTTCATCCATCGTCATATCCTTTTGGAAGCTAATCTAGTGGGACAGGTGTATTTTCGACAGGTGTTCAGAGACCAGCGATGTCGAGTTGGGGAGGATTCACTGAGTTTGCACATGTCACGACCGGCATGAGTTCGATGGGTCTTGATAGTTCAGTCAGGACCACGACTACAGTTCAGCCATCAGCTTCTCAGTCGTTTCCGAGTTCGAGTTTTCAAGTTGATCCTGAGGAAGACTACGATGAAGATTGAATTTAATAATTTTGATTAAACATTTTTATTGCACTTTTTATTCGACATTTGTCATTTAGATATTGGTTTGTTTTCATTTTTCGTTTAGTTTGATTTTACAATCGTTTTTATCAAAATTTGGTTTGCATTCTAGATCGTTTAGTTTTTATAAAAACTATAAAATATCACAAAAATAATTTTTGTATCATTACTACGTCGTTTTATAAAAAATAATGTGTCGTTTTATCCGTTCGTATCAAAGATAACATACTCTTTGTGAAATATCTTCAAAGTATTATGCAATGTTTCACACGTGAAGTAAAAAAACAAAACACAAGTTGTCTTTCACCTCTATCCCTCAGTAAAAGTAAGATGAGGCCGGACCGATCCGGCATATTCCCGGACCGGGCCGTGAAGAACAGAAGGCTGAGTCATTTTGGAGTCTGTCTAATGCAGGCACGTACGTATACTTTTACCATCTATTTAAAGAAGTAAAGGCAGGAGCAACAATTGCTCATTCTTTCACTGTCTATCTACCTTCAGCTTTATTTCTTTTACTTTTTATCAAGTTTTAAAAATGTCGAACCACTCCTCACCATCGGTTAATTCTTACGAGCCTAATACACCGGATCATCCGGAATCTCAAGCTTCCAATGAGAGTATCATTTTACACAATCATTTTGCGAATTCTCCAATCCTATTGGAGAAAGGTTTAAATTTAGATAAGCTTGATCAATGGGGAAAAACTATCATTCGAAGTTTTGGTTGGAAAAAATTTGTCAGTACACCGAGAGGTAGGATAAATGTCTCGATAGTGCGAGAATTTTATTCTGCACTTATGACGACATCTATGATTGATATCACTCGATTGTTCTAGTAAGAGGAGTGGTGTTCCCTTCTCTTCATCCGTTATCAACCAAATCTTTGAAATTCCACCGATTACGATGCCACATTTTGAAATGCAATGGGGACTACAAAATCCCTCTAATCATTTGAATAAAGTACACGAGTCGTTCCAATGTCCGTTCCCGCTTTTTGATACAAATCACGACATGTCAACACGAGCTCTACTTCCACATCTAAAGGCGTGGAAGCATTTTATAAATTCTCGAGTTTATCCCACCTGGGATTTTGGAAGTTTGGCTGAGAATGAAATGCTTCTACTTTATGCTTTGGCATTCGGTGTATTTGTCGATTGGGGTATATTGATTCAAAGGACTGTGTTGGAGTTTGGGATCACGAGAGGTAGTAGGGGGAAGCCTATGCCTAATTCATGGATGATATCACGTTTGTGTATTCTTCTGAATGGAGTAAAAGAGCTGGAGACGGATGAAATTTTTCCGTCTAGAGATAGTCGGTTTGGGTTATTACCGGTTGATACACCGGGATGTTCGTCTACCATCTAGAGAGTTATTAGTAGTTTGTTAGTGATAATTAAGTTTTATGTTCTTTAGTTAAGTTTACGTTTTTCTTTTAAGTTTGTAATAATGTATCTTGTTTAATATATATGTCTTAGTTTTTTAAGTTTGTTTAATTTAATGATATAATTAGTATACGCTAAAATAAAATCAGAATAATAACGTTAATAGATAATTTTAATTTTATTTTCGAACCTACTTATTTCTTTACTACTCATTGAACATCGGGACGATGCCACTTCGTAAGTGGGGAGTAGAGTTAGGTTAGAAAATTCATTAAAATTTTCGAAAAATAGTCAAAAATAATTATATTATATGTCTAATTTAGATTTTAATAAGATTTTAAGTTTATATAATTGAGTAATTAATATTAGATATTGTTTTCATGAAATTATATAAGTATGTTGATATTTATAAGTAAAATTTTTAGAATCATTTTCAATATGAATTATGAGTTTGGAATTGGACTAAGTATGTTGATTTTTGGCACCACAAAAATATAACTATAGCCAAATAACCTACCTCAGCCTTGATTAGAGTGATCAAGACCTCACTCGAAATTGTCAATTGTAATTAAATAACCAAGCTTTAGCTAATTTTGGTCTACATTTCCTTGAAATTCCGCAAGTTTGTACGTACTTATGAAAAGAGATGGAGACATAAAAGCTAAGTTTTGGTATATGCTGAGATTGGAAAGATTAGATAAGTATTAGTATATTCGATCTTACCTCATGACACTTGCAATATAGTCGATTTTGGTAATAAGCTCGGATATATTAATATTCTATAAAAGAATTAAGAACGAAGCACCATATTTACACAGAATTAATCAAATATCAGGTATCTTCCTTATCTGTGATTAACAACTTAAAAATAAAAAGAACTGATCGGTTGTAGCTACCAATGATTGGAGTGAGTAGGGTATTATCACGAAATGTCCTATATCACTATGAGGTAATTAAGCTCCCGATTGCCTGATGATAGTAGTCCAGCTAGGGTATTATCACGAAATGTCCTATTGCTGGAAATGAAGGCACAAGATAAAATGAAAAAGAAAAAGTTGAATCATAAGATCTCAGGAATTATTACAAGTTTAAGGAAACCGGACTTGTAATTTTAGATCGAAAGAGTAGTACTCCGATCAATCTTGATGAAGCAATGCCTGTAAGTTTGATTTTCTACACACACTCACGCTTTTAGTTCTTAATCTTAAAAATAAAAATAAAAAAAAAGAGAGAAGAGAGAAAATCTGAAAAAGAAGAGATGTTATTAATCGATGATTATTTTTGATCAAGAATATAAAGATGTAGGTACGTACGACTTGCATCTTTCTCTTTTGATTTCCCTTTTTTCCGATTAACCAACATCTTGAGCATAAACTCTATAAGCCATTTTTGTCGACTACCTGACCGAAGTTTCCGATTCCAAAATTTCATAATAGTTGCGATTAAAAATAATTATGATATTTTATTTATACTTATTAAGTGTTACATGTACAATTTCATCTAAATAATATTTAATGTTTAAGTTATTTTAGTTATATACTCTTTCTGTCTTCTTATAATTTTAAATTAGCATAAGTAATATATTTGACAATATAAATTACATTAAAAATTATAATATTATCTTTTATTACCGCTTATTTTTGCTCGAGGACGATCAAAAGCTAAGTGGGGAGTAATTTGATGTATTACTTTTATATGATTAAAAATATGTTATATTATTATGTTTTATCAACGAATTCTATGTAAAATATATGAAATTATGGTATAAATAGTATGAAATATTAATCTTTATAGTTTAGAGTAGTTAGTAGTAAAAATAGTAAAAAGTTGTAATTTTGTACCGATTTTAGTAAATCGGAGTGTCGTGTCAGATTTACGTGGGTATTTGTGATGTTTTATTGCAGATTTATAACCCGAGACCCCGAGAATCGACATATTGAAGTATAATCATATCTCTGGAATGATTTAGAGAGTGCCACGAGCTTAAATGGTCAATTGAATAGCTTAAGTGGTCAAGTGGCCAACCAATCTGGTTAAGTAATAATCGAGAAATGTCTCCGACAAACGAATGGCTCATCAAAATGACATTATCTGAAAAAGTGTTCTTCACGAAAGTTGTAGATTTTTCTGAAAGTTTTCCAATGCAATTTAAATTATGAAGATTGGAGGTCTACAACTTAAACAGTGATCAAGTGGCTAATCAATTTGGGTTAAGAAAAATCCCGTAAAAGCTTCGGAGGAACACGAGGTAATCAAGAAGGCGTTTTACGGAGAAGAGTTCTTCATGAAAGTTGTAGAGTTTCTCGAGACCTTAATTTTGGCATTTCGTTTGCAATTTTTGGAGGTCCAGAACTCGAGATATGAATTTTAGAAGTTTAATGATATAAATATCTCATACGCACATGCTGAGTGTATTCAGCATGGGAACATCATCATGATTCCGGACCGAGCCGGCCTACTACCGGACCGGTCCGGCCAAGGATCCAATTTCTATATAAGGGGCCTCATTTCAACAGACGCAGAGTGTACCAAAATATATATACAATCTCATATATATATTCTCCCCTCTTCTCTCTTTTCTTTTCTTTTTTTTTTATTTTGTAGTTTGTAAATAAGGCCTTACGCCGTAATAATGTAGTTTTAAGTATCGTTATAATGCTCGGGAAAGTCTCGGAAGTTCGGTGTTGTCGAAGTCGTTGTAATGTCCGGAAGAATACAACTCGATTCAAAGCATTTGTAATCGGGGTAACTTTTCTTAAGTATTTATGTTTGTTTTTATATTTTTCGTTGTTATAATGTTTTTAGGCTAAATATAATACGGCCAAAACTATGTAATCGGTTTTATTTCGATCTTTTCGTTAAAGAAATGTTGTTAAGTTAAAATTATTAAAATTGAGTTAATTGAATCTTTTTCTATTTTAATCGTATTCGTATTGACATATTTAATCGATCTGAGGAATTCATAATCTAATTATGAATTGACGCCTCGTAGTTAGGATACGAGATAAAAGATAGAAAAACCGGAGGGTAAAATTGGCCGTGTGAATAACGTGATAACGGAATCCGATTTCCTACCCGGGGGTAGATTTGTTTTGGGAGAAATGAATTTTATTATAATTTGTACTCGAGATCGTAATAATGTTAAATCATCAGTTTAATTGAAACTTAAACCGGAAAGTTGAATCGTCCGGCTTTGACAACCGGAGCCTTTTAAATAAAATTGACCGTTTGACGAACGGAATGACTCCTTTTTATCTAAAGGTAGATTTGTACTCGGGACTGTTCAGAAAAACCGTAACAGTTGTGGACCTTGGACTGATGCAATGGACATATGACAATTTCATACGCTCGTGTGAGGAAGAATTGTTTACCTCAGGAGTGCACCGTTTCATTTACTCAATTGGACCTAAAATAAAAGGAGAGATCGAACACATTTCATTTAATCGAAAGATCGTATAAACCAATTATATAAGTTTTGGCCAGTTCTCTAAAATTATCTGTTTAATATTTTGGTATCTATATATACTTATATCTATATATATAAATTGCGGTTTATGCAGATCTATATATATTTATGTATTTATATATATCATGTTAGTATAGTTTTTAATTTTCGTATTTATTTTATGTTGACTAGAATAGTAGTGATCTGTGTTATAAAATTGCGGTTTAGATCGAGTTAATAACAGCTCTTTGGTGTTTAACCACACTTAGAAGAATTACCAAGTTCCCTGTGGATACGATACTCTGACTCACCATACTAGCACTACAGTTTGACCCGGTACACTGCCGGTAAGGATCGTTTAACCCAGGAAACATCTGTCAGATTTCTGGCACCGTTCTCAAAGGTTAGGTTAGGTCTGTCAACTACGTTGATTCCGGCTTACAATCAGATTAAGGAGATCGTTAGTCGATCTCGGACTCAGTGTTTACTCATTGTGATAGAGCTATATTCTGGAGCAATCCAGCATCGCCAATTAGACTTTGAAAGTTGAATACAAAACAGCTTCATAGGCGATGTGGCATAGGAAGTTCTTTTCTGATCTGGGAGTAACTCCAAGTCTAGGTAAGCCGATATCACTTTACTATGAAAACAGTTAAGAGGTAGCACATGCAGAGGATCTTCACAATCACAAGAGGTCAAAATTATATTGAAATTAAGTACCACCTGATCAGACAGACCGTGCATAGAGGCGACGTTTCGGTCCTAAAAATTGCCTCAAGCCGACAACCTAGATGATCATTTTCCTGAGTCGCATGGCATCTAATGTCACCGATAAGCGCTTGGGGGTATGGGATTGAGAGATATGTCTCATCTTCTTTAGAGCAAGTGGGAGAATGTTGTGGATAGAATAAAGGTGTGGTGTGCTTTAAAAACAATTGTTGCTTGTCTTTATAGGCAAGTGGGAGATTGTTGGATGTAGTGCCCGAAAGACAATTGTTGCTTGTCCTTACGGGAAAGTGGGAGATTGTTGGAAGTAGCGCCCGAAAGACAATTTATGTAATTGTTTTTATAATTAATAAATGACAGATTCATTCTCATCTTATTATTTGCTTCGTGCTCATAAGTAATACACTACTGAAAACCCCCAAGTTGTATCATATGTAGCCATACAACTTAGTGTGCTGTCACACATGTGGATTAAGTTTATGGTGATACACTTGAACTATTAGTCCGTGGTGAACTTAATCAAAGTATGGTGTCTATTGATTAAACCGCCATTAATGCGCCCAAAACACTTTATGGTGTGAACGTCTTATCCGGACCGTCGATAATGGTTATTTAAGTGGGGCATTTATATATGATGTAGTCATATTGGACTGGACCGATTTAATCTGCATTTCTCATATAATTCCGTGATTGAGAAATCTCCTTAAATCACAAGATGATCATATATGGATTAACCTTAATCCTGAAGTGATTGCAGACTCCTGCTTGTTTCAAGATAGGGTTTGATGTGTTCGTTAAGGATTACTAAGAGGCGCGGTCCGAATCACTTACACGTTGCCATTATCGAGAATGAGTAGATGGGAATGTGCCTCACAGATACAGAATCCATTCTCTAGAAAAAGATGTGTTCATTTTAGATGGACAAAATACTTCACATTTAGATGAAGTAATAAAATTAATGACTCTAGATGAATCAGAAATTGAAAAAGAAATGGAAATAAGACCAGAATTAAGTATGATTCTTGGAATTGAAACCATTTATACTATAGAAGAGCAGCCTGAAGTCATTCCTAAAAATGAACCTTCAGATAAACAACCTGAAGAACCACTAGAACCGAATTAGAGTATCTAGTAGCAAAAATCATAAAGGAAATAAATGAAGAAATACATAAAGTTTCCTATACAACAATGTTAACGGTGATTTTTACGATATATATGATATTATTTCGTAGCAATTTCCTTCGTGTTTTATTACTTTTTATAGAAAAGTAAGTGTTTAAAGGATTTATTGAGAGAATGCATATGAAATTGGTTTAAATGCAAAATCGAGCTATTTACGTGATTTTATTAGTGATTTTTCATCAATATATATGGTTCTACATTTTGCACGTTTCTATTACCTTGTAGGTACATTTACATGGCAAGGAATGAGTTGAAAAGATGTTTGATTGAAGATTAAATGGAAGGAATGAGATGCAAGTCGAAGGTAGAATGAAGCTTTACAAGTCTGGACGCACGTTTGAGGTCCCGTCCAGTGGAGTGGCGTCCAGAAGAAGTGGACTGGTGTCCAGGAGGAGAAGTTGATTCAGGATTGACAGATATTTGGTGAGCGTCCAAAAAGTAATAGGACGGGCGTATGATCCAGCTCGGCCCGACTCGAAGAAATCCAGCACAGTGGACGGGCGTCCGACACTCCAGACGGGCGTTCACCCCTTTAAACTGGCGTCCAGAATCCTTGGACGGGCGTCCAAGCGCCGCCTCAGCCTAAACCGACTTAAAAACCTATATATAGTCGTGTTTTTCTCAACCCTAAACAACCACACTTCGATCCCTGGCCGCCCCAGGCCCCTTGGGGGCGACTTTTCTGTGTTTTTCCCCTACTTTAAACATATTTTCTTTTACTTTTTACTTATAGAATTTGCATATAAACGATGAATAAAGGCTAAGCGATTTGAACAAGCGTGTGAAGCCAATCTCTACAACAACTTGATTTCGATTCTTGGATGTTTTGTGAGTTTTAATTTAAAGTTTGTATCTTTATTATGTTCTTATTGATTATGCAATTTAAATCGATGGATTGTTGCTTATTGATGTTTAACGTTTGATGAAAATCGTTGTTAGACCTAGATCACCGTAGTAAAGATTAGATTTTTAACCTAAAAATAATGAGAGTTGCTAGGTTAAATATCTAGGTTGCTAGATTGAGAAATCTTACACCTTTGTTATGGAAGCGTTAATCTTTAAGATCGAGAGATGAAAGATTAATAGGCGAATTATCTACGAGAGTAGGAATTCATACCTTTGATAGGTGAACCACATCTTTATTAAATCTTCACTAAACGATCTGGAGTAGAAATTGAGGGTTGCGGGATAGGTGGATCAATGCTTGTTCTTCGTTAAAATTAATTGAAATTATCTTGGTGCCTTGTTCTTCGTTGTTATCTTAGAAGTTTATTTTCGTTTTAGTTTATAGAATAGAATTAGTTATTTTAGGTTCGTAATCATATTTCCTGGCTTTGGATTAACAGCCCTCTGTCCAGTTTATTGTATTCGTTTTAGTTTTGTTTTGTGTTTTTCGTGACAACCTTTAGAAAGATTAATAAACTAGATAAACAACCTCGATTCCCTGTGATTCGACTCTGGTTGTAATCGCTATACTACGATCCCTGCACTTGGGGTAAACCGGATTATTTTTATTACTTGTTTGTTTTCCGTTGATAAAATCCGAGACAAACAAAAGAAAGACCTTCTAATATTTCAACTTCAGCTTTTCTAAAAGATGGAAAATATAGTTATCCCAATCATGAATTAATGATTGTAATAGAAAAAATCAACACAGAAATACGAACTTTGGGTTGTAAGATCGACAGACTTGCCGATCAATAAGTACAACTTCTAAGTTGTAAGGTCGATAAACTTGAGAGATATCTCAAAATAATAATAGGACAACAAAATGACTAGTATGACAACTATTAATGAAACGGTCAATCTTATCCACGAAGAGATTAAGATCGTATTAAAACAGTTAAAAGATATTCAAGATAGAATATCAAGACTTGCCACTAGAACCGAATTAGAGTATCCACTACATATCCCATGATTCAATTGTTCTGAGAACCTGGAGTAGCTGAAGCGTCATCGGAAAAGTACCGCTCGGTAGGAGGCCATAGGGAAAATGTCCACCGGCGTTGCTATTGGTGCGGGAGCAGGGGAAAATACAGGGGATATGAAAAATAAGGAATTGTTTTGATAGAATTTAAACGATTCAAAAGCAATGATCATACACAGGAAGGAGCTATACAATTGATGGTGCCATCTTCATTATAGATTTATAAATCAAAGGTACACCCCCAAAATTATTCCGCAAAACTGCATACCCTTGTATGTGTCGTTAGAAATCTGGTAGCAGAGCCTTGTTTAAATCCTTAGGGAGAAAACTAAATGGACCCAGGTCCATTAAGTCCAAATAATTCTGATGAAGAATCAGAAAGTCGCGAGTGTCAACTCATCTGCAATGAATCCTCTACTGGGTTCAATGCTAATGTAATAAAGATCCTAGTCAAAATTTATCGAAAAATCCTACCATATGGAATAGATTTTTCCAATCTTTTAGAAAGGGGGATTATTACGATAAACAAGATCTATTACAAGAAATAATCAGGAATTAATGATTGTAATAGAAAAAATCAACACAGAAATACGAACTCTGGGTTGTAAGCTCGACAGACTTACCGATCAAGAAGTACAACTTCTAAGTTTTAAGGTCGATAAACTTGAGAGATATCTCAAAATAATACTGGGACAACAAAATGACTAGTATGACAACTATTAATGAAACGGTCAATCTTATCCACGAAGAGATTAAGATCGTATTAAAACAGTTAAAAGATATTCAAGATAGAATATCAAGACTGGCCACTAGAACCGAATTAGAGTATCTAGCAGCAAAAATCATAAAGGAAATAAATGAAGAAATACATAAAGTTTCCTATACAACAGAAGAAAGACCTTCTAATATTTCAACTTCTGCTTTTCCAGAAGATGGAAAATATAGTTATCCCAATCATAATGTGGGAAATGAAGAACTTGGTTCAAGTGTTGATCCAAATGCTTTAAACTGGCCTTGCAAATGAGCTTAGGCGCAAAATTAGAAGAATATTTCCGGGATAATCTAGAAAAAGATGAGCTCATTTTAGATGGACAAAATACTTCACCTTTAGATGAAGTAATAAAATTAATGACTCTAGATGAATCAGAAATTGAAAAAGAAATGGAAATAAGACCAGAATTAAGTATGATTCTTGGAATTGAAACCATTTATGCTATAGAAGAGCAGCCTGAAGTCATTCCTAAAAATGAACCTTCAGATAAACAACTTGAAGAAGGAACTTTTGGTACAAAATGAGAAGAATCATCCTTTAAGAAAATAAAAGGTAATGATGGAACCTTTTTTACTAATTATCCTAAAGTTCCAGGAGAACTTAAGGATTCTAGAACTCCTATCCTCAACATTGATCGTAGGACGAATAGGAAAGAGCTCATCGATGAGTGGGCCACAGAATTAAGTTTGATTATTCAAACCAACAAAGAGGCTTATGGAACAACCAAAAACATACTCCTCTTAATTGAACATAGAACTTCTGGAATAGTTCAATCATTTGTGAAAAAAATACAAGATGGAGTGACTTTACTCCAGAAAACATTTTTAAAGGCATCATTGATGGCTTCTATACTATGTTTATAGGAATCAATTATACGACTGATAAAGCCAATGAGATTCTTAAACAGCAAGAAAAGGCTAGAAATCGCCTTATCAAATTACAATTATGTGATATATGTCTTCTTGACACTTTTACATGTGATTTTGAAACAAATCTTTATAAACTTCCTAGCACTGAGTTTGTCGGGTTTATAAAACAATATTTGATCAAAATCCCTATTATAGGAGAAAAATCCCTTCAAAGGTTTGAAGTTGAAGCTATTGGAGTAGCAATAAAAACGATCTTGGCTACGCCAACGAGAATTGATTGAGATTCTTCCAAGTGAAACCATTTGTGTAGGCTTCTTTTCTTTTCGTAGAATTTCCTTAAAGGTTGCCTTCAAGCAATCTGCGCTTGACATCAACTTAGGAGGTGTTGTCAAGTTTTCTCGTGCAAAGATTTCTCCTGCAACTTTTGCCTCAGTGAGTGTGCTATATCTTTTATGTTGCACTCCTGAAACTCCTTCAACTGCATGTTTTGCAGCTTCCCAAACGGTGTATATACCTACTTATGGTCCATTAAAAACTACATAATGGTATTTTCTCATAGTCTCCAAAACTTATTGTCAGCAAAACCCTATGAGAAAATCCACAAAGAGAAAAATTATGACTATTAATTCACTGCCGATCAAAGTCAAAGATAAAAATACTACTATCTAAGAAACCTTAAAATCTAATCTCTCAAAATATGTTTCGTAGTGAATAATTTGAGCTCTTACTCACAAGGATCCTTTTATTCACCTTAACCTCATTGAGCATTGCATGCAGTGTTGAGTTATTGATCGGCCTTTTCTAAGTGTCCAATCTCACCGGCAGTGTACCGGGTCAACTGTAGCCTAGAATTGGTGAGTCAATGTCGTATCCCACAGGGAATCTGGTCGAGTACTGATGGGAGTCAACTTTACGTGATTCCGGTGCATTTTCTACCCCCGTTTACCACACTTTTAGCATGTTACTTGGTAATTTAGACCGTTTTAGGGGTAATATCGTGAGTTTATAGCACGGGGAGTAAATCCGTCACTTTGATGGTTTACTACCTCCTTTTATTGATATTGACCCTATTCCGAGCACTTTTACCCTCCGGAATGTTTTGGTTGTTTTTTGTTGTTGTGATGATGTAGGGTATTGGTGTCTCGAGAACCCGGAAGGCGAAGATTTATGATGATAAGTGTGATCAAGGTGCAAGAATGAGCCAAGAAAGAAGAAAGAATAGGAAAAGGAAGAGAAAGAGTTGGTGCCCGAGTGACTGTTCTGATTCAGAAGCATTTTGACCCATGATGGAGGCATTTTCTGGTCACGACTTCTTCATGAAAGTTGTAGAGAATTGAAAGAGCTTTCCAACGCATCTTGAATCACCCCAATCGGAGCTCGGACGAAGAAGTTTTGAAGGTTTTACTGCAGCAGAAAACAGCAGCATTTCAAACGCGCGTTTGGAACCATTTCAAACGCGCGTTTCGGCCCCCAACTCTCTGTTCGTGAAGCCCTTTCTTCAAACGCGCGTTTGGGACTTTAAACTGGCGTTTGGCTGAAGCAAAACGCGCGTTTGGGACATTTCAAACGCGCGTTTGGGGCCGTTTTCGCAAATTTTCACCCTATCTATAAATACAACCTCCAACGAACTTCACTCTATCTTTTTCACAACCTTGGGCACTCTTTGACCCATTTTCTTTTGATTATTGTAATAGTTAATTTCCACTTCCCTTAGCTTAAAAACACCAAAACATAGGTAGATTTCACCCCCTCTTAGCTTAGATTTCCATTTTCTCTCCTAAGATTTCACCTTTTGTGTGAAGCTTTTTATTGTACTTTTAGATCTCAACTCGAATTTCTCTCAATTTATGGTATATTTCTCTCCTCTTTTACTTATTATGGCTTCCATTTTCTGTTTTGTATATGTTTTGATTAGTATAATGAGTAGCTAATCCCTTTTCATAGTCGAATCATGTGAAATTTGGTGAAATCACCCTTTGGGTGATGAAATTGGGAGTGGGTAGTGTGTTTTATTGTTGTTTCTTGCATGTTTCACGTCTTAGAACTTGTTATAACGGATTTGAGCTAGATTAGCTACCTAGGTCAAATATCACACACATCACTCTTGAGAGTTGTTCGAGAGAGAGGGGTGTGGGAAAAGGGTTTAGGATCGTGGTGTAGTCTCGGTTTAGTCGTTAAGCCGAGCTCGTTGTGAGGTTACTCGTTTATACGTTTAAGCGGCTCGAGTGCAAAACATGACTTGTTAGGAGAGAGTTGTTCAGACCTTAACATGGCAAAAGGTGTTAGAAGAGAGTTGTTCGTACGCTAGCACCGGGTTTAGGAGTTCGCACCCGTGAAATTGAATGCAAGAGTTCGTTTAGTATAATGCACACTCCCGGTTTTGTCTACCTTAGGGTTGAGATTAGTCACATTGATCATGGTTCGGCTATGTCCCTTTCTCCCTTTAGACTTGTTAGTTTAATTTACTTTAGTTTAATTGAAGTGTACAAACATTCCAACAACTTGTTTGCCTAGACTAAGCAATAAGTTCACTTTGGTACTTACAAGCACATCTTCTCTGTGGGATCGACCTCGGACTCCTGTAGCTTTACTAGCAATCGACCCGGTCCACCGCCGGTTAGAGAGCTTGTTTAGTCACCGTTGTCTTGAGTATTATAAATTTGTTTGGTGAAAAACAACGCTCATCAAAATGGCGCCGCTGCCGGGGAATTGTGTGCTATTTGTGATATCTTGTAAGTGAACCGAAGGCTTGGGCCTAGGTTTTGTTTTATTGTTTTCTTGTTGTTTTCTGAGATTTTGCAGTTGTGCTTAAATGGAAGGATTTTTCAATCAATGGTACTCACCTGAACAACAATACCCTTACCAACCTCAGGCACCTGGGCGATATTATCAACAACAGTTCATGCCTCATCCTCAATATCGCGACGGAGAGTAACCAAAGTTCATGGGCTTATCGGTGCCCTAGTGCATACCAAAGTCAAAATTATGGTTATTCGAGCTATGAGCCACAACATTATGAGGATTTTCGGTATGATCGGTTCCCTCCATGCCACAAGAAGAATTCACCGACAATCAAATGGAGCGGTTGTCGAATCAATTGCAAGAGTTCGAGAAAGATATGCAAGAGTTCAAGAAGGATATGCAAGAGGTCGACAAAAGATTTGACTCCGACATAAGCAATCTTGGAGACCGGATGGGGAAATTGCTTGAACCGATGAGGCACGAGAAAGAGGAAGAGACTTGTGCAATAGAGGTGGTTAAGGAGGATGAGGTGCTCATTGAAGAAGTTCGGGTTGAGAGTGAGATTGATGATTCGGTTCACTATGACGAGGTTTCGAGCCGGACATTGATTTGGGGTCATTCATCACACCATCACATTCTATTGAAATATCTAATGATACCTTGGAAGAGTGTGTGGTGGAGCCAACCATTGTTATGAGCGAGCAAGAATTCTTTGGTGATGAAACCTCTCGGGATCAAGAAGAAGCGCAAGATTTTGAGATGGAAGCGGCGCAATTGTTGTCTACTACACCACCTTCCCATGATGTGCAAAATGATGAATTGACGAGAGAGTGTGGTGGATTCGATTGCGGTTGTTGATTTTGTGGAGATAGAGCCGAAAGAGAAACCGGGATCGCCCATTTCACCATCACTCCCGATTGAAGTGTATAATGATGCAATTTTGGAGTGTGTGATGAAATCACATGAGCTTGGTATGACATCCGTGGTAGAGCTACCGGAAGAGTTGGAGATTATTAGCATGCCGGTCCCAGACTACTACACTCTTCCACAATGTGTTGAGGAGTATTATTCGATCGAGTTTGTGTACTCCCGGTAGATGAAACTCACAAGATTCTTGAAAATGGACGACTACCATGGGATGGCAACTTCAAGAAGAAGAAGATAAAAGACTTTGAAAGGAAGGGACTCCCGAGTTGGAAAGAGGTGGCCTCGAGAGCCATGCGAGGTAAGTTCCTTGTGAACTCGTTTTTCCCTATGCTTGCTATTTTTGTTCTTCTGAAGTTGTTGATCTTTTTGAGTTCGGATTTCGGTTGATGGTTTTTGGTGATTTTTGATTGAATTAAAAATGTTGTCTTGAGTTAGTTTGAGTCTTTTGTGGTTTTGGTCCATTTAAGTGCCACTTGGTCGAGCCAACGACGTAAAACAAAGGCGCTTTGTGGGAGGCAACCCACCTTTTTTTGGTAATAATGTGTTTGGAGTGGTTTTTGGTTGCAAGAGGGGAGAGTTTTGTCTTGAAAAAGAGAGGTTGGGGTGAGAGCTTCCTTTTGGTTCTGGCCTTTGTACGTAGACGGGGATGTTTTTATGTGAGCCTCTGTGGCCTTATTTTATGCGTGGATGCTCTGTGTTTCTTTTGATTATCTTTACATCCAGTGCACTTCCCGTCTAGTATGGTTGATATGCTTTGATACCTTGATTGTGGCATGGCTTCTATTTTTATATATCTCGTATCTATCACCATCTTTTGGCACGTGGATTTTTTCCCGTGCATGTGTTTGCCTTGTTTTTTGTTTCTACATGGTGTTAGGTACTCGAGATGGAGCTTACTAGAAGATGTCACGTGAGCTAAAGTGCGCCTTTCGCCGGGTTTTGGTCAAACAGCTAAGTCTTTTTACTCTTTTTATCTCTCACACACCGAGGACAGTGTTTCGTTTAAGTGTGGGGTGGGAGACTTATCTTGTTTTCTTGTTTTCGTTGTTAAATGTGCTATAAATGTGGTATGCTTAGCCTATGATCGGGCTCGAGTCGATTTTTGGGTAATTTTTAAAATTTTTCAAGGGTCTTAACACCGTGTTGTATGTGTTATTTTCACATTTGAGTGGTGATCACCTTAGTCGGGATCCCGAACATGTACATTGTGGTTTGATATTATCTTGAGAATGGAGTCTTATTAATTTCACGAAAGCTACACTTTGTGCACAATTTGATTGCTACCACCTTTCATATCACTAGCCTTGAGACGAAATGTCATAGGTTTACCTAAGTAGGACATGGGATGACGGTTTTGGCGTTCTCTTGACCCTACCATAGCCAAATAAGCCTTAACCGGAACATTAGACCTTCGTAGCCCCTCTCAGCCTTGATATGATGGTCTGACCACCATTCGTTTTATAGCCGTTTTGTTACTTAGTCAGAAACCTACCCTGAGCCTTAATTATGGTCACATTTCCTTCATTTATACCCTACGAGTGAACTTAATCTTTTGTTGGGCCACACTTGCTAAGGCAAGTGTGGGGTGGGGGGAATGATGTTTTGATGGGTTGTTGTTTTCTCGGTTTTGAGCTATACTATAAGGAGAAGAGGAGCTCATTTGGGCCTAGTGTTTTGATTTGGCCCAAGAAGAAAAGAAAAATCTGTCCTTTCTTCTTTCCTTCTTTAAAAAAAAAAAAAAAAAAAAAAAAAAAAAAAAAAAAAACAGAAAAAGAAAAGAGAACTCAATCAATCAAAATTCAAAATAAATTAGAAAGTTCTCAATGAATAAGAGTTTGGAGTTTATAAAATAAAGGGTTGGAATCAAAGTAATGAGCTCAAAGTTATACGTATGATGTTGGAGTTGGGATAGTGAGATAGGTGCTAATGTATTCGACCTCGCCTTATGAAACTTGAAACATAGTTGAATTAGGCAATGAGTTCGGGTATGTCAGTATCCTATGGTTCCCAAAGTTTTATAATAATCAAAAGGAGTTTGGATGGTTTGTATGGTAGAGATAAGGTGGTACACTTGTTGATTAGGTTCACTCGTACTTCTTTTTCTCCAGTTCCCAAAATACCCCTTTCGACTAACCGGAATCACCCTAGCCTAACGTTATAACCGCTCAAGTCCTGCCCGATCGTGTCCAAACTTAGTAAACTAGATTAGTGGAGAGGCTCGTGATTATGAAACGGTTGGTAGATTTTTGGTTGGGATTCAAGCCCCGACAATCACTTTGAGCATTTGGTTTTAGCTTGGCACCACACACACTCCATTTTCTTGATAATGTTGTACCAATGTGTTTATGTTTGTGTTTCTTACTTTGGGGCCACCTCGAGAGTGTGAGTAGTAGCACCTACATCATAAAGTTGAATCCCTTGGTTTGTTTTAAAACGCCTATTTTACTCGAGGACGAGCAAAGGCTAAGTGTGGGGTGGTGATGGGAGTCAACTTTACGTGATTCCGGTGCATTTTCTACCCCCGTTTACCACACTTTTAGCATGTTTCTTGGTAATTTAGACCGTTTTAGGGGTAATATCGTGAGTTTATAGCACGGGGAGTAAATCCGTCACTTTGATGGTTTACTACCTCCTTTTATTGATATTGACCCTATTCCGAGCACTTTTACCCTCCGGAATGTTTTGGTTGTTTTTTGTTGTTGTGATGATGTAGGGTATTGGTGTCTCGAGAACCCGGAAGGCGAAGATTTATGATGATAAGTGTGATCAAGGTGCAAGAATGAGCCAAGAAAGAAGAAAGAATAGGAAAAGGAAGAGAAAGAGTTGGTGCCCGAGTGACTGTTCTGATTCAGAAGCATTTTGACCCATGATGGAGGCATTTTCTGGTCACGACTTCTTCATGAAAGTTGTATATAATTGAAAGAGCTTTCCAACGCATCTTGAATCACCCCAATCGGAGCTCGGACGAAGAGGTTTTGAAGGTTTTACTGCAGCAGAAAACAGCAGCATTTCAAACGCGCGTTTGGAACCATTTCAAACGCGCGTTTCGGCCCCCAACTCTCGTTCGTGAAGCCCTTTCTTCAAACGCGCGTTTGGGACTTTAAACTGGCGTTTGGCTGAAGCAAAACGCGCGTTTGGGACATTTCAAACGCGCGTGGGGCCGTTTTCTCGCAAATTTTCACCCTATCTATAAATACAACCTCCAACGAACTTCACTCTATCTTTTTCACAACCTTGGGCACTCTTTGACCCATTTTCTTTTGATTATTGTAATAGTTAATTTCCACTTCCCTTAGCTTAAAAACACCAAAACATAGGTAGATTTCACCCCCTCTTAGCTTAGATTTCCATTTTCTCTCCTAAGATTTCACCTTTTGTGTGAAGCTTTTTATTGTACTTTTAGATCTCAACTCGAATTTCTCTCAATTTATGGTATATTTCTCTCCTCTTTTACTTATTATGGCTTCCATTTTCTGTTTTGTATATGTTTTGATTAGTATAATGAGTAGCTAATCCCTTTTCATAGTCGAATCATGTGAAATTTGGTGAAATCACCCTTTGGGTGATGAAATTGGGAGTGGGTAGTGTGTTTTATTGTTGTTTCTTGCATGTTTCACGTCTTAGAACTTGTTATAACGGATTTGAGCTAGATTAGCTACCTAGGTCAAATATCACACACATCACTCTTGAGAGTTGTTCAGAGAGAGGGGTGTGGGAAAAGGGTTCTAGGATCGTGGTGTAGTCTCGGTTTAGTCGTTAAGCCGAGCTCGTTGTGAGGTTACTCGTTTATACGTTTAAGCGGCTCGAGTGCAAAACATGACTTGTTAGGAGAGAGTTGTTCAGACCTTAACATGGCATAAGGTGTTAGAAGAGAGTTGTTCAGACGCTAGCACCGGGTTTAGGAGTTCGCACCCGTGAAATTGAATGCAAGAGTTCGTTTAGTATAATGCACACTCCCGGTTTTGTCTACCTTAGGGTTGAGATTAGTCACATTGATCATGGTTCGGCTATGTCCCTTTCTCCCTTTAGACTTGTTAGTTTAATTTACTTTAGTTTAATTGAAGTGTACAAACATTCCAACAACTTGTTTGCCTAGACTAAGCAATAAGTTCACTTTGGTACTTACAAGCACATCTTCTCTGTGGGATCGACCCCGGACTCCTGTAGCTTTACTAGCAATCGACCCGGTCCACTGCCGGTTAGAGAGCTTGTTTAGTCACCGTTGTCTTGAGTATTATAAATTTGTTTGGTGAAAAATCACGCTCATCAAGTACCAAAGTCGGTCTCGTCCCTAGTTCAGGTAAACACAAATTTGAACATGGTGATTTGTCAGATCACCGGTTCTAACAACTCAAACTTGCAGTGAACGTGTTTTCAAATTCTAACAAGTTACGTACTTAGTGGGAGGTTTAATTTTCCCAAAATAAAAACCTCTCTCTCTAATTACTCCACTAGTCCTTGATTATCTCTTAGTTCAAAATTAAACCCCATTAATATATATATATATATATATATATATATATATATATATATATATATATATATATATATATATATATATATATATATATAATTTCTTTAATCCAAAATAGAATAAATCTAATATTTCGTTTTCGCAAAACAACACGTCTGCCCTTTCCCGAAAATAGGAATATTACTACAAAAGAAGGGAAACAGATTGATGAAGTGAGAAAGGGGAAGAAGTGATGGAGTAATTGTCTTAATGGCTCTTCAACGAAATTTTAGCTCCAGCTCCTGGCAAAAAAGCTCGAAGGCCATCAGAACTATTGTGGTGTTGTCGGCCCCCTTAAATGTGCTGCTATGTGCTCTTCGTATCGGAAAAACAATATTTATCATTGTCTTATTCTGTTATTCATAAGATGAAGAAAAGGGGAGGGGCAGAGTAGGGGTCTCCGTCAGTAACTTACCGGTGGTCCATGGATGGGCGGAAAGGAATTCAGAGAAGAAAGATAGATGGGGCGTGGAGGATTTGGTGGTGGAAGACAAGGTGAAGCAGTTGACCAGAACGGAGTCTATTATGGGCGAAGATGGACGCACGCCGGCAAAAAGAGTCATAATTTAGGTTATGTATTAAGGGTAAAATGGGTAATGTAATACTTCCTCCGTCCCATAATATAATTCTATTTAGTTTTTACGCACAATTTAAGTAAGACGACTTTTATCGGCACCACGAAACTGCTCATGGCACCACGATTACTCTTGGCACCCTATAAATCATTCTTGGCACCACACTGAATATTTTTATTATTTTTTTACTCAGGCACCACACAAAAAAAAACTTCATATACCACAATTTTATAAAATTACAATCAAGTCCTTTATTAAATTAATAGAATATTTTAGTCTTTCATTAATAATATAATCTTAAAATTAGCCAATAATCAATATCTTCCAAAAATCTTAATCTTAATTCAAAACACCCATCTTCATTATCCTTCTTCATCTTCTTTTATATCTTCTTTTTCATCTTCATCATCCTTCTTCATCTTCATCTTCATCTTCATCATCATCCTTCTTTCATCTTCATCATCTTTATTCTTCAACAAAAAATTCCATTAATAAACACCACACACAACCTTCTTCTTAATCACCATAACAATCCACAAATTTAAATCATGAACATTAACCAAAATACTACAAATTTCTTCATCTTCATCATAAAATTCATCTTCATACCCGAAAAAGAAAAAAAAAATCACAAATCCTTTTCTTCATCTTTTTCTACACACCATTCATACACAATCTACACAGATTCATATTTTTACACATCTTCATCTCCTTCATCATCTCAAAATACATATATTTTATACACATCTTCATCTTCTTCGTAACATCAAAACTTCATAAAAAAATCTTGATTTTTATTTCAATACTTGAAATATGTCAATGGGTTACCCTATTACAACATTAAGAACATGTAAAAGCATGATTTGTGGAGAAAATCATGTAGTTATGCGTTTTCCGATGAAAGAGAGGGGTTTTCCGCCGTTTTCGAGCATCCCGATCTGATACTAGAAACGTCGGCAACACAGACGTTTTATGTATACATAAACGTCGAAATTGTCGACGTTACAAATGTATGAACAACGTCGGAACAAATTTTTACGTCAGCCAAACTGACGTTCCAAATGTATAACAATGTCGGATAATCGACGTTACGCAAACGTCACCCGTACTGGCGTTATCGTGCTATTACAACGACAGGCCTATCGACGTTTCAACGTTTGAATGAGTTTTTTGATTTTTTAAAACGTCAGTTGTCCTGACGGTGTAGCACCAAATCACCGTCAGTACATGTGACGTTACGGGTCATCTTCATCGCAAATGCAGGAACGGTTTTTTCCTGACGGAAAAAATTCAAAAACAACCATTAAAACCCTCGATTTCTACCATATTACCAGCGAATTTCTTTAAAAAAAGATACATTCGTGATTTGGTTCAAAGTTATATTTTTCTTAGCTTGATTCTTGCAACCCATGCTTCAATTACGGTTTTCTGACGATATCTTATCTTCGGCAAAAAAATCGTCTTCTCTGGTGAAATTCCGGCAAAAATATAAATTTTCCCGATGAAATATCGTCTCTCCGACGCTTATTATTTTTTCAAGTGAAAAAATAGTATTATGTTATAATGAATTGGTAAAATTAATTAAAGTGTGTTAAAATATTAAGAAGTGTTATTTTATAATTTATAAAAACTGAGGGACATTCTCAAAAAAAAAAAACTGAGGGACTAAAGTGTATATTTTTTAAAAGTTATTAAATGGATGTGGTGCCGTTAGTGATTTGGTGGTGTAAGAAAGTAAATGAAAAATAATAAAATAAAGGGTGTCAATAGTAAATTGGTGGTGCCGATAGAATCCGTTTTTAAGAAATATCATAAATGAACAATTTTTTAATACTTGTTGTGGTTCTCATATTTATACTAATCTGCAGGCACTAAGAAGAACTAGAGAATTGAGGAAAGGAGAGGTAGACCTACGCGTTGGAAATGGAGCAAGTGCTGCTGCACTAGCCGTAGGAGTTTATTTTCTTTAATTGCCCAGTGGGCTAGTACTAGAACTTAATAACTGTTATTTTGTTACCGCTCTTACGAAGAGCATTATTTCCATTTCCGCATTAGACGTTGAAGGATTTTCTTTTACATTCAAGAATAAATGTTGTTATTTTTCACGTGATGGAATTTATTAAGGTACTGACATGCTTAGCAAATAGTCTCTACATATTAGATATGAATGTTGACGTACTTAATATAAACAACAAAAAAGCCAAAACAAATGACTTGAATGAATCCTACTTATGGCATTGTAGACTTGGCCATATAAATAAGAATCGCATTTCCAAACTCCATAAAGATGGAATGTTGGATCAATTCGATTATGAATCGTTTGATAAATGCGAAGAATTGAAACCTTTTCATTTTTGATTTCGATAATAATCCAAGAGCACAAATTCTTATAATATTTCTAGATTCCCAAGCACTTTAATTAATATTTGTCTCTTCATTTTAGAGGCTATATGCATAATATTTTGCCTTCTTTATTACCTACACAAGTTGCGTTGATTATAAAATAGTATGGCAACGGGGGGGATCTTCAGTTTATAAAAATAATAATAAAAAAATATATATATATATATATATATGCCAACACCAGAGTAGCATAGTATGGCAACAGTAGGGATGTTCAATTCGTTAAAAAGTGTAGAAAAAGACTAGTTTACCATGTATACATAGGGACCAACATATATGGATTGATGATCAATTTAATTTAAGACGAGCCATGCTAGGAGAGGGAGATATGTTCCTGAACAACGCACGCACGAGATGCTATGTGGAGCATTATTCTTAGCTAGCTACCTCACACGCACCTAAATAAAACCAGGACCTTACATATTCTTCAAACTTCATAATACATAATATAAAATCCTAAATCCATAATATACTACTTGTGTGTCATAGTCCGATGGATAACAGTTCATTTCAATTGTTATCCTCAAGGATGATTGCCAAGCCTCGTGCTTTTGATTTCCAAGCCTCCACCACAACTTTTGCTTTCCGAGCCTCCGCAGCCTGACCTTTTGCTCTCCGAGACTCCGCTACTGGAGTGAGCATTTGCTCCCGGAGAATACTTGGTCCATTAATAATAGCTAAATGTCTCACGATGTCCATGATCCCCAATACCTTTAAACCTGACTCTACGTATAAGACATCCTGGCCCTTAACCCTGCCATCTGGGTCAATGATGGAAACCTGATAACGAGCTAGTAAAGTTAAATTGAAAAGGATAATGAACAAATGTCAACCCAGTCCCCAAAACAATACCTCAATCTCGTTAGCTTTAAACTTCTTTTGGAGCAAATGCTGAAAAGCTGAAATTGCTGTCTGCCAATAATGATATTAATCAACGTCTAAAGTAGAAAAGCATAAAACATGTGTAATCCTTTTTTGTTTTTATCATGGGAACTTCTTCATGGTTCAGTATATGGGTTTGATCCCATATACCTGTATAGTTTCATCCAAGGACATATTCTCGCTGCTTTTCATTTTCTCTTGTAAAAACTCTATGGCCATTTTCTCATCATACACAGCAAACCTTGATGAGGCCTGTTGAGAGTGCCAAAACATTTACCGGTGATCTCAATGCGTCATGTCTAAACAAACTCGTAAAATAAATGATTTGATTCCCTTTACCTCCTTGAGTGTAGAAGCTAGGTCCCTTTTTCTTATCTCAAACTCTCTCCTCTTTTTCTCATCATACCAAGTAGGTGGCTGCAGAGGGTGCCAACATTACCAATGAACCGAAAGCAATAATAATAATAATAGGATCCCGACGCATAGAAGGCCATGATTCAACAGGTAGCACACTTTCAATGACGAAACGGTCTATCAACAAGGAGAATATATTGACACACCAAAAAATAGGATTCCGCCAGCAATTCTATACTAACGGACCTGTGGTGGATGGGGGATTATGGCTTTACTAAAGATTTGTTCTCTAGCTGTTGAAGTATAGTACCCTGTCCAAGATTCAAATCTACAAAAATATAATGAATGTATTTCCACCCCCCAAAAAAGCTAAATTCATAATTATCTAAGTAAAAAGTGAAGGGAAAAAAAAGGACACTGGGCATGCTAGAGATATACTAGAAATTTGGAGAAAAATGCTAGAATATAAATTACAAATCATATGGCAGAAGTCTAGGATAAAATAACCTTCGGTACATGAACAAGCTCACAAATTACATGATTCCCCACGTTATGTTGATTTCGTTTACCTGTATACTCGTAAATTTCTCCAGGAAAAGGTTCAAAGCCTTGTTTTCCACAAAATCGTCACTTGAGGCCTGTTAAGAGTGCCAAAATTATCAGTGAGCTCAGAGTATTATGTATGAACAAACAAATATATCAGAAACAAAAACAAACAGAAGCGATCATAACACGAAAAGAATAATCATCGAGTCATTCATTAAAGTGCTCATTTTATTGAAGGCCGTCAGCATAGCAAGCCTGTATCACTTAACATGTGGCACGGCTTTAATGAAGAGACGGTCTATCTACAAGTGAATATATTGGCACATTAAAAATAGAATCATGTCGGTGTTTCTATTTTAACCAACCTGCAGTATATAGGCAAATTTTCTTTTTCTTTTTCTTTTTTATAGATTTTTTTCCTTTCAAGGGGTACGGGTGTGGTGGTGTCGCTAAATCTGCCCTTACAAATTCGGTCAGAACGTAGGAAACCCATTTTTCGTATGACTCATTCTTAAGATGTCTCGTAAAATTTTCTTAGAAAATTCTTTAAAAAAACTGAGAAATAAATTACAAATTCTGCAAAATTTATTTAGTGCTACTGCTACTAAATAATACTACATCCGTCCCAAAATATAACCTCTTTTTGACTGTCCCAAAATATAAGTCATTCTACATTACTAATGAAGCATTTATTACTATTTTCTCTATCTTACCCCTAATTTATCAACAATACAACTACTTTTCTATACTTTATAATCATTTCATTAATGATAGTCAAAGGATATTTTAGTCATTTCTAAATGAAATTTATGTCATTCAACCACTTTCTTAATCTGCGTGAAACACCCAAAATGACTTATATTTTGGGACAGAGGTAGTAACATGCTACTATTGGGCTCCCAATTGATTTTCCAAGAAGCAAGGTCATAGTTATTAAGGCGTAAGGGGAGGTAGGGTCGCTTGGGCGAAAGCCCGACATGCTAGGCGGGCAATAAAGTAATGTACCCATTTTTTGGCCTTTTAGATTATAACATAACATATATAAAAGTCAACAAAGAATCACATAATGTGTCATCAAAACACGTTTTAAGCTTTTAACACACGAACCGATAAACCAAAAGGATTTTATTGAACAAGTCGACCAAAAGGTTTCCGGTTTCAAAAGTTTTAAACGAATCTAATAGACTAATACTAGTACTACAGTTCACAAAATGACATAAAAGATAGGCATTAGGCAATACAAGAAGAAGCAGCCTTTCTTTGAGCTGCAAGTGTTTTTTTTTAACTCCATCGCAGCTCTAGGTCGGACAACTTGGAACTTGGAAGCAGCTTTGGAGACTTGTAACAAGTGAGGGATGAAGAATAAAGGGCAGGGCTGGGGGTAAAAAGTTTAGGTTTATTGCTATTAAACATGGATTCGACTTTTTTACCCCTGAAATTCACATTTCTTTTAAAAGGTACCGGGCGCTTGCCTTTTTCACGCCTCTCGCCTAGGCATCGCCTTAGGTTCGCCCGGCATTTTCAGCGCCTTACACAACATTAAGGCGTTACAGGGTCGTCTCTCGCCTAAGCACACCTAGACTATCGCCTTAACAAGAAAAAGAGAAAGAAAGAGTCCATGTAGATTAGTGTTAGCTGAGTACCTCATGACCACTTTCTTTATCAACCTCATTAGTGCGTCGAATCACAGAAACTGCATGAAGCAAAAGCGCAATTGAGGGGAAGATTCCTACGTATTGAAGAAAAAAGAGTCTTGCGAACATACCAACACTAAAAGGCATGTTCGTATACTTGCCAGCCATTTGATACATTGCACCCACTCTACCTTCAAGGTCTGCTCAAACAAGGCTTTAAACATTAACCGAAAGGTTCAAGAGACTAATCTATAATGCTAGTAAGATCTCCAAAGAAAATAAAGTTTATTGTGAAAGAAAGGGCTACCATAAACACATTGATTATATGTACAAAAAAATGAAGCAACTGGTATTGTCATAAATAAAGTTCCAATAAGAACTTGTTAAATAGAACTCAAATAAAGAGGTCATTATGATCAAGCGATGTTTCATTACAAAAAAATGTGTGGTTTGATACCCCCCTTATTTTCAGCTCCAGCTGAATTTTTCTCTCAAAGGCTACTCCAAGTAAAAGAGTCATAACAATCATGAGCCATACCCCCCTATTATCAGTAATCCTTGCTTTTTTCCACAATGAGTTTGAACTCGGCCTTTACGTAATGTTCTTCCAATAATCCCCCCCCCCCCCCCCCCCCCCCAACATAGGAAACGGTTATGCCATGTGTACCCCAGGGCCCAGACAATGGCAGTGGCACAACAACCAACTGTACTAACAGAAAATAACTATGATGTATAATGGATAGAGACGACCGGCTACACTACGAATTTTGTTGTTACAACAATAAAATAACACGAGGGAATGAAAAAGAATCAAACACACCTTCAATTTCAGAGATCACCAATTTTCTGAATTCACGAAGAACCGACTCTTTTGTACACCACCTTAAGCTGCCGCGCGTACGTGTCATGTCCTGTTCGTATTATGAATTATAGGAGTAATACTTAACATATGAATCTAAAAGTTAGGAGAGCAGTAGTCTCCCATCGGAAAAGATACATAAATTGCTAAAGAAAAAGAAACAAAGAATGGCTGACGAACCACATCTCCCGTCATAGTTACCACACATATTGTGTCCTTCCCAAGCACACCAACCCACATGATACCGGATGATTTATCTGCCTTTCAGAAAGAACATGTTATCAAACTATATATATATATATATATGTGTGTGTGTATACAACTTACTATGGCAAGTATACAAAGATTTGGAGGGTATTTAAATGCATCATACACAACTTACTATGGCATCACCTACCCAAGAATACACACACACACACATATATATATATATATATATATATATATATATATATATAGTGCAAAAGTAGGAACAATATCAAAGCAATGAAGGGCTCACCATCCCATGAGAAAGTACCGTCCGACCAGATGCAAGTCTTACGCTCTTTCATGTAATAGATACAAATCATAATAAATCAGGATCAGAAATAATAAATGAATTGAGAGTTTTTTTTTTTTTTTTTTTTTCTTTCTCAAATCGAGATAGCAAAAGGGTTTAAGTGTCTACCTGAGCTATCATCGGAAAAAAGGTACTCATGTCTGAAAATTCCGGCATCAGCTTTTCGCCATCTTCTGCCTAGCATTTTAGCTGATTAAAAAAAAGTAAAAGAAATCAAATCAACCCTAAAGCAAGATTAAACTTGTCTTAAGAGAAAAAAAAAGTTGTTAAAGTATATAAATGCTTACTAGCCATAACTTCTGGGTCAAAGTAACAAGGATGTCCAATGGGGAAGAATATGGAATTTTCTAATTCAAAACAGAATAAATCAGAGAGTAGAAAAAGAAAAAGCAAGTCTAATGACGTTTAATGGAAGCAGTAAAACTACCAGGATCCTCCATGCTCGAGGCATGTTGGCTGCTTCCGCTTTCAGGATTATACATACCTGATACAAAAAGAAATTGAATTAGATCATAAGATAAGACATTGCGCTTATATTGAGGGAAAATAACCACACCCTTAACAGAAAAGTAAACCCGATGTCTAGCCCCATGCAATATTAGGTTATAATGTAAGAGATTATGGGCTAGACATCGGGTATTGCTTTTGGGTTTAGCAAGCCGGGATGGATTAAAAGAAAGGGTATTGGTCCACTTATAAATGTAACCTAATTATCATGCAATATAATTATAATAAAATAATTATAGTTACAATAATATTTTGTAACAAAATCTCTGCAAAAACTAACATAATCCCGTATGGTCAATGTTAATGGCACCACACACAATATATTTGGGCACCACACATGTGTAAAATTTGACTTTTTAGAGGTCGAAATGACACATTTCGAATTTCCGGGAGTTGAAATAAAAAAAATTTATGGTACAACCGTTGTATGAAGGTTGTACCAAGTGGCATACTTTACCACCTTTCATTTCTAACCTCTCACACACGCCAAAAGTGTATTATGTGAAAGAGAGTTAAAATGAATGGCTCTAAAGTATGCCACTTGGTACAACCTTCCTACAACCGTTGCACCATAAAATCACTCATTGAAATAATACATTTCGACCTCTAAAAAGTCGAATTTTGCACAAGTGTGGTGCCCGAGTATATTGGGTATGGTGTCATTAACAATGCCCATCCCATATAGTGTAAGTCAAGATGACTTTATGGCTATGTTAGTGTCACATATGATGATATAATCAAATAAATAATAATCACATAACACATAGAGATGATCATGTATAAAATGCGGTTCAAAACACTTATAAACAACTTCTATAAAATATAATACATAACACATATAAAAGCTTTAATCAAAGGGAGTGTCATCTTTGAAAATGAATCAACACGCTTAATGTACCACAAAATACTCAACAAAGTTTATGGCTCGTTTTTTACGCATGATTGGAATGGAATGTAATAAAATGACAGGAGTGGATTGGAATAATGAATTCTATTCTTGTGTTTGTTACTAGTGAACGTGAGCCGTGCAAGGCATGGCGAGCCCAACATAAATCATTATCAACGATAATATCAAAGAATATATCCCTAACGTGAAATAAATCCCGTAAATTTAAACCGTAGAAAATTCAAGGCACAAGACAAAGAGAGCAACATAAACATATCACATTCTCTGCAAGAAGTAGTTCTTTCTTAGAGACGTGAAAATTGTGAATCATTTCTCTTCCAGCCCTATCAGGAGTTTCCACCTACAAAATAAACCACAATATGATGTATCAGAGAATAATGTCATAAAGTCAATCCTTTTATTTTCGACTTTACGTAATGAAACATTATAGAAAACAATAAGCGGACCAGAACTACACGGTCAAATCTCTCGGGACGCCTTAGCTTTCGGATCATTAATATGCTTCAAAATGTTTTCGCTCATTTTCTGTACGACATTTCTCTTTCTTATCATTAATGAATACATCATTGATCTCGTGTTCATTCATTTGTTGAAAAAAAAAACACACGTGTCAAACGGTCTGAAAAATATAAAAAGTGATTTGGAATTCCAACGTCAATTTTAGTGACGTTCGTGCTGCAAACGGCCGTCGGTTCCACCGACGTTATGTTGTTCAAAATACTAAAAATATTTAATATGTTGTCCACGTCGCCACATGTGGGCACACCTTCTTGGTACGGATATTTGTTTGGCCATATTTTTTTGTTGTTGTATTTTATATCTAAACTTGGCCATCTTCCATCGTACACTACAGAGTAGAACTTCGAATCCGTCAGTCTTTTTTTTCTTCACTTTTCTGCACAAATTACTAACGGTACACGTTTGATAAAAAAAAAGTACACGTGTTGATGTATTTTATAGCTAAACTTGGTCCGTCTTCCATCGTACACTACACAGTAGAACTTCAAATCTGTCGGTCATTCTTCTTTTTTTTTTCTGCACAAACTACTAATGGCATACGTTTTATAAAGAAAGAAAAAAGTACACATGCTGATGTATTTTATAGCTAAAGTTGGCCAATCTTCCATCATACACTACAGAGTAGAACTTCAAATCCGTCGGTCTTTCCTTTCTTTTCCCCCTTTTCTGCACAAACTACTAACGGTACACGTTTGATAAAAAAAAATGTACACGTGTCAGCTAAGAAGAGTGCCACGTGGCCTCTTGAGGGCCCATCTTCAATCGTACCGTACACAGTAGAACTTCAAATCCGTCGGTCTTTCCTTTTTTTATCTCTTTTCTGTACAAACTACTAACGGTACACGTTTGATAAATGAATAAAAATGTACACGTGTCAGCTAAGGAGGGTGTCATGTGGCCTCTTGAGGGTGCACTACACAGTAGAACTTTAAATCCATCGGTCTTTCCTTTTTTTCCCTTTTCTGCACAAACTACTAACGGTACACATTTGATAATAAAAAATAAAAAAAGAATAGACACGCTAAGGAGGGTGCCACGTGGCCTCTTGACCTTTAGACCTTTAGAAGATATTACTGATAATATAGAAAGAATTAATATTCAACGCTTTGGTCAATTAGCTGATCAATTACTAAAGATACGTGACGATTCACTTATCAAGGTTAATTATCAAGATCATCATACTTTGGTAATTTCCAAGACATTAAAACAAATCACTGTTGAAGATATAAAATCACTTCTTCAATATGAAAAAACATTCCGTAATGGACGGGTGATGACAATCCATAATGAAGACATTTGTTCTACATTAAAAAGGGCCTTTACTGAGGTAAAAAACTGAGTATCTATGCACCTACTGCAACAAAAAGATACAACGGACAAATGTTACTGATGAAGATCACAAGAATGATTCAACATCAACATATGACGATGAAGTGTCAGCACCAACGTCAGAATCCACCTCAACAGCAGCCAGTGGATAATATGTAAGCACTTACGTCAGGTGCAATAATGACGAAGTCAGTGGACAAAAAAGAAATTCTCGGTGGAGAAATAAAGAAAAAGCAAAAGCTACTTCCCGGCCAACAAGCACAAAAGGACAAGAAAAATTCTTCTTTTACAAAGTAATAAACGTCATTAGTGACGAATGTAAAACGAATATTCATTTGTGAATTATTCGGATCCTTCCTTCATTCACCTATAAAATGAGAAAGTTATTTTCATTTGTAGATATCCTTTTTTGAACTATCGAATTCTGTATCCCTTTCATAATTTACAGCTTTCACCTAAAATGATGAGTGAGTAGTCCTCTCCTATAGTGGAGATGGCAACACCATCATAGATATGTATTAGTTTCCAGTGTGTATGTAAATATGTTTGTTTTGAATAAAATTTGTCTTTACAAATCCAATTTCTACATATCCCATGATTCAATTGTTCTGAGAACCTGGAGTAGCTGAAGCGTCATCGGAAAAGTACCGCTCAACAGGAGGCCATAGGGAAAATGTCCACCGGCATTGCTATTGGTGCGGGAGCAGGGGAATATACAGGGGATATGAAGAATAAGGAATTGTTTTGATAGAATTTAGACGATTCAAAAGCAATGATCATACACAGGAAGGAGCTATACATTTGATGGTGCCATCTTCATTATAGATTTATAAATCAAAAGTACACCCCCATAATTATTCCGCAAAACTGCATACCCTTTTATGTGTCGTTAGAAATCTGAAATCTGGTATCGGAGCCTTGTTTAAATCCCTAGGGAGAAAAACTAAAAGGACCCAGGTCCATTAAGTTCAAATAATTCTGATGAAGAATCAGAAAGTCGTGAGTGTCAACTCGTCTGCAATGAATCCTCTACTGGGTTCAATGCTAATGTAATAATTCAGCAAGAATTATTATCTAAAATTAAAGCTTCTAAACTAGAACTTAAAAAAGAAGAAATCTTTAGAATGCCTAGCTTTATAAGCAGCGTCTTTAAAAGAGAAAACAAAATTTATTATTTTGTTAGTACTCGAGAATTCTCTGTAGACACTAAAGATGTCAGAGGAGAAGTATATTTACCTCTTATTACCCAACAAGAGATAAATAAAAATCTTCTTAAAATAAAAGAAGAACATAGATCTACAATTAGTATGGTTCATCTTGGAGCCATAAAAATTTGTATAAAATCTCAGTTTCAAGAAGGTATTAACACACCTATTAAACTAGCGTTAATTGATAATTGAATTAACAATAGAAAAGATTGTGTACTAGGTGCAGCAAAAGGTAGCCTAGCCTACAATAAATTTATATTTGCAGTTTATCCTAAGTTTGGACTTAGTATACATAGCAAAAATCTAGATAAAGCCTTATCACTCATACATCACTTCGAAAGAGAAGATCTGATGAATGAAGGTGATAAACCTTTTAGTGTAACTTACTTAATTAGTTATGCATTAACCAATAGTCATAACAGTATTGACTATAGAAAAACTGAATACATCGAATTGGATGATGTTTTTTCAGAAATAGGAACTATAAAAGAAAAGAATTTCTCTAATATAGATCCCAATACTGATTCTTGGGCAATTGACATTGCTAAAGGAAAAAGTATATTAGGCGCTGAAAACGCACCTACAATTATAAATGACAGGTTGTCAGTTGGAACAACCTCATCTCGAAGGAGGTTTGTTAAAACTCCTACAAAAAATAACTTGTTAGAAAGATCTGCATCCATGAGATCAGATAAAGAACTACTCATGTCAATATCTGAAAGAGTAGATAACGCAACTCAAACGCTTAAAAAGCTTTGTGGATAAATGGATAACATAAAAAATCCTATTTGTTTCCAGAAACTCTGTAAAGAAGCAAGGATTAAATTCTTTAGCAAAAAAGGTAGATTCCAGAAAGATATCTTTCAAAGAGAAATATCTGGAAAACCTTTAAAGATTTCATTACCCTCAAAATGGGAATGTTGGGATTGCTGGAACAAAAACCATTAGTATGGATCCAGTATTCAAAAAAGAAAAAAGATTAAAGGAAATAATTCCTTTACAAAAGAAAAAACCTGGTTACGGTGATGGACCAGTTAAATTTGGTAGTCAAATTCAATTTTTGATCACTGAAAGCGAAAGAGCTAGATATCATAGCTAGTAAAATGGATTTCAGGAAGAAATCTATTTAAGGGAAATTTCTGGTACTAAGAAATTAACTCCCACAAATAATAAATATTGGTAGATTCAAATGAATACACCACATATCCTTAAGAAAGGACAGAATTTAAGGATAAAATCCTTTAATAGAGATACCAACACTAAATATAGGTTCTCTACTAACGAAGTTAGTATAAAAGCAATACAACATTTAGACAATAACTTAAATGAAGTATCTGCACGAATTCTACTAGGAATGTATAAATTACTATCCTTTTTAGGATTAAGTAAATATCCTAGTCAAAATTTATCGAAAAATCCTACCATATGGAATAGATTTTCCAATCTTTTAGAAAGGGGGGATTATTACAATAAACAAGATCTATTACAAGAAAATAATCAGGAATTAATGATTGTAATAGAAAAAATCAACACAGAAATACGAACTCTGGGTTGTAAGATCGACAGACTTGCCGATCAAGAAGTACAACTTCTAAGTTGTAAGGTCGATAAACTTGAGAGATATCTCAAAATAATACTAGGACAACAAAATGACTAGTATGACAACTATTAATGAAACGGTCAATCTTATCCACGAAGAGAAAAAGATCGTATTAAAACAGTTAAAAGATATTCAAGATAGAATATCAAGACTTGCCACTAGAACCGAATTAGAGTATCTAGCAGCAAAAATCATAAAGGAAATAAATGAAGAAATACATAAAGTTTCCCGTTCAACAGAAGAAAGACCTTCTAATATTTCAACTTCTGCTTTTCCAGAAGATGCAAAATATAGTTATCCCAATCATAATGTGGGAAATGAAGAACTTGGTTCAAGTGTTGATCCAAATGCTTTAAATAGCCCTTGCAAATGAGCTTAGGCGCAAAATCAGAAGAATATTTCTGGGATAATCTAGAAAAAGATGAGTTCATTTTAGATGGACAAAATACTTCACCTTTAGATGAAGTAATAAAATTAATGACTCTAGATGAATCAGAAATTGAAAAAGAAATGGAAATAAGACCAGAATTAAGTATGATTCTTGGAATTGAAACCATTTATGCTATAGAAGAGCAGCCTGAAGTCATTCCTAAAAATGAACCTTCAGATAAACAACCTGAAGAAGGAACTTCTGGTACAAAAGGAGAAGAATCATCCTTTAAGAAAAGAAAAGGTAATGATGGAACCTTTTTTTACTAATTATCCTAAAGTTCCAGGAGAACTTAAGGATTCTAGAACTCCTATCCTCAACATTGATCGTAGGACGAATAGGAAAGAGCTCATTGATGAGTGGGCCACAGAATTAAGTTTGATTATTCAAACCAACAAAGAGGCTTATGGAACAACCAAAAACATACTCCTCTTAATTGAACATAGAACTTTTGGAATAGTTCAATCATTTGTAAAAAATACAAGATGGACTGACTTTACTCCAGAAAACATTTTTAGAGGCATCATTGATGGCTTCTATACTATGTTTATAGGAATCAATTATACGACTGATAAAACCAATGAGATTCTTAAACAACAAGAAAAGGCTAGAAATCGCCTTATCAAATTACAATTATGTGATATATGTCTTCTTGACACTTTTACATGTGATTTTAAAACAAATCTTTATAAACTTCCTAGCACTGAGTTTGTCGGGTTTATAAAACAATATTTGATCAAAATCCCTATTGTAGGAGAAAAATCCCTTCAAAGGTTTGAAGTTGAAGCTATTGGAGTAGCAATAAACAGTCTTGGCTACGCCAACAGAATTGATTGAGATTCTTCCAAGTGAAACCATTTGTGTAGGCTTCTTTTCTTTTCGTAGAATTTCCTTTAAGGTTGCCTTCAAGCAATCTGCGCTTGACATCAACTTAGGAGGTGTTGTCAAGTTTTCTCGTGCAAAGATTTCTCCTGCAACTTTTGCCTCAGTGAGTGTGCTATATCTTTTATGTTGTACTCCTGAAACTCCTTCAACTGCATGTTTTGCAGCTTCTCATACGGTGTATATACCTGCATATGGTCCATTAAAAACTACATAATAGTATTTTCTCATAGTCTCCAAAACTTATTGTCAGCAAAACCCTATGAGAAAATCCACAAAGAGAAAAATTATGACTATTAATTCATTGCCGATCAAAGTCAAAGATAAAAATACTCCTATCTAAGAAACCTTAAAATCTAATCTCTCAAAATATGTTTCGTAGTGAATAATTTGAGCTCTTACTCACAAGGATCCTTTTATTCACCTTAACCTCATTGAGCATTGCATGCAGTGTTGGGTTATCCTCTTAATCCCTTGCATTTGTACTTGGTGGTATATGATGCATATTCATTAGCTCTGATCCAGCTTTTAGTTTGTGTGGAAAATATTTTGAAGGTGGCGAAAGAGCCATCCGTACATCCATGATAACCAGAGATCCTATCATTTGAAACCCTAACAGAAGCGTCGGGTGAAATATTGGAGAAAAATGGACCCGTAAATAGCATTGCAAAGCGGAGTGTGAAATAGTTGAGATCGTCGTGATCAGATCAGCCAATGGCCGATAATAATCCATATGTTGCGGTCCTTGCGGAAAGAATCCCTCATGAATTTGACGGAAGAAGAAAAATCCAAGCTTTATGCCACGCTTTCCTTGTTTAGGCGTTGTAGAGATCTTGTTTATACGTTGTAGGGATCTTGTATTCGCAGCTAGAAGCGCAATTCATTGGTGAAGATGATTGAGAGGAGGGTTAAATCGGTCACTTGTGTAAATTGCTATTTCCTTTGGCGCATTGAATTATGTCATTTTTAATAATAATAAAAACATCTTGAAGTATGATATGACTCATATAAATCAGAAAGATATACGAGAGAAATGATACATCTATCATATGTAAGATTTCTTATGTTTATCATTATCGATGTTTTAAAAGTACCCAATGGCGGAATCATGAATTTTTTTGAAGTGGGTCTTGGTTTCACAAAAATACATATCCCGAAAAAAATTCAATGCTAAAGATCGAATACATTCATCGTACATCAAGCAGTTACGAACATGATTAGATTTAGATGGTATAAGGTAGAAAAAAAATGTTGATTTAAAAAGTTTAAGGTAAAGAGAATAAAATATTAGATTTAGATCGCATAAGTTAAGGAAAAAATATTATAAGCATTTCAGTAGTATAATGTACCAAAAAATGTCTCAGATAAAAGGACAAAAAAATTAGATTTAGATAATGTTGATGTTAAAAGTCTAAAGTAAAGGGAAAAAAATATTAGATTTACATCGTATAAAGTAAGAAAAAAATACTATAAGTATTTTAGTGGTATAAGGTACCCAAAAAAAAATGTTTGTGTCATGTCTTGAACCCATGACCATTGGATAAGAAAGACAAAATGTATAGATCATATACCACTAGGGCACCAGAGCAATATATTTAAATTAGGAAGCATTAAGTACATATACTAATAATAACACTAATTCAATTATACAAAAAATGTTTTGTTTTTGTTTTTTTTTTCAAATTTTGGGGTGGTCTTGAGACCACCTCTCCTATAGGGTGGGTCCGCCCCTGCCTCCACCGACCTGAGTACACACTAGTCGGACTTGTCTTGGCGGGCTGGTCCAGGGGCGGACGCAGGATCTCCGGTAATGGGGGGCAGTAAAAATTTTAAAGGCAAAATAAAAAATTTAAGGGGGGCAAACTATATGTATCATACAAAATTTAGTGTATTTTTTCGGATTAAGGGGGGGCAGTTGCCCTCCCTTGGCTGTATGTAGGTCCTCCACTGGGCTGGTTTCTAGTCGGGGACTAGTCGCCTTCTAGGCGGGAAATTCGGGTTCAAGGCGGGATAGTCGGGCTCAACTCGGGCAACTCGGCCTAGGCGTTCTGTATTATGATTTTTTTTTTGAAATTTGAGTGCTTGACTTTGATTGTTTTTATTTGGATGTATCATGTATGTTTCTATGTGTTTATTGTGTGAAATGAATTTGTTGGACTTATGTTATGTTAGTACTTAATATTACTATAGTAGTAGTATCATTATTTTCGGAGGTTTGTAGTAATATTTTGTTATTGTCAATTCCATTATTAGTATTATTAATTAAAAAATCCAAAACCGTCTAGTCCCCGACTAGTCCCCCGCCTAGCCGACTAGTCCTAACTCCCCACCCGGTCGCCCTACTAGTGCCTACCGACTTTTAGAACATTGATCATTATTGATTAAAGAGTAGGGCTTATTGATTAGTATGTATCATGTCATGTTCATTGGTGATTAAAAGAAGAAATGTTTGTGCCACAATAATATTATGAGAACAATGTGTCGTAATACACATTTACATCATTGATTTTTATTTGACCTATTGGAATCGTCATGTCTCATATCATAATTAATGATGTAAAAGTATAAACATACAAAAATATAAACATATAATATGTCTCGTATCATAATAATCACGCAAAAGTATAGACATATACAATAAAATGATCAATAAAAAAAAAAAAATTTATAATATTCCATCCTCAAACATTTTCACCAATCTCGTTACCAACATTTACCAAGAACATAGAACATGAAACACAAAATTAACAACAACAAAAAAATCGGTGGTATTCAAATTTGATTTTGTGGGGGTTTGTGGTTATTGAAGAGGGGGTGCGGAATAGTGGAACTGGAATATTATTTACAACTTTTCTATTTAAAAAAAATGTTTATTCATAAGAAGATGGTGTGCAGATTAAGGTGTACAAATAATGAAAGATGAAGATATATGGAGAAGGCGGTAAGATCTCTTCCCACCACCGCGGAGGAGCTGGGTTTATGAAGTCACCGTTAAGTGGTTAACGGTAGTGGCTATGATTTTATGGAGGAAGATGGGTTAGTTAAGTTTTAGCAAAAAGGTTATGGTGGTGGCAATGAGTATGAAGCAGGAAGGTGGGGCGGCCGGTGGAAGATGTGGAGGAGGAGGTGGTTCTGGGGAGGAGCAGGGAGTTGACCTTATATTTTTAGAAGGGGAATGAATCTTCTTGTATTAAAGATTGGCAAAAGTAAAAGAAATTTGGATTTAATGAATGTGAAGTAATAGGTGTGGTGGTTAAAATAGATTCATGTTAACCAAAAATAGAAACTCATGTAGTGCCGTTATAAATTATCATTTTAGCAATACATGGGTGCCAACGATAGATCGGGTGCGGTGCCAATAATAGGCTCCAAAACTTATTGTCAGCAAAACCTATGAGAAAATCCACAAAGAGAAAAATTATGACTATCAATTCACTGCCGATCAAAGTCAAAGATAAAAATACTCCTATCTAAGAAACCTTAAAATCTAATCTCTCAAAATATGTTTCGTAGTGAATAATTTGAGCTCTTACTCGCAAGGATCCTTTTCTTCACCTTAATCTCATTGAGCATTGAATGCAGTGTTGGGTTATCCCTTAATCCCTTGCATTTGCACTTGGTGGTATGTGATGCATATTCATTAGCTCTGATCCAGCTTTTAGTTTATGTGGAAAATATTTTGAAGGTGGCGAAAGAGCCATCCGTACATCCATGATAACCAGAGACCCTAACATTTGAAACCCTAACGGAAGCGTCGGGTGAAATATTGGAGAAAAATGGACCCGTAAATAGCATTGCAAAGCGGAGCGTGAAATAGTTGAGATCGCCGTGATCAGATCAGCCAATGGCCGATGATTATCCTTATGTTGCGGTCCTTGCGGAAAGAATCCCTCATGAATTTGACGGAAGAAGAAAAATCCAAGCTTTATGCCACGCTTTCCTTGCTTAGACGTTGTAGAGATCTTGTTTATACGTTGTAGGGATCTTGCTTTCGAAGCTAGAAGCGCAATTCGTAGGTGAAGATGATTGAGAGGAGGGTTAAATCGGTCACTTGTGTAAATTGCTATTTCCTTTGCCGCTTTGAATTATGTCATTTTAATAATAATAAAAACATCTTGAAGTATGATATGACTCATAAATCAGAAAGATATACGAGAGAAATGATACATCTATCTTATGTAAGATTTCTTATGTTTATCATTATTCATTATTGATTAAAGAGTAGGGCTTATTGATTAGTATGTATCATGTCATGTTCATTTGGTGATTAAAAGAAGAAATGTTTGTGCCACAATAATATTATGAGAACAATATGTCGCAATACACATTTATATCATTGACTTTTATTTGACCTATAGAAATCGTCATGTCTTATATCATAATTAATAATGTAAAAATATAAATATACAAAAATATAAACGTATAATATGTCTCGTATCAGAATAATCACGCAAAAATATAGACATATAAAATGAAATGATCAATAAATCATTACTAAGATAAAAAAAAAAAAATTAAAAATAATAATAATAATAAAGTAAATCCCATTGTCCCTACTCCCCACCTATATAAAAAAGATGAAAAGCTCTTTGAACAAACAGTTTTCATTTGAGACACTTTCACCATCTTCTTCTCACTTCAATCATCTTCCTCAACGGGAGGAACAAAACAACAAAATCCATCAAATCCCATATATATGGCTAAAAGCTTCAAGCTTCGTCTCTCTAAAGTAATCAACATGACCCTTCAATCCTGCCGTTCAACAGACCCATCCGACTTACCTGAAGAACCTGTTCCCCCGCTTTTCCGATTATCCCCTAATTCTAAACTGATAACCGTTGATTTCCCTGTCAACCAGCTTCCTTCTAGAATGAAATCCGCCGCCGGAAAACACCAGGTCCGCCGTATGTCCTCCTCCTCTGATCCCACTATTGCTTCGGCATTCATTCGTTCATATAGCAGTTCAAGGGAGTTCAAGTGGGAAAAAGAAGAAAAATGGCATGTCATTGCTAAGATTTACGATGAAGCTCACACTGTTATGCCTCGTAGAAAGAAAGTACGTTTCAATCTTGTTCGTCTTTTCAATTTTATACATATATATGCTCGTTTCTAGGATTTAGTCCTGTTTGATTTGTTCTTACAGTAATATTTTTAGCATTTTTTTTATGTTAATTTTCAAGTTTAATTTCAACAGGCTTCTTCTAGCAACGCCAAAAATGGGGAACAATTGGCTTTACCACCGCCGGTTCCGACGAAGTGTTCCTCATCATCCAATTCCCGGAGAAAGAAAAGACACGAAAAGTCAAAGAAGACTCCTATGATCAACACTTTTTCAGCCGAATTTAGCAACGAAGTTGGCGATGAACGAAGCACAGAGGGAACCGACACCCTCGTTGCAAACTTCCTCATCGACTCATCAATGGAGTTGGGTTCCAAAGCCATAATTAATCATGATCTTCAAAGCCGATCCTCATCAACAAGACGTCATAAAAGGATCAAGAGAAAACCAAAGAAACGTTCAACAGAAAGTACTACTACTACTCACTCAATTGAAATAATCCACCGCCAATCATCGGTTTCGTCGACGACGGCGGAGATGGGTTCTTCTCCGGCGAGACTGTCGATGTTCAAGAAATGGATCCCGTGTAGTGTAGACGGAAAAGTGAAGGAAAGTTTTGCATTCGTGAAGAAAAGCGAAGACCCATATGAAGATTTTAAAAGATCAATGATGGAGATGATTCTAGAGAAGCAGATTTTCGAAGAGGAGGAATTGGAAAAGCTGTTACAGTGTTTCTTGTCGTTGAATTCAACTCAATACCATATCTTGATTTTCAAAGCTTTCTCAGAGATCTCGGATGCCATGTTTTCAGGGAGTTCAAGGAATTCAATTCATCACCACCGCCGTGTTAGTTCAAGATCATGAAATCATGACTCGAGTGCATGTAATATTTCTGCAACAGGGCCTTTCTCTTCCCGTTACTATAATAAATAGCTTTCCCATTTGTCGGCAAATCAAACTATATACATATTTTTCTTATTTTTCCTATTAATACGAGCACAATCATTTTGCGACATTACGATTATTCATCATAATCAATGGTTTAAAATAACATTATTTTATTATTATTTATGATATATCGGTTGTATTCGTATTATTATTTTTTTTTTTTTTTTTTGGTGTCTAGTTGATTTTTTTGTTTTTTGGTTTTTGAGGAACCTTTTTCCTATTGTTATTATCATCTTCTGTGAATTTTTCCTACTAATGTTTATTAGTATTATTACTTTGTCTTACAATATTTTGGAATTATTATATATATATAATAATACATACTAATGAATCTAAGTATGTTTTCCCAAAAGCTCCTCTTGGCGCCGGCGGCCTTGTGCTGCTGGCGTCCACCTTGATGTAAATATTTCATTTTTTAGTTAAGCTTCTTTTGGTTTTCTCCTCCCTTGCTTCTTTCTGATTTTGCTCGATCTATCTCTGTCGTCCTTGCCCGGTGCTCCGATTGGCCGGATGCTTTTTGCTCCTCTCTTTAGATCTTGATCTGGGGGAAGCGGTTGGTTTTCCCGACGACTTTTGATGGCGTTCTTTGACGGTGTGACTTAGATCTGGGGCTTGGGAGGTTGACGGCACCATTTCTTTTGCTACTGCTGTGTTGCTCTTGCCGCCGGCTTCTCTTGGTCGATGGCCTGACCAGTTTGTTTCCGGGGAGTTGTTTCTCGGAGGTTCAGTCTTCGGCTTCCTGTTTCCGCTGCTGATCTGAGTTGTTGTCGGTCACTTGTGGCAATCTTTCGTGTCCAACCGTCACACGTGGCATCTTCCGCAGCAGCTCGTGGTTTGTTGGTTGGATTTCAGGAGGGGCGCCTGGTTTTGCACGGGCACGGTGGTGCCTTGGCGGTGCTTGCTGTTTTTTTATTTTGTGTTTATTTTAGTTTGTTTGTATTAGCTTGTTTGTCTGGTAATAGACGGAATAAGAGGTCCCGTGTCTGAGCGTCCTTCCGTCATTTGGAGAATTTTACTCTTTGTTGCTCAGCACCCTCTTTCATTCTATTACCCGGCTTTGTGTTGTTGTTATCTTTAGTTGGCTTTGTCCGGTTTTGTACCGGCCTTTCCCGGCGGTGTCCGGCGTTGTATTTTATTTTACCGGGTTTTGTCCGGCATTTAATAAAATCTTTCGTTCCCCGGGGAAAAAAAAACTCCTTTGTTTTTTCCCAAGTCCCAGATAATCAAGACCAGCGTAATCCTAACGAACAAAGTGTTGTTTCAGAAGTAGATTCTCGGCAGTTTGGCAAGAATACCAAACCCAAGTTCTCTTTTTTTACCAATCTAATCTAGGTCTTAGGTACTTCATCATTGTTAAAGTGTCTCACATTGGGAATTTGTGGTTGTTTCACCCATCATATTAAGAGATGGACTTCCCTCACCTCACAAGTCACAACCTAGGTTTTGGGGATGATGCCCTATATGAGTTTGAGTCTATGTTTTTTACATGGTATCAGAGCCACTATTTATTGTGCAAGTGTTGGGCCTATTTGTTGGCCTTGTGTGCCCGGCCCACACTTGAGGGGGCGTGTTAAAGTGTCCCACATTAGAAACTTGTGGTTGTTTTACCCATCATATTAAGAGATGGACTTCCCTCACTTCACAACCTAGGTTTTGGGGATGATGTCCCTTTTCTTATATGGGTTTGGGTCTATGTCTTCTACAATCATTTAAATCAAAATCCAATCTTAGAATAATCGTTCACTCTAGTTGATTCATGGCTTCAACAGCAAAATTATGCTCTTTTAGCACCTGAACCAAAAATTAAAGGTAAGGAGCTAGATATAATCGATAGAATTATATATGATTTTTGTGGTTATTTTTATTTAATCACGAATTGATTCACACACCGTCTGATCACGTTCATGTTAAAATCAAGTCTAGAAAAGTGTCGGGAGATTAATTTCTAGGAAATATGTAGACAGTGTAGGCATCGTCAGGTCGCCGGTGCAACATGCTGGTTTGGTAAATAATAATTTGTCACATTTACAACTTAGTATTCTGTCCTTTTTAACATTTAAGTATTAATTTTTTGAATGAGTCCTATATCGAATGTTCGTGTATGTAATCGAACGTGTTTTTTTTTTTTAGGGAATATAATCGAACATTTACGAGTATGTTCGTGTTCGTTCGTTTAGGAAACGAGTTTAAAATCTTGTTCAAGCTTGGCTCGTTAAGCTAAACAAACGAACGATCACAAATACTAACGAGTCGAATACGAGCTTGTTCGTGAGCGGCTCTGGTCGTTTAACAGCTCTAGCTCTACCTAGATCCGCCCCTGCTCACCCTCATATAAGTGTGAGATATAAAGGTCTGTCAACTCGGATTAGCCCTTTTAGACCAAGCGAGGACGACGGTCTAAGCAGTTGATCGGACCATTTATGACTCATTTAGCGCTACCAAACTCGGGGTCTGGAGGCGTTACACACAGTCTGATCACGTTCATGTTAAAATCAAGTCTAGAAAAGTGTCGGGAGATTAATTTCTAGGAAATATGTAGACAGTGTAGGCATCGTCAGGTCGCCGGTGCAACATGCTGGTTTGGTAAATAATAATTTGTCACATTTACAACTTAGTATTCTGTCCTTTTTAACATTTAAGTATTAATTTTTTGAATGAGTCCTATATCGATTCTATGTGATTGATTTATACATCGAATGTGTTTTTTTTTTTGAGGGAATATAATCGAACATTTACGAGTATGTTCGTGTTCGTTCGTTTAGGAAACGAGTTTAAAATCTTGTTCAAGTTTGGCTCGTTAAGCTAAACAAACGAACGATCACAGATACTAACGAGTCGAATACGAGCTTGTTCGTGAGCGGCTCTGGTCGTTTAACAGCTCTAGCTCTACCTAGATCCGCCCCTGCTCACCCCCATATAAGTGTGAGATATAAAGGTCTGTCAACTCGGATTAGCCCTTTTAGACCAAGCGAGGACGACGGTCTAAGTTAGCGGTTGATACACACAATCTGATCACGTTCATGTTAAAATCATCAGTTCATGTTAAAAAAGTCTAGAACTGTCGGGAGATTAATTTCTAGGAAATATGTAGACAGTGTAGGCATCGTCAGGTCGCCGGTGCAACATGCTGGTTTGGTTAATAATAATTTGTCACATTTACAACTTAGTATATATTCCGTCCTTTTTAACATTTAAATATTAATTTTTTGAATGAGTCCTATATCAATTCTATGTGATTGATTTATACATCGAATGTTTTTTTTTTTTTTTTTTTTTTTTTTTTTTTTGGAGGGAATATACATCTAATGTTATGTTGAACATTTCATGACCAATGATTTTGTCAGCATTTCATTAGTTTTATTATGTGTTTAGTCTATATCTGTCTTGTATTTTGTTTATTATATATGATTTAATTGTCCGGACCCAGCTAGTTGGTCTCTTTCATTATTATTGTTGAAGTTTGAATAATAAATTTCCAGCTTTTTAAAAATATGAAACAGTTAACAGTCCTCATGATAACTTTCAAAAAAAAAAAAAAAAAAAAAACAGTTCTGATGATTTGGTAAAAGAGAATTAATTCTTTTGTTGTAATAGAGACTTTTGTCAAGAATGCAGATGTACAAAATGATTGTGCTGGATTCCACTGTTGTTTTCCCTTTCCCTTTTGCTGTGTAATTTATTAATTGTCCGAAAGTTCAGTTTCTACTATCCTTCTAACTTATATTTATCTCTAAAGACAAGATAAAAGTTTAAGTCAATTTGGCATATGCATTTTCCTTTAGTTACCGTCCAAATTTCATTAACTGGATTGATATGACATGAGTATTTTTTATTTATAAAACTAGATTATTTTTTCATTACAATGTTAATCTCTCCGTCCCAAATTATTTGACACTTTTTGAAATTTTTAAAATTTAAAAAACATTATTATTATTAGTATGATCTCCCATGTATTGGAAAAGTAAAACTAATGAAGAGATATACAAAATATCTAAACATACTAAAACATCAAAAACAGACTGATGCTGTAGAAAACTGGTCCATATGCAGCTTGTCCCCATTGTCATAATCCAACAGCATCTGCAACTTCTAGGCAAGAGCAACCAAGCAATAATCCATATCCTAATTGAACACCTCAGGATCCACATCAAATACCTACAAGAAGGTCCAAAGATCTGCAGCATCCAAACCTCAAGGAAATATAACCAATAATTAGAAATGGGAAGAGACAACCTGTTTGCACCCCTCATAATACTGAAGGGTGCTTCCAAGTTGATGATGCCGTGCCAAAAAGGCTCCACACAATCCCCAGACCTGCACAGAACATAGGCTTCACAGTGCAGCATCAATTTAAAAGTTAAGGCCCAACTTAAGCAAACAAAGAAGATGTAAAGAGGCCACAAACTGTTTGCACCCTTCATAATGATGAAGAGGTGCTTCCCAGAAGGTCCAAATTGTGTGTAATCATCTTTTTTTAAGCGATAATAGGGATTTGAAGAATGTCCCTGTAAATAAGTAATCCCAAATCAGCATTAAGTTGGCTGCCATCCAGGATCTCAGAATTCTGGGTAGAACTGGCCATTTTAGCAAGATAGTCAGTAGGAGCATTGGCTTCTCTGTAAATATGGTGAAGTTGAAAGTTGTGGCTTGAAAGTAAGAGCTGGATATCTTTGACCTCCTGTTGGTATTTCCAAGGAATTTGATACTTGCCCTTGATCATTTGCTCCAAAGCTTTAGAATCAGTCTCAATGGTGACCTCCTGTAATTGAAGTTGAATACACAGTTTGATACCAGAAAGCATAGCCTGAATTTCTGCTTGCATATTGGTAACAACCCCATAAGCCTCATAGCCAGCTTTAATGACCTGGCCAAGATGATTTCTAAGAATGAAGCCACCCCCAGCAACCCCAGGGTTTCCAAGAGAAGAACCATCGTTGTTGATTTTATAGCCATGTATCGAGGAAGCGCCCCGCACGGGTATGTAAATAGCGGAGGCTTTTGAGCAACTTGTTTGAGAATACCGGCTTGAATCGAGTGTTATCCCGTGCATTCTTCCTAGTCACTTTCATATTGCTACAAATCGATAAAGGTTCTCCAAGATAGCATAAATAGTTGCAAGCATTATCAATCCGAATGTCTTCAAAAAACATCTTGTTTCTAGATTTCCAGATTTCCCAGCATATCAAAGTAGGTATTAAGGGAAAAACCTTACCTAAAGCACCTTGTAATTGGGAATTGAACCATTTTTCAAGACCCTGATGCAAGTTTGAAGAATTGTGCCCCCAGTGTAAGATATTCTGAAAATGACCCCAGATCTGCTGAGCTCTATCACAATCCCAAAAAACATGTTCAGTTGTCTCTTCCTCATGGCAAAACATACATTTAAAAGGACCATTAATCCCAAAACTTTTAAGCTGTGCAGAAAAAGGAAGAAGGCCATTTTGCAGTCTCCACATAAAGAAAGCAATCTTCTTGGGTATATGATTATTCCAAATGGCAGAACACACATGGGAAGTCTGGTTCCTGCTTCTAAGGGTCTCATAAGCAGATTTAATAGTGAAATTACCACCAGTGGTAGGCATCCAGACCCATTTATTGTGACCTAAATACTTCATGTTCTCATCAGCAACCTCTTGAACCTCTGCAAGGAGCCTCCAGGAATAAAGTTTATAAATAGGAAAGCTACCCTGCATCACAGTATTAGCCCACAGACCTTTTCCAGTTTTTAATTTCCACCACAACTTACGGGGAAAAGGCTTGTTGTAAAATAGAGAGGTTTCTAACCCCTAAACCATTTTCGAGGTTGGAAAGCATACCTTATCCCATCTTCTCCAAATGTGTCTTTCGTTTGTGTCGGTATTCAACCAAAGAAAATGTGACAGAATCCGTTCAATACTTTTGAAAACGAGAGACAGCATTCTAAGAGCAAAGACAATAATGTGATGGGAATAGCGGTCGAACATGTTTGATCAATATGAGCCTACCCCTGTGTGAAAGAAATTTAGCATACCACCCCCGAAGTTTATGCTCCGGCTTGTGAAGAAGAGGAATAAAATAGCTATGCTTAGGCCTACCCACATATATTGGACACCCTAAATAGGTAAAAGGAAAGGAATCCTTCTTCATACCAGTGATGTGCTTGATCATATTCAGAGTGGAAGTAGGGGCATGCTTAGAGATAAAGAAGGAACTTTTGCTAGCATTAATTTGTTGCCCAGAAGCCAACTCATACTGATGAAGAAAAAGGAAGAGATTAGTGATAGACTTTTTAGTGGCTCTGGCAAAAACAACCAAGTCATCAAAGATACATGCAAGTGTGTAATGGGAAGGAAACCTCTCAGGAGTAGCATAATGCTCAACATGTGTCCGAAAAATATGTTTAATTCCTCTAGTAAGGGCTTGAGACACAAGAATAAAAAGATAAGGGGAAAGAGGATCACCTTGCTTAATCCCCCTAGTATTTTGAAAGAGACCAACGGGGGCACCATTAACTAAAATAGAAAACCAACTGAAAGAAAGGTTATTCATAATAAGCTTAACAAAGGAGTCTGGAATACCAAACTTCAGGAGGAGGAGCTTCAAAAAAGGCCAAGACACTCTATCAAAAGCCTTGGTGACATCAAACTTGAATATAATATTATGGCCTCTAGCTTTTTATGAATAAATTGAACCAATTCTTGAACAAAGAGCACATTATCAGCAATGTCTTTTCCTTTTAAAAAAGCAAACTGCTCATTGGAAATAAGATAAGGAAGAACACAATGTAACCTGGAGCACAAGATTTTAGTGAAGATTTTGTTGATGAAGTTACTCAAAGCAATAGGCCGGAAATCAGCAAAAGTGGTGGGAGTCTCTTTCTTGGGGATGAGAGTTATGATAGTAGAACCAATAGTTTGGGGAATATAGCCACGAGAGAAGAAATGTTTGGTTGCATTGTAAACATCGAGGCAACAATATCCCAACAAGCTCTGTAAAAAGTACCAGAAAAACCATCCATACCAGCAGCACTAGTAGGATCCAGGTCAAAAACAGCTTGTTTAACCTCAGTCATTGTGACATCAACAATCAGGGGTTGAGCAAGATCTTCAGTGAGGATGGGAGGTATGTAATGGAGAAGATCCTCCATGGCATGAGTATCAGTAGAAAGATCTCCTCTAAAAAGATTGCTGAAAAAATCCACAGATGCCTGACCTATAGTTTGTTGAGAAGTACACCAATGGCCAGCTGAGTCTTTTATCTTATGTATCTCAAGCCTTCTGATTTTGTCCTTAGCAGTGGCATGGAAAAAAGCAGTGTTATTATCCCCTTCCTTAAACCATTTAAACCTAGATCTCTGTCTCCAAAACTCCTCCTGCTGAGCAAGATGAAGGTTGTAGATAGCTTTGGCTTGAGATAAGGCAATTCTGTTAGAATCAGTGGGGGAGTGATCATAAAGAGATTCCAACCGCATTTAAAAAACATTATTTATTGCATTGTCTATGCATTAAAAAAGAGTAATTTACAATTAAATCCTTTTTTATGTTGTCCTTATAGTACTTTTTAATAAATGAGATTATATGTGGACATTTTAGATATTATTTTTAAGGTTAAAAGTTGTGAATGACAGTTTTAACATAAAATGGTTAAGAAGGAAGGACAGTTATTACATGTGTTACTATATTTTTGTACATGTGCTACTACAATTTGTCTTTCTCAACCATTTTATATTTTATCTTGTTCTTCTGGCATCTGGCCTCTGGCCCCCTTTTTTTAATAAATGATTAAATGTGGACATTTTAGACATATTGTCCTTACATTTTAGACATTTAATTAAGAAGCAACTTTAAATCTAAATACTCCGTCCGTCCCGTAATATAGAGCTTTTTTTAGCTTTTTGGTTTTATCCTATACTATAAGGTCTTCTCACATCTCAATTCAATATTAAATTTAATATTTTACTTTCACATTAAACAATGCAATACTATACGTCACTCTCAAAAAAACAATACATTATTTTATCTTAATATTTCAAAAAACAACTCATTATATTAATTTTCTTAAACTGTGTGTAAATTCCAAAAGCTCTTATATTACGAAACAGGGGAATATTAGTTATGAGACTTGTTTTAAAACATCTATAAATGGAATAAATCTCAGACAAATTAAGACGGAGGAGTATTTTTTCATACACATATATATATATAGTGATTCAAATTTCATGTTGACCGGGTCCATTCTCTTTTTTTTATTTTTTTTTTTTTTCAACAAAAGGGAGTTTCATATAATTAATATATATGTATGTAAAAACCCAAAGTTCCAGACCAGGGTTTAACCGGTAATCGAACGAACTCGTGCCAAGTTGTCGCAAAATAAGAAATTTGGTTCCTATGTTCGGTTGATAAACAATTTGCTCAACGTTACTGAGCTTCTTAACCATCGAGTATACAAGTCGGTATCTCTAAATAACCTTATTCGGATTGATAAAACCACTTGAGGGAGGATGTTGAGATAGTTTGCCCACACTCTTTATTGCTTAAAAAATATAGTAGCGTCTTTACTGGTATCAATTGGTAACTTCGACATATAAAAAGGATTGATAAAATTAATTTGTTGGTGCCTAATCAGTTAGTTTCCAATTATGATGCACCGACACTTCAATTTGGTCGCCGTGCGCCGTGTCCGACACAAGACACGACACGACACGCTCCGACACCATGTCCGAAACGTGTCAGCTGATTAAATTAATATTATTTAAAATTTAGATATCCGATGCACTGTCGACACTCCCCGACATGGCACCGACACTCCTGAACCCAATTTTTTAATTTTTTTTTCTTTATATAAGTTTTCTTCGATGAAAACGTTAAAATACACGATTTTCATTTCTATAATAATTAAATAAATAATACGTCGTATCAAGTTTATGTTTTTTTGTTCATAAACAATCATTTTTACAATTTGTAATATTTTGAAGGTCAATCATAATTTATTTTGACATCGTATAAAGGTCGCATATCTATTTTAGATATTCATAGAGTTTATGTAATACCTATTTATTTTGTCTAGTTTTTTCAGATGTTTACGATTATTTTTTTGATAAATTGAATTTTATTTACATTATATATATATATATATATATATATATATATATATATATATATATATATATATAAAACGTGTCGGCGACGTGTCGTGTTTTTAAATTTTGAAATTAACCGTATCGCCGTGTCCGTGTCCGTATCTATGCAACATAGGTTTCCAATTCTTGTGAGGCATCGATTATGACACAAGATTAGGAGATTTTTTCTTCTCATTCCACATGTGGTTAGAACTTAGAAGTGATGTGACACAATGCGAACCACACATTTCAAACACTATTTGAAGACCGATGGTTCACGTTGTGCCGCATCAAACTCTCCACATTTAGAGGGTACATACTGCACCTTAAAGTTTCTCCACTAAATTAACTATGGAAATGATAAAGTTCTGGAGATTAAGACGTATGTGATCATCGATCTGGCACTCCATTAATTACAGTTGATTTTTAGGTTCACCCTCCATGCAGAGAAGTTATTGGGTGCACACGTCATATGCGGAATGCACCAATATGATAAATTGTAGACATTTTATCTTTAAAATTGAATTCAAACAGTGTTGTCTATATTTGTTTACCTGTCATTTCGGTGCATGTTGATATACCATACAAAAACCTTCCATCCACAAATGTGTATATTTGATGTAACATCATCGGTTTTTATGATTCCATCATCTATGATTGAGTTGCGAACCATTTCTTCTGACTCTTTTTCGAATTCGATAAATGCTGGTTGATCGTATATTTCATTAGAATTCTATGATTCAGAGTATCCTTTCCTATTTGATCCCTTTGAATTCCATATTCGAAGTTGCGATCGGATCGATTCATTAAAAAGAATCGATTCCATACATTTCTTATGTACCCATAGGTACTATATTGGATTTGAATCAGATTTTCTTATCTCATGTCCCCCTTTCGTGAAAAAATACCAATTGAAGTGGAGGGTTTCTTCAAACAACAAGGGGCTGGGTCAACTACTCAATCAAATGATATTGAGCATGTTTCCCATCTCTTCTCGAGAAAGAATGGGGCTATTTCTTTGCAAAATTGTGCTCAATTTCATATGTGGCAATTCCGCCAAGATCTCTTCGTTAGTTGGGGGAAGAATCCGCACGAATCGAATTTTTTGAGGAACATATCGAGAGACAATTGGATTTGGTTAGACAATGTATGGTTAGTACGGAAGAAATTCTTCGATATACCATACAAAACCCTTCCATCCACAAATTGTGTATATTTGATGTGACATCACAGTTTTTAAACTGGATTAATATTTTGTGGTTCAAGCCGACACAATAGGAATTGCGCTGCGAAGAACTTTGATCATTTCTAATAAAGTGTCAATGAATATTCTAAGCAAATCATCAAAAGCTCAGTTATATGAGAGGTTTTTGTGTGATGTCCGAGATCTACATCTATGAATTGAAAGGCGAATGATCGCAAATTGTTAGAATCAATAGGCCTTCAAATTGTTCATTTGAAAAACGAAACCCTTCCTATCGATGATCATGATACTTCCCAAAAATCGAAATTCTTGATCAATGGAGGAAGAATAAACATATAAAATGTGAGTTCATTAATATCCGAGCTCATTAGTTTACCCCCATCTATTGATTGGATTGGATTAATATTTTGTGGTTCGCATCACAAGAGGCAAATCATCAAAAACTCGTAATCACACGTTTATATCCAACATATTTGTGTTTTGATTCACTGAATGTGAACATAACACACAAAAATTTCCCAAATTATAAACCGTAAAAGTTGGTACCATAAAAGGAGAAAATATAATTTCAAATCGTTTTAACACCCTTTATTTCATTTCAGATCGAGTTAGATCCGATATTTTTTTTAAATCCTCCGTGAAAAATTTCCACTTCACCCTGGGAAATATATAAAACAACAAAACATTGTTTTGTGATTAGTCCTATAAATTCATAGGCTTTGCCAGTGACAGGTTCAGTGTCACTATTCTCTCCAAGTCCAAGAAGATAGACTTCCTTGTTTTCTTCACCAATTCTTGCGTGTAAAATAAGGTATATATATACAAAAATGAATATGCACACACAAAGTGTGTATAATTCATCCACACATATTGCATTATAGCGATAAATTTTATATTTTGTTTAATAAATATTATTATATTTTATATTTGGAATTTTATAATTCACATCTTTCACCCCAACCACTTCACCTTTACTACCTTATCCATAAACTTTATCCCACCATCATCCCTACTCATACCCCAAGTCCATTTACCCCACCCACCTCATGGTACCTCTATCACCCTTACCTTACCCTTACCCTTACCCCTACCCCCACCATCTAACCCTCACCCTGACGTTCGCCACAACCACCCAGCTATCTCTACCAAATCCTATCTTTATTCTTAAAAATGTTAAACCATAACCACAAGAGTCATCACTTCCTCTGCCCCACGAGATGAGTGGATATGTTAATCATGTAACATCGTAGTTCAGAGTCATGAGCTTACTATTATACCAAAGAACTGAAAGAAATCTCTCTTTTACACGGTTCGAACTCCCACACTCCAGTTTAAGGTCCAATTGGCCTTTTAAAGCACTCACTCCTTTACCACTACACCTTTACCACTAGGTCTAGTCCGGGGACCTCCCACCTTTATTCTTACCATAGCTTACTCACCTTAGCCGCCTTAACTAACCCAAAAACCTCACTCTTAAAACCTTACTCTTACCCCACACGCTCACCTTCACAACCTCACTATGCCCTACCCCCCCTCGCCATCCTCTTTACCTCACTTATCCAACCACCCTAACCTTGCGTTTTACTCACCTAAACTACACCCATACCACCTAACCCTCACCATCCTCCCCATACTACCATTAACCCTAGTTACCTCCGGCTCTATTATCACTATCAACACCATCTCACGAGCTAAACGATGAACTATTAATGAACATTTCAACTCGTGTACACCCGTATTAGTAACCAATATAATCACAATATGGCGTGAATACTTCTAGTTCCATCCACACCTCCTCTTCTACAAAGCAAATAATTAAACCAAGACCATCCAAACGTTGATTTTATTGCAGCACCACTTCAAATTTACCGACCATCCAAACTTTTTATGGCCCAAAAAACAGAAAAATGACAAACCTAAAAGGAAAGAACAAATAATGAAAAACATTATAACACATTACAAGAAAAAGGGGTGGTATTATATAAAATCTAATCTATCAAATACACCACACTCATTCTCTTATGTACTTTATTTTTTTTCGCAAAGGAACTAAAAATTGAAACTGAGATATTACAACACTATTTTTACACAGTAAGAAATTTAATTTGTAAGCCAGAACACTTGCTCATTAGAATTATGTAAAACACAAAGGACTAAAAAAAAAAAAAAAAAAAAGAGTAATTATAAATTAGTTGAGAAAGAAAGCAAAAACATACTTCTTCAGCAATAGCAAATCCTAGATCATAAAATTCCCAGGAGCTTGTGCCTTTAAATAAACTGATGATGAGTCACCTATCACTTGCCATTCTTGGCTCAGCTGTCCTCCTGATGGTCACCTACTCTGCCGCCACCTGGTTTTACGATACCGCTTTCTTGTTTAGATACCGACTCGGGCCCGCATAACCTCGTCAGTTCTTCCTGTTCGTTCCATCATCAAATTATTCGAGTTATTTATGAAGCCGGTTGCACTCAACGTGTTCATACAACCACTACGTATTTAAGATATCCAGTGGCGGATCCAGGAAAAGAATAAAAATAAAAAAATAAAAAAAAAAAAGATTTTAAAGGGAAGAAAAGAGTGTACAAATTAACCTTTAAAGAATCATTTTCGGATGTAAGCTTCTCACATTCTTCTGAAAACCGCTGTAACTCCGATCTCAGTGCATGATTTTCACTGTTCAGTGTCTCTACCCTTTGTTGCAACTCTTCACACTCTGCCTGCAGGTAAGAGAAGAAGAAGAACATTATGGAATAGTGTCAGAAAACTATAAACTATTTTAGTAGTCTCAACATATATAACATGAAGCAGTATAAACTAAATATACATACCTGTTTACGAAGTCTTGATCTCCTAGCTGACTCTCGGTTAGATTGTTTCCTTTTTTGTCTTTTCAACTCCCGCTCATCCTATCAAAAACCAACATGATAGGCCACAATAAGCAAACATAACGAGAGACTCGTGTTAGACATTCTTAAGATACTCGAACCAACGTAAACATAGTAAATTTATTCATACTCGAACCCATTGGTCGTTCACTATCCCTGGGGCAGTAGCCGGTGTAGTTGGTCTCATGTTCATAGCTCCAGAGGGATTCCATAATTCCACACCAATATTCAGATTAGTTGCAGGCACCGACACAGGATTCCCAGCAACTGATGTCTTGGAATTTACTAGTGCTACGCCGTTCTGAGCCGAGGCCCCTGACCATTTGGTAAACCAAAAAATTTAACAAGTAGAACCATCTAGTGATCGAGTTAATCGTTAAAGTTACAAGTGTACAGATGCTTACCATCAGCAAGCATCTTTTCAAAACTTCCCCTTTTATTGTTAGAAAGTTCCTACAACATTGAAATCACTGAACTTTAGCTGTAGAAAGTCGGATTATATTTTTAGGGAGATCGTTTTTCACTATATCATGATGATGAAGGTCCTATGAAAAATATCGAATGAAGTATAAATCAAGAAGCATACATGGTTATTATTCTCTTCACTTCCCTCTGAAGAACCTGCACTGCCACTTTCAGCACTGTACATCAGCAGAAAAGACATCCAAATTCTTTATATTTACTAAAATGTGGCCTGTACAAAAAAAAATTTAAATCTGAGATTAAAAATAAAACATTTAACACGGTTTTCATGCAAAAACACCTCTGAGTGCCACCATCGTTTCCAGATCCTGAAGCTGTTACCCCATTCTCCCTAACATTTCTTTCAATAATTGCCCTGGACTTTCTGGCAGAGGAACGTTCCTTTCCCTCCGCGGTCTTTACTTCTGAATCTGTATTTGCTTGTACAGTGCCAGGAGTCTGTGAAAAGATGAATAAAAGGTAAAGACGACTAAAATCAATTGAAAAAAGAAAATAAAGAGATTATAATTGTGATATTACTGATTACCGTAGCCATATTAGGATGAGCATATACTCCGGGTGGAGGGTATAAAGCAGGATATGGAACTGGAGTTCCATAAGGTGGCATCAATGGATGCTGCCCAAAAAAGCGTAAACTCAGATTAACAAGTAAGACTAGTAACACGGGATCATAAAATTATCACCACTAAACAAATTAATACCTGGCCACCCCACATGTAAGGATGGGGAGGGGGTGAAGCAATAGGAAAAAAAGGTGGGGCGGCTCCAGCACCATAGTATGCCTTCAACCAAAAGAGACGTCATCAGCAACAGCAGAATAGTAATACAGAGAACTGTAACAGACTAACAGTTAAGCTCCTAAAACCACATCAAGAGAACTTAAGATCATAGAAAATAAACCTGCATGGAATTTGACCAGTCAGCATATGATGGGGTAACAGGAGCAGTTTCCTGCAAGTTATTTACACACTAAGGATCGATAGCTAGAAGCTAATACATGTGTTTCTTAATTTCGTTTTTTTCTTTTTCTTTTTTGATTCTTTTGTTAAGAGCTAATATACCTGAGTTGAAGAGGGACTTTTAGAAGGCTTTGCTGGACTGCGCTCTTCCCCTGCTCCCATTTCAGAAGTATTTTGTCAACGTAATCACTAACTTCCAATGCTAATCCTCAATGTAACACACCATAAGAGAAATAAAACCTGTACACAATCATACCGCAAAAGACTTGAGGTAAGAACAAGACAACCTGTGCCTATCAATCTCAAATGTTATGTTTTTATAAACCCATTGGCTGATCTTAATCCGAACCATTCACATAGCTTTTTAAGTAGTGTTTATTTACACTAAACAAATAAGGAAAGCACAGTAAAAGGACTAATTTATATAGTATATAAACTTATGAACTGCCTAGATAGTGGTCTAGGACCATTCTTTTGGTCTAGAAACCATTCAGAGTTCAGAGATCATATCAATTTTTCGTCCCAACAAGTGAAATGCTTCAATCCAGTGCTTATAAAATGGACCTCGAAGTTTACTCTCTCCCTCTTACTAACCCCCCCCCCCCCCCCCCCACACCAACCACCATGACCAAAACCACAATTCATAGAAGGTTCCTCATATGAAGGTCCAAACCACAACAGGATCCGTAGATTCTCTAAAACCCTTCCACAGTATACTGTTTTGAACAAAGAATTGGATAAAAGATATTGGCTCTTAATGTTTTTAACATAGCTTCTTTTAATGCTACCGAACAAAATAGGATCTTTACAATCATACCATGCAAAAGAAGAAAGAAACAAGATAAGAGTCGGACAATTGCACTACAAAACCGATGCTGATGTTCCATGAAGTCACACAAGGATTAAGACTTTCTCTTATGGACAAAACTAAAATTATAATACACACACACGCACATACGCAAAAGTGATAATACACGCACGTACATACACTAAGACAGACACAAAATGGGATTGCTTTGAAACAGTTAAGGAAAAGGGAATGCGAGTTATGAATTATTACGAACACGTCCATATAGTTCATGCAGGAAACTTTCATTTAAATAACAGAAAAAGCAATAACAAGGTCAATCCTTTATGGTGTTAGAACAAGCACACAACCAAATATCAAAATTGCACTGCCATGGCCTCTTAGCTACTCAAAAGCTAAGTTGCGTGGGTGCAGATACATATACGCGATATAATAAAGGAGTGGGATTTCGAAAAATGTAGGATACGAGTACGGAGTGGATATACGTAAATATTAAAAAATACATAAAGATCAAGCTGTGTGTAATGAAACTACGAGGATCAAATAAAACATACTAAAATACATAGAAAATAACAGTATTTAGTGGTTCTCTTTAATTTTTCTTTAGTTTTTCATCATTCTGGATAGCTATTCATTCATTATCTGGCAGTTGTTAGTTGTTACTCAATTTTCAACATGGTTCTTCATTTCAAAAATCCGAGTTATAGATATGCATGTCCGAATCCCGAATCCAAGATTTGCCCTCAGGTGTGTACACACCCTAAGTTCCAGGTGTCGGATGTACATAAACACACTACAGAAGTATATATGCATCATAGTTTCAAAACTGTGAATTGTGCAATTCATAACCTTAGCAAACAACCATGATCTGTATTGAACTCTTCTCTAAAGTCATAATCTTTTCAAACTTTGAAAAGAGAAATCCAAAACATATACAGCGTCTTTTAACTCATATTCCCAATTAATCAACTATCAAAACTTGATAAAGTCCCATAAAACTTTCAAAGAGGGTTCCCAAAGAAAAAGAAACCACAATAACTAACAAGTGAACAAAAACAAACAAGAACATCTGAACACAAAAGAGCAAAGATTCATGGCACAAAATTCATATTCAATTCACTATAAACACAGCTAAAAAGACACAACCTTCAGAATTTCCCTTACCATACACAGAGAATTCTTATTCCTAGCTACTCACTCCTTCCACCTAACAGAACAAAACCCAGAGAAGGTAACAACATCCCACAATTCAAAATCAAGAACAAATCAGCTTTCTGTAATTTGCAAGGTTGAAACCATATAAACTTGGAAGAAGAAGAAGAAAAACACGAGACAGAAGGAGAGAGAGAAAGAGACTGACCTGGACTCGCACTGAAAGTGGAGAGGTAGTGAGGTGGAAGGTGCAAAAAGTCCAAGTTGGATATGTGTACTTTGCCAATAGGGATAACATGGGCCGAATCCGACGGCTACAAACGCATCTCGACCGGTGACAATCAAAATCCCAGACGGAAGCACGATGTGACGAGGCCCTATCATTAAAGACTAAAAAACATTTCTTTATAATATCTTTTAAAGTATTTCTGTATTTATATTATTTAATAGTATTTTATAAGAAAATAAAATGATCCTTTCAAGAAGATTTTTTTTTGTTTGTTTTTGTTTTCACTGGAATATAAATATCATATACAAACACATACAGAAAGTATGACATTATAAATACACATTACATCATAATGCATGTGTTTTAATTAAATGATGGTATGTTTATTATTGAAGACAGGCCGTCAGTTTTCTAATCATTCGGAGGTTTATTTTCATAAAAAAACGATAGAAAGTCTTCATATATTTTAGTTTATCGGGTTTTAATATATACTTTGATTGTTATAAATGCATTGGATGTAAATTAAAAAATAAATAGATAATAAATTTGATGATACGTAAGAAGAAATAATAATTAATTTCATGATACAATGAAATGAGAGGCAAATAGTGGCAATCTTTTATGGAAAAAATACATTAAAAAATATAAATAATACTCCTTCCATTCGAGATAATAAGTTCCCATGAATATAACTAACTTTTTTTTTGAGAGAGAATATAACTAACTTTAAATTATCAATTAGTCAATCATTTTTTATCTATCTATAATTTATTCTAATTATTATCTATTATTTTAAAATGATTATATTAAAGGTAGTCAATACATATTTTTTAGAAATTTCTTTAAATAGTGAGTGGTAAAAAAAGGGATAGGACAAAAATGTGTGAATTTCATATAAATTACTTCAAAAATAGTGTGACGACAAAGAAAGATGAGAACTGATGGTGGAGATTGGCTGGTGTGAAGTGGGAGGAAATGGAGAAGGTGACACGTGAGTAGGAAAGAGGATTCCAGCTGGCTCAACGTGGCTGGCTGGATAGACCGCATGACTCCTATGGCAAACACCTTAACCTTTGCATTTTGGATAACTTTGATTAAATGTGCCCCAATCAAAATTTTTTTTTTTTTTTTCAAAGCCGCATTACTAGAACTACAGTCTTTATAATTTGTTTGATGATTTTATTATAAACATTTAATCTGCAGAGAAGACCTATCAGAAGTTGGGCAGCTGGTTACTGGTCGTAAAGATTTGACAAGCCTTTTTACTGATATTTACTTTAGCTTTGTTAAGCGTACGGGCAAGGGCGGACCTTTCCTATGGATGAAGAGGGCTAAGCTCATTCGGATAAAATAATTTTATAGTATTAAAATATTTACGTAGTACAATTTAATTTATAAAAAATACTTAATTCAGCACATCCGATGAATTCGATATAGTATTACTGATGATGCTAAATAATACACCACCGGATTAACAAGGCCACGTGTAATCTAAGGATTAGCTGTAAAGGGGTCGAATGGCTAGAAATGTAATAAAGATGGTGTTTTTGATATTTTATGGCTGAGTCCAAGAATGTATCTTGGATTGCCTACTTATCCTGTCTAATGTCCAGGAATCAAGTCTTACGTAGTTCCTGGAATGATGTATTTATAGGCACATGTCCTTCTTCTGCCCTAAACTTAGGGCTGTTTGGTCTATTGATATAAATACCCTTTAATGGGACTTGCCCCCTTGTCCAAGTTACCTGCTGGATAGTGGGCCTAGGAATATGGGCTGGAGGCCTTGGTCTCGACTCGATGCATACCGACATGGGCGATCGAGGTGGGACACTTGCGGAATTTGCCGGTTGCTGCGGTCTTCACTGGTAGGTCTCGTATTCGATCCGATGTGTATAGCTAACATAGACCTTTCTACATGCCAGCTGGACCAATCAGATTATTCCACGTGGAGGGGTGAAATCCAGTATCGTCAATTACCTCACCCGAAATTCAAATCATTGCTCCGCCATTACGTACGGGGAATGCCCCTGCAATTTTTTTTAGCTAAACATGGGTCTCGTTTGAACGTCAGCAGCGTTGTAGAATAGGTTGCCTTCCCTCTTTCGGATGTTTTAATTGCCTCCACTATTGATACTGCTAATTATAAGTTTCATTCCACTCAAAAAAAAAAATGTAAATGAAATGAGACGGGAAATAAAGCTGTCAATCCCATTTCTCTATTTCATGTTGTAAAGTCCACATCGTTAAAATAAAAGAATGCTCACCCCCATATAAGTGTGAGACATAAATGTCTTGTCAGTTCGGGTTAGCCCATTTTAGACCAAGCGATGACGGCGGTCTAAGCAGTTGACCGGACATTTATGACTCATTTAGCTCTACCAGGCCTGGGGTCTGGGGGCGTTACACCTGTATAAAAATAATGAGGTGTTTAAAAGGACAAAAAAGAGGAGAAAAATGGGAATCAGAACAGTGGAAATATAAATTGGATGATAATGACAAACTCACTGTTCATAACCCCAAATCCACTGTTTGCTGCAGTGGAATTGACCCCAAATATAATGTTTCACTATCACAGTGCAATAAGGATATATCATTTTTACCCAGAAAAATATTTCATTGTCCTCTTTGCATATTTCTATGTTCAAATTGTCATTTTTGACAATAAACCCAAAAATAATGAATAAAGGGAAACTTGATAAACTATGCTTTAAAAGCATAATATTTTTAGAATATGCTCCGTAAATAAAGATTTGAGAACTATGCTTCGATCAATAGGATTCCGGTAGGATTTGCGTGACACGTTGTAACGCCCCGCTTCAAGATATCGAGTTCTTATCCGAAAACGAAACACTCGGCACGTATAATATTAAATAAATTCAATATTTTACGTAAGCCTCTACTACATCATATCGAGTTTAGCAAACGGAAGTTACAAAGACTCAGCAAAACATCGTAAGTGCTACTAAGAATAGATTACAAACCGCGCGACTATGGCTGAATTGTTTAACTTACAACAACGAAAGGTCTAGTAACACTTGTCTTACAAACATGAAACAAAAGTACAACGTGGTCTAGTACATCATAAAATAAAAGAAACTAAAACGTCATCCAAGCATCAACGAGGCATCATCACGTATCATTATCAAACTCCTCATCGAGCTCAAGTTCAACCTGTTCATTTTCTCACCCCACAATGCATACAAAACAAAATGCAAAGGAGGTAAGTACAAAGTACTTAGCAAGAGGAAGAAGCTAATGTATAATTAAGTCTTACAACGAAAAGTTCATTTGTTATTATTAAGTTATCTTTGTGAGACCGACTCAAACTCTAGGATTCACTTCATTCTCATTTACAAGTCGTGACTATTGGTTTCTAGCTTAGCTTATCTTTGGTACAACCGCATTCAAGGGCACTACGCATGGCGCTACCCACCACGAGGTAGCATTTGCAATCTATCAGTGGATCACACCGATAGCCACGGAAGTCTATTCTGGTAGACTCCAATAGTATACACGTTCGGTGAAGTCCCTCTACTCCTAGTGCCCCTTCGAGGCCAATAAAGTTATTCATTCACGAGTTCTCTCCATTCCCGGTGCCTTTTAAAGGCCAGCGGAGTTACTCACTTTATCCAAATAGCCCACACATAGCGATATGACCTTGTGCCTTACCAAGAATGACATGTTGTTTAAGCTTTTAACTACACAACTACGTTAGTTATTAGTTTATTATCTAGCCACCTAAGTATTTGCAAATAAGCTCCATCACATCTCCTACTCTCTAACTTAAACCACTAGACACGGACAAACCTAGCACATACACAGACATTGATGAATACTAATTCATCAAAGCACAAGCCAATCATACTCTTCCGATGGTCCCGAACTTCAACTCTGAGAAAGAGTACATTCGGTGCCGGAACCAAATGCATTAGAAGCTTAATCAAGGCTTGTTCATGTTCACATAAAGTTATTAGATCTAGAAACAACATTTAAAACTAGATTCGGGGCTTAAAACACAATATTTCACAAAAAAAACAGGCTCAATGCGCGGGCATTGAGCTTTCTGGCAGGGCAATACGCACGCATTGCTCAGGAATGCGCACGCATTCGACGTTCTGACATATACATGATGCTACTGTTTGGGCAATGCGCACGCATTGCTCAGGAATGCGCACGCATTACTCAGAAACATCCCTAAAACATGCTTTTCTACTCTTAAACGATTTCCAACCCTTTCCCATCATGATCAACATCAATTAACACAGAAAAAACCGTAAATCAGGCTTTAAACATACTATAGCGCCTTGTATTACAACAACAACAACTAGCATGATTTCTAACCACAAATCATACCCAAAACACAGCCTTAACACCATAAAACCTTAATTAAACATTTGGAAGAGCCTCTTACCTTCTAGCAAGCAAAACCAAAGCAAAACTCATGAACATCTGCAGCACCTCTAGAACTTCAACCCAAAAACCTATTTGATCACAATTAAACTTGGATTAATTGATGATCAAAGCTTCTACTCAAACGAAACTACGAATTCAACCAAACGAAACCACAAAACTTGATCATCTCTTGATGAATCCAAAACTGAGGAAAAACTGACCTTTGCCCAAACTTGATGATCTTGATTTTAAAAGGAAGCCCTCTTTACGCTGATTCCAAATCTTCAACTCTTTCCGAAAACCGGTCAACACTTTGTGAGAATTTTGGAAGAATGCTCCTTGTCTTTCTTTTTCTGTTTTCTCCTCTTTCTCAGAGTTCAAGTTCAAACTCTTCATGTCTTTTCCTTTTTCTAATAACTCCATTAGATAATGGGAGGTTTTATTAGTAATAAAAACCTCCACATTAACTACCCTTTTTTAAAACTAAATCCATGAAAATAAATATAATACTCCATTTTCCATAAAAAGACACGTCTGCCTTTATTCGAGAAGCCGGGGATATTACATTCATTCCCTTTAAGAGGAGTTTCGTCCTCGAAAATCGAACGTGCTCAATCCGTTGACCTTCCTTAGCACTCTCTCTTCATCACAAACCAAAACGAAGCTTCACTTATTTCCCATGGATAACAACTAACCAATTTTGATCTTGCTAACCAAGAACCAAAACTCCACCGATTCCTAAAATTGAACCGACCTTTGAACACTCAACCCAAAACTGATCAACCACTCTTGATCTACTGAAACCGTACTAACCAAACTCTTGATTTAACAAGGTCGCCAAAGACCAAAATAGCTTAGTGATCGTCTATTTCATAGCGCGGTCCTAAGTAACAAGTCACACAAAATGACAAGGTTGTCCAAAACCAGCTATTAGAATGCTCAAACAAGAGCTATGGACAATCCGTGGGCGCACTTTACTCCATGCTTGACATTTCATGAAAATGCCTAAGACACGGAGTAGGGGGGCCATTGATATGTCTAAATAGTACCGCCACCTATGAGTCCCTGGATAAAGCCCATCTAGCCACCAGGTTGGATGAGGCCCGAGGCCATAGCGTCCGCAACGTTGATCTAGTTAAGGTCGCCAAACTCAGGTCCCCGCCAAGAGCCTTCAAACCTTTAAAGGTCACTAGTAGCTCAGGGGGGCGATCTGCGACCCTAAAAGAGGTCCATCAGAGACCGTACAAGTCCTTGGGGGAAGTGATGAAGCGACTGGGAGACAAGACAAAGAGCTCGCGTCCCGGTGAGCAGCGGCCTGATCGTCCATATGATTATACGACGCGGCCACATTGTATTTATATATTTTGTCTCTAGCTTAAACCCTAATCTTCCCTCTCTTCCTATAAAAGGAGGCATTGTGTAACTGAGAAAGACACAAGCTAATTCATAAAGAGGACTAAACTCTGTCAAAATATCTTCTCTCTCAAGCATTCATATACATCACCATATCACCGCCGTGCACCACCGGTAGGGATGGCAATTTCGATCCAACCCGGTGGATATCCACCCGACCCTACCCGTTAGGGTAAGGTATTTTTAAGGGTAGGGTAGGATATGTATTTGATTTTTCAAAACCCGCCGTGGGTAGGGTAGGGTATGGATATGTATTCTCTACCCGTCATAATACCCACCCGACCCACCATACTATATATATTTTTATATTGTATTATTTAAAAAATAATAATGTCACGGAAAATTGAAATGTCACTTTTTACAAGGAAGAAAACATGTCATTTAGAACGAAAAACCAAATAAATATTAATGCAGTTATGATTTAAGACACGAGCCCCCAAATTTTAGTATTTTACAAACATATCAATTATTACAGTTACTGTTGTCTACTCTTCTCTTCCTAATTCTTATTGCTGGCCAACCCTACCGGACTGCAGAATGCGAGAATTTTATTCATTTTTTTAATACTTTTTTTGTATGATTGCTTATATTTTTTCTTAAAAAATATTACATTTGTCGGTTTGGTTACTATGTATTTTAATACCTTTTTTTTGTTAAGCTTTACACAATCATTGTTGATCTTGCATTTTTGCCACTCGTGTGTCGTTGCTCTTGAGAAATTGATTGTATATGTAGAGTTATGTACTTAGTTGTGAATAAAATTAGATATCCATGGATATCCGCAAACCCGTGGATATTCGTATGGGGAGGGTATGGATTTGAAATTCTCTACCTGCATGGGTAATGGGTAGGGTATGGATAAGAAAATTTTTTGATGGGTAGGGTATGGATATAGCAAAACCCGTACCCACTCGTACCCATTGCCATCCTTAACCACCGGCCACCATCACTTCAAACACATTCATATAAGCCAGATATCCACTTAAACAACCACCGCTAGACAACCTTGATAATTCCTCGTTATGATAAGGATAATCTAGAGAGGCAAAAAAAAGCACATTTCCTTCGAAAAAGAGAATTGCGGACAAAAAGGATTTCAATACATAAGGGATGGATTAGTGTCATTAGTCATTCAATATGGATTTATATCGGGGGAGATCAGAGATGTGCCAGACTAATATTTTCGACATTCAATATGGATTTTTATTGGGTGGAGTTACAAATTATTTAAGAAGACTATTCTACACTATATGTATCTACAGTATATATTCTACACTACATCTATCTACGGTGTATATATTCTTCTTCTTTTTCGAAAAGTACACTATATATTCATACTAATTATACATCCAATTGATTTTTTATTATTTTATATAAAATAATGAAAAATCTATAATGCCATGATGGAGCTTGCTTGATTTATGAAGGACACTGTCATGAATGAGCTGATGAAATGCCATGATGAGACACTCGAGTACCTTCGTACTGCTTCTGGAACAAAATCAACCTTTGTAATTGATGGGAAATGGTTAATGTATGCATTGGATCTATTGAGATAAAGGATAAGGATAAAAGGAAGGCTTGATCCAAGCCCTACATCTATGATGCTGATGTGTAATAATCTAACGGTCTAGATTACTAGTCTGTTAAAGAAGTTGTTATTAGATTTTCTTATGAGTAGTATTTATGAACAATGATGTAATCTGTACTTCTTCAGATTTAATGAATACAATTCTGTTGAATTAATATTCTTCACTTAGTATCGGAGCTATGGTGACCTCAGCCATGAGCTTCACCACTATTCCACCGGAAACCACCGGTGTAACTACTGACCCACCACAAACAAACCTAGATCCACCACAAACAACCCCATTATCTCAAACAACAAGCAATCTAGCTTTCACTGTGTCTCCGATCTCATTATCAGGAGCTAAATTTCCCTTCTCTCTTCCTGTGTACTCATCGATTCCATCGTTTCCGACCACTTTTCCGGCCTCCTTCTCACCTTCTCTTGGAATACCAGGTGGCAATGTCTCTGGAATCCCATACATGTCATCTTCTGGTGCCTTGTCTCCAAACTTTGATCTGTTTCCCTCTTTTCTTCGTCCACCGACACCGGCAATCTCAGTCAAGCATGCACTGTTAAACTTACTCGTGATAATTATCTACTGTGGAAGTACACAGTTCTTTCGATTATAAAGGGGTACAATATTGAACCCTTTCTGACTGGTATGAAACCAAGACCTCCTGAGGTTCTCTTCGATGGGGGAATAGCTCGCCAGAATTCAGTGGCTGTAGCTCAGTGGGATTCCACCGATCATCTTCTTAAGGGTTGGCTATTAAGCTCTATGACGGAGCAAGCCTTGCTTGAAGTTCTGGGGTGTGAAACATCACAAGAAGTCTGGTCCACCCTCGAAGCGTTGTTCAACAGCCAATCTGAGGCTAGGATGCTAGAATTCAAAAGTGCTCTTACAAAAACTGAAAAAGGCAGCAAATCTATGGTGGATTATCTAGCTCTAATGAAGTCATATGCTGATAAACTTGCAGCTGCTGGTTACACAGTGTCCAAATCGGAATTGATCCTAGCAGTTCTGGGTGGCCTTGATAGGGATTATGACTCAGCAATCGTCAACATTACAGCGAGGGTCGGCTCTAAGAATTGGCAAGAGGTGCAATCCCAGTTACTTACCCATGAACGACTCTTAGCTCATTTCAATCCCAATTCTAATACTGAGGGTCAAACTCTAAATTCTGCTGCAAATCTTATGCATCTAACTCCTCGTGGTCAATCGAATTCCGATATGCGTCCTCAGTACTCCTATTCTGGCAGAGGACGAGGTGGTAATCGAGGTGGTGGCCGAGGTGGTCGGGGCCGAGGAGGTGGTAGAGGAGCAAACCCTAATAACAGGAGCATATGCCAGCTTTGTGGAAAGAATAGGCATACAGTGCTTGAATGCTGGCATCGATTTGATCCCAATTTCACAGGTCCTCCTCCTCCTAGGTCAAATACTCCTAATTCTGGTCCAAGACAAATGTCTGCCCTCATTGCTTCTCCTCTATCTGTGACTGATTCAGCAAGGTATATGGACAGTGGGGCTACAAACCATGTCACTGGAGATCTCAACAATCTGCACATGAGTTCTGGATATAAAGGTAATGGTACACTTTCTGTTGGTAATGGTGAGCAACTTAAGATTCATAATATTGGTCAATCTGTGTTACCTAATTCTTCTCTTAGATTACATTCAATTCTTCATGTCCCTCATATAACCAAAAATCTTCTTAGTGTGTCTAAGCTTTCTTGTGATAATGATGTGCTTATTGAGTTCAATGAATCTTTCTGTTTGGTGAAGGACAAGAAGTCAGGGACTGTTCTTCTCAAAAGGGTAATGCATGATGGTCTGTACAAGATGGTCAATTCCAATAGAGGTTCCAAGAGCTCTCCTCAATCCAATCAATCTGTTTCAGTTCAGTGTCTTGTTAGTACTGTTAAGTCTGATAATGTAGGAAAGAGTCTTGATGTATGGCATAGAAGGCTTGGTCACCATTTTAGGAAAACTTTGAGTCTAGTCCTTCAAGAATGTAATGCTGGTTTTTCCATTAATGAAAGTTTATCCTTCTGTGAAGCATGCCAATTTGGCAAATCACATGCTCTTCCTTATTCTGATTCTACTTCTTATGCTTCTAATATGTTTGCTCTCATTCATACAGATGTTTGGGGTCCTTCCCCTGTTAAATCAACCACTTGACACTTATACTATGTGCATTTCCTAGATGATCATTCTAGGTTTACTTGGATTTACCCTCTAAAATTTAAATCAGAAGTATGTAATGTAGTTAAACAATTTCACCAACTTGTTCACACACAGTTTTCCACTCAAATTAAGTGCATACAGTCAGACTGGCGTGGTGAGTATAGAAGCTTAGAAACCTAGCTTAAAGATCAGGGCATATCTTTCAGACATTCATGCCCTCATGCTCATGGCCAACATGGGAGAGCAGAGAGGAAGCATAGGCATATAGTGGAACTATGACTCACTCTTTTAGCTCAGGCATCCATGCCTCTCACCTTTTGGTGGTATAGTTTTCAGGCTGCTGCTCTTTTAATTAACAGTTTACCTACTTCTGTGTTACAGAACAAGTCCCCACATGAAGTACTGTTTCATACCAAACCAAACTATGACATGTTTAAGGTCTTTGGTTGTGCCTGTTACCCCTGTTTAAGACCTTATCAGGCCAATAAGTTTCAATTCCATTCCACTAGATGTGTGTATCTTGGCCTAAGTCCTACTCACAAAGGTCATATGTGTCTTGAGGAGAGTGGTAGAATATTCATTTCTAGAGATGTTGTTTTTGATGAGCATTTCTTCCCTTTTTCAATCAAATTTCAACTGGGTCATCACAGGTCTATAGTTCTTGATATGCTTGAACCATCTCCTAGTTTCTCTCTTAGTATGCAGCCACAAACTGTCTATCACCACACCAGTGCCTCTGATGACAGTCTTAATGAACCTATGTCCCCTCCATCTGTTCAGATTTCCAATCCTATATCACATCAAAGTCCTCCACATCATACTTTCAGTCCTGTCAGTCCTTCACAACATACCTCTAGCCCTGTCAGTTCTGAGTCTGTATCTGACACTTCCACTCATGTTCCTATCCTTCATGCTTCTCCAAGTCCTAGTGTCACTTCTCCTTCCTCTCCTACACCCCCACCTATGCCTAAATCCCTTAATAATCATCCTATGCAAACTAGGGCCAAACTTGGAATTTTTAAACAAAAAGTCTATACTGCTGATTCTTCAGTTGCTCATTATTCTGTACCTGAAAGTGTGCCACAGGCTTTGTCCAGTCCATCATGGAAATTTGCCATGGATGAAGAATTTTCAGCTCTACAAAGGAATCATACATGGACCTTAGTTCCTCCCAATTCCAGTCAAACAATGGTTGTCAACAGATGGGTTTTCAAACTCAAACTTAAAGCTGATGGCAGTGTGCTGAAACATAAAGCCAGATTAGTGGCTAAGGGATTTAGTCAAACATATGGGGTAGACTTTACTGAAACCTTCAGTCCAGTTGCCAAGGCTCCCATTATTAGGATTGTGCTTTCTCTGGCTGTCTCATATAACTAGCCAGTTCATCAAATAGATATCAATAATGCCTTTTTGAATGGCCCTTTACAGAATCCTGTGTATATGCCTCAACCAGAAGGTTATGTTGATCCTCAGAATCCTGGTTATGTGTGTCAACTTCATAAAGCCCTGTATGGTTTAAAACAGGCCCCTAGAGCCTGGTTTGAATCTTTGAAGTTGCAGTTACTATCTTGGGATTTTAAGCAATCCATGTGTGATGATTCCCTTTTTATTCTCAGCACTGGTTCTCACATGCTGTTTGTTTTAGTCCATGTGGATGATATCTTGGTGACAGGGAGTTCCATGCAGCTAATTCACAAGTTCATCAAGATGTTGGATTCCAGATTCTCTCTCAAAGATCTAAGCAGTGTATCTCACTTTCTGGGCATGCTGGTTTTCAGGGATGACACTGGCATGTACCTCACTCAGACTCACTATGCCAAACAACTGTTGCAGAAGTTCAACTGTGAGTCTCTTAGTCCATGTCCTACTCCCATAGTTCTTAATAAGAAGTTGGAAGAAGATCCTGGTGCCATCTTTCCGAATGTCACATTGTACAGAAGCATCCTTGGGGGGTTGCAATACCTCACTCAAACAAGACCAGACATCACTTTTGCTGTGAATTGTCTTAGTCAGTACATGCAATCACCCTGTGTTGAACACTTGAAAGCACTGAAACGCTTGCTCAGGTATGTCCAAGGCACAATTGACTATGGCCTGCTGTTTAAACCTGCTGCAACTTTGGCTCTTAATGGTTTTTTAGATGCTGATTGGGGAGTTTCTTTTGCTGATAGAAAATCAGTTGGTGGTTATTGTGTTTATTTGGGGGAATCTTTGGTGTCTTGGTATTCTAAAAAGCAAGGAGTTGTATCACGTTCTAGTACAGAGTCAGAATATCGGGCTCTTGCAGACTTCACTTCTGAAATGAAATGGATAACCTATTTGCTTGCTGAAATGCAGATTCCTCTTGCAAAAGTACCCACTGCTTGGTGTGATAACACCAGTGCCTCCTATCTGGCACAAAATCCAGTTTACCATGCACGTACCAAACACATAGAGATTGACGTTCATTTTGTAAGAAATGAAGTGCTGGCCAAGAAGCTTCAGGTCTGTTATGTCCCTTCAGCAGATCAGTTAGCAAACTGTTTGACAAAACCTCTTGCCTCTACTCAGTTCCAACATTTTCGATCCAAACTCAATGTTGTGGTCACACCCTTGAGTTTGAGGGGGATGTTGAGATAAAGGATAAGGATAAAAGGAAGGCTTGATCCAAGCCCTACATCTATGATGCCGACGTGTAATAATCTAACGGTCTAGATTACTAGTCTGTTAAAGAAGTTATTATTAGATTCTCTTATGAGTAGTATTTATGAACAATGATGTAATCTGTACTTCTTCAGATTTAATGAATACAATTCTGTTGAATTAATATTCTTCATTGGATCCAAGCTTACGTGTTATGCTGCTGAATTTGAGCTAGAATTACAGTGAAGTGGTTTGTTTTCGAGTGTCTCCTCTACACAAAATTAAAGCACAAGTCAGGTCCTCAAAGGCAGATTTGTGTTTCACTTATGTTCCATTAGCATAGTCGCTTCATGACTGCCTTCATCTTGCGTGCTTGTTGGAAGTTTGGCGCGCGTGCGACAGTTTTGCTTACATATATACTTCTAGTTTTGAACAGTCACTCTCAGAGAATTGTTTTATTGTTGTAGCTTAGATTTTACAATCATTTAGGCAATTTAGCCTTGATAGGTGTGTACTTATTGTACTCTAATGCTCATGCAATTTATCTTTGATATACACACTTTTCTTCCTTGAATAGAAAAAAAATGGCTGAGAAAAAGCAGAAGATAATTTCACAATCGTTACTTTCTTCTCTATCTTCCCTAACGATCAAAGCTTTCATTTCTCGCCCATTTTCACCATTGCTACTTCTCTTCGATTTCCCATCTTCTATGCTTTCCGACAGGTCGCCGTTGCAACCGCCACAATATTTAGACTCAGGGGAGCTTTGTGCCTATAGACATGAATTTGGTTATCTTCCCTAACGATCAAAGCTTTCATTCCTCCGCGGTGGCTGCTATGGTGGCGTATTCTTGTGGTCCATATTCATGGCCGGCCCAATGCATAGGCGGAGGAGGCGTCCGCCGAAAGCCCAAACGTCCGGGGGTCCTAAATTGCATGTTACGCAAAAGAAAAAATCCTTGTATATCCAATCTCATCCAACCTAATATAATGTGTTAATTTTTTTTTTACTTAGTTGAGAAAGTTCCAAATTATAGGCCCACTAATATAATGTGTTAAAAAAATTTACTTAAAGTGAGAAATGACCAAATTATATGCCCAAATTTATAATAACTCAGACACATCAATTCGAATTTCATAGGTACATTGGTTTATTTAGGGGTTTTTAGCTTTCGGGGGCGTTGCCCCCTAGCCCCCATGAGTTGGCACTGCCCCCTCGACCTACCGCGACCTGGCCAGGTCAACGCCGTTTTGTTACGGCAACCCAAATGCAAACGATAACAATATATGAAAAAATATTTAACATCAATGAATTTAAAATTTGTATCTACAGATTTTAGAAGTATGATATTAGAGTAATCTTTTGTAAGTTTGTTTTCGAAAAAAAAATCCAACTAAAAGTCCCTTTTGATGAAGTCGCCGAAAGCACAAAAATATCCAGGGCGGCCCACTCCATATTCCTAGTACAGCCAATTGTCTTGCTGCCGTTGCCTATGAAAAGGACGGGGAGGAAGAGAGCTGTGGTAGCATTTGACAAATTTACCCTTGTTTAAAGTTTTAAAAAAATGCTAAAAATAAATTAAGAGTATAAAGTGAGTAGAATTAATAATTTAAGGTCCTAAATTGAACGATTAATAGTTTGAAATTGAAATTGCTCATATATAATAGTTTAGGGTTGTAAATAGAACTAATAATAGTTTGAGGTTGTAATTTTACAAAATATATGGTTTAAGGGGGGTAATTTGCATTTCTCTCTTGTTTTTTCCTACAGTTTTTTTACGGATATAAATTATACGCATGCACTTGTTAGTTAATGGACCGAAGCTGATGGCCAAATCCTAGGTGTCCAATCTAACCGGCAGTATACCGGGTCGATTGTAGTCTAGTATGGTGAGTCAAGGTCGAATCCACGGGGAACTCATTTGTGAGGTTACACACTAAAAAGTCTATATTAATTCGATCTAGGTCACAAATTGCAAGAGAGTAATAGCATGCATAAATAAAGTGCTTGTGATAATAAAGATGATAAACGATAAAAAAAAACTAACCAAGACAACGTGTAACCTAGCCATCCTCTTGTAGTATCATGGGAATGATTTCCTACCGTCCTACCATTGGTGTTCGAAAGTGTGAAGCGGTGCATTCCTAAGCAAGCAGTTTCCCCTCATACGAGTGTACGAAACTACTCTCTACCTCCTCCTTGGTTTAGGGGTCCTAAACCTAATGAATTGGTATGCTACGAACATGAATACAATGACAATGTCAACTATCCCCGGATAAGAAATCGAATGCCACGAAGGGTCGATTTTACCTTCCGGTTCTCCTACTCTCGTCCCACGTCTAACCCCTCCCTTCGGTCTCCGTTAAACGTGTAATGCTAGTAGGAAAAGCTTCACAACAATGAAACAACACAAACAATCATTCCCAATCAACATAAGAGGATAAACTAGAGTTACAACATAATCTTGGCTAGATAAGTCTAGCCACTCATAGCTACAAATATCAACATCTCAAAGTCAACATTCATAACCATAAGAACAATTGAATGATAATAAAGATTAAAGATTACCAATTCAAAGGGTGAATTTCGAGTTGGTGTTCATCCAACGTCCAAAAGCTTCAATGAACTAACACTAGTGTGTTGAATCCAATCAAGTACTAGAGTTAAACTTGAATCCTTAGCCTTTACAATCAAGTTCAATAGCTAATTTCTACTAAAATTCGGCTATAAGAGCCAGGGGGTGGGGGTGCCTTTAAGAGGGAAAAGTTGAGGAAGATGAAGTGTATCTCTTAATTTTTGTGTGAATGGAAGAATAAAAGAGATCAATCATTGCTGACTCTGCAAATTTGGTGCAGGTCAAAGGTAACTGGCGCGCGTCATATGCAAATGTGGTATTGGCGCAAGTCACTGATCTTTGGCACGCGTCAAGTCCAATATGTAGTAGTTGGTTGAATGACATTCGCATTAAATGCTCAGCAGAGTGTGGAGCTTCACTTGGCGCGGGTCAAAGTCAACTTTACTATGCTTCGGTGCATGTTTTAACCCCCATTTATTACACATTTGGCTTATATTGGGTACTTTTAGACCATTTATAGGGCAAAATGCATTGCACACTCACTTTGAGGGAAACCGTCACATTGATGGAAAACCTCGGCATTTTACGATTTTTTGACCCTTTTAGAGACCTATTTATCTTGTGGAATTATGCTCGGTATGTGTTTGAATGTTGTGATATAGGAAATAGGTGACTCATGAACCCGGAAGTTAAGGCACGAGGCTTAGAAAGACGAAACCGAAGCCCGGGGAAGGAAACGGATAAAAAATAGTTGATGCTTTTGCCTTACATTCACTTTATCTTCACTTTGAGAAAAGTTGGATGCATTTTCTGGACTTGTGGACTTCATGAAATTTGTAGATAATTGAATGAGCTTTCCAACTCACTTTGAATCACTCAAATCGGAGCTCTACACGCAAAGATATTGCCAGATTACCGAAGGTGTATCAGTTCAGATTTTTGGCGCGCACTAAAAACTTTGGTGCGCGCCAAAGTAGAACAGAGACCTCCCAGAATCACAGTCAGTTTTGGGGCGCGCCAAAAGCACTTTTCCTGCACTTTTTTTGGACCTATAAATAGCTCTTTTTCCTATTTTTCATGATTCTCTAAGACCCAAAACCTTAGAAACACATACTCTAGGTCGAAATTCCACCCCTCTTCCCTTTAGATTAATTTCTACACCTAATTTACTTAGATTAAGCTCAATCTAGCTTAGATTATAGCTCATCTTTCTTTAATTTGTATTTTTGGACCTTCTTCTTCACCAAGTGACATGGGTTTGTATGGAGATTGAAGAAACATCATCCTCTTCGATTTTGGTAATCAATTTAGTTTCCTTTCTTGTTTCATGGCTTTAATTCTCATTTTGATTGTTATTTCTTGTTTTACTATGAATAGCTAAACATTTCATAGTCAAATCATGTGAAAATTGAAGAAATCACCCTCAAATTGATGAAATTGGGAATGGATAGTGTTTAATTGTTGTTATATCAACGATTTCATGTCTTAAAACTTGTTATTAATGCTTGAATTAGACTGTACACCTAGTTCATGAACACACACACACACCACTTTTATAAATGTATATTGCGAAGAGGTGTGGGAAAAGGGGTTTTAAGATCATTTCTTATAGTCAACTGAGTTGTTTGGATTGATTAGGGAGTGAGGTTCAATCGGTTGTGAAATCGAGCAACTCTAGTGCGTTAATCTTGTTTCGGTCAGTTAAATCCTTAAAGGCGGACTGTTGAACCGGGCAAAAGGTGGAGTTTTCACCCATGAATGAGTCGGTATAAGTGTTAGGTTGGTAGGTTGGTTAATCCCATTCCCGAATAATTGATTATAGGGGCGAAAGTAATCAGTTGGATCATGGTTTGGCTATGTCTCTTTCTCTCTTTATTTCTCGTTTAAATAACGTTTTAGCATAATTGAATACTTGAAAAACTAAATCCGAAAACGACTTTGGTATTCGATAAATTCCTCGTGGGATACGACCTTGCTCGCTATTATAGTGCATCTGAATCGGTATACTGCCGATCAAAGTTGGACCGTCACTATTTTGGCCATCAAGTTTTCTGGCGCCGTTGCTGGGGAATTAATCGATATCTTTTAAGTCATTCGAAGACTTAGGCTTAGGTTGTTTTTATTTTAATGTTTTTCTTGTTGTTTGCTTCTTGTAGTGCATGACCTGAAGCTCTAAGGAACCATTACTTCCATACATTTCCGAGATTGAGGCTTTGGCCAGACACCGAAACACTTTGCGCAACAAGGGGATTCTTGTTGAAGAAGTAAGTCAAGAATTGGAAAGTGGAAGCTCCAGTTCCGAGAGTTCTAGTATGGCTACGGGAGACAAAGATCTTGAATTTGACCGGGGTATGGATTGAGAGAAGAGTGTAAATCCGTTTGAGGAAGGGGATACAAGTCAATACCGAGGCCAAGGTGAACAATCAAATCCGCTTTCCCCAAGGATGGAACCTCTACCTAGAGAAGGGAATATTGTGCGTAATACTCCATTGAACAATAACTTTCAACAACGAACCAATATCCCTCTCCAAACTCCACAAATCCCTCAAGCACAACAACCTCCACAAATGGACCCCCAATTTCTCCAACAATATCAACAAATGATGATGAAAATGGCCCAATTTAATCTTATGATGAACCAATTCCCTCAAATGGCCAATCCCTATGCTCAACAATTCATCCCTCAAGCTAATCCTCAACCGAACCCTATAGTGAACCCTCAACAATATGTGCCACAAGCTCAAGTAAACCAAGCAGGAAATCGACCGATGAGGCTATGTAGAGATTATATGACACCGATGGCTACCACGGGCCATAGTCCTATTCGAGTACCGGCCGTTGCGGCTAATAACTTGGAGATAAGGCAACATGTTTGGCATTTACTTGGGGACAATGCTCAATTTGAAGGAAAGGCGACGGATGATCCGAATAATTTCATCAATAATTTCTTTGAGGTATGTAAAACAGTGAAGATCAATGGGGTTGGTGAGGAAGCAGTTAGGCTACTTTTGTTCCCATTTGCTCTAAAAGGAAAAGCGAGGAGTGGTACTCATCTTTGGCTCATGATTCCCTCCACACATGGGAACAAGTTGGAAGCACATTTTTGCTCAAGTACTTTCCACCATCGAAGGCTCTTGACTTAAAATCCGACATTTCCAACTTTGAGAAACTATTGGGTGAAGACTTGTTTGAGGCATGAGATCGGTTCAAGACTATGTTATGGAAATGCCCTCAACACGGATTTGAAGCATGGGACCAAGTGCATCTATTCTATAGGAATTTGGATGGTAATTCAATGCAACAACTAAATGGGGCATGTGGAGGATCCATTATGGATGTGGCACCGGATGTGGCACTGGCCACCATTGAGAGAATTTGTGAAAACAATAGGCAGTGGAGTTCGGGAAGAAGGCAATTAAAGCATAAAAAGCCACTTGTGACCGCTGTGGTAGATGAGCCCGAAAGAAACTCCGAGTGGCAAAATAAGGTGCGAGCCATGGAGCAAAAATTAGATGATTTGGCTCAAGAGAATAAGAAAGTACGTTTATGCCAACTTTGTGGTGGTGGACATTCGGCTTTAGATTGTACTTCTCCAAACACACCACCACCATCTTCTATTCCAATACAAGCTTATGTAGCATCCCAAGCGAGTTCATTGTTGGCTAATCCGAATTCCTTGCAACAATCTTTGATGAATGTATATGTCTTGGGGCAATTGAATGCCGGACAGTTAGATTTCCACCCACTCACCGCCAATGTTAATCCAGTCATTGCTCCTATGGATTATAGCTTGATGTTGGACACACAAACTTATGATGCTAATTTTGTGGGACAAGGGCATGTCCAACAATATGATTTTCAAGGAGTGCCTCAAAATTGGCGTGAGAATCCAAACTTAGCTTTGGGACAAAATTTGAATCAAGGGCAATCTTCTAGACCTCAACAAGGCCCTTCTTATCCAGCAATCAAGTTCCACGACAACAACAATCCGGAATTTACCAACATCCGAATGCTCAACAAAGCTATTATCATGAAAACTATTCTCAACCTCCACAAATGGCTCCTATTCCGCAAAATAGCTCAACCGACATTCTCTTGGAGCAAATTAATAAGACTTTGCAAGAGCATAGCCATGAATTGAGAGACATCAAAACAAATGTCAACAACGCCACTACCACGTCCAATCAGCAATAAGGAACCTTGAGACTCAAGTGGGTCAATTGACATAAAATGCTAACACCGCACCGGTTGGAGGCTTTCTGAGTAACACCGTGAGAAATCCTAAGGAGGTTAATGCTATCTTTGCGGTGTATCATAATGAAGAAGAAGAGGATGCGGTAATGAAGAGTCATGAGACATTGAGAGTGGCGGGGTTGAAGGAGAAGACAACCGAAGAGGTTGTTCTTGATGAAAATGTTGAGAACAAAGAGGGATGTAAAATGGATCTCCGGGGAAAGGCTATTGAAAACCTTAATACTGGAATGGAGCACGTGAGTGACGCTTTTAAAACCAAAAGAATATCAGGTATGCCTCAAACTAGCATTCCTTTTGATGTGAGCACCCTTCATTTTCCTCCCTCTCATGATCAGAAAGCAAATATGGTAAGTAAGAAGCAAAATCGTTTTCTTGACATCTTGCGTAAGGTAGCGATAAACATTCCATTAGTTGATGCTTTAATGAACATGCCTCTGTATGCTAAATTTCTTAAAGATGTTTTATCAAAAAAGCCTAAAATGCAAAGCGTGGTTTATTGTAATGAAGAGTGTTCTGCGATTTGTTAGCTCCTTTTACTTTATTTTTGCATTTTTGGATCTTCTTCTTCACCAAGTGACATGGGTTTGTATTGAGATTGAAGAAACATCATCCTCTTCGATTTTGGTAATCAATTTAGTTTCCTTTCTTGTTTCATGGCTTTAATTCTCGTTTTGATTGTTATTTCTTGTTTTACTATGAATAGCTAAACATTTCATAGTCAAATCATGTGAAAATTGAAGAAATCACCCACTAATTGATGAAATTGGGAATGTGTAGTGTTTAATTGTTGTTATATCGACGAATTCATGTCTTAAAACTTGTTATTAAAGCTTGAATTAGACTATACACCAAGTTCATGAACACACACACCACTTTTATAAATGTATGCTGCGAAGGGGTGTGGGAAAAGGAGTTTTAAGATCATTTCTTATAATCAACTGAGTTGTTTGGATTGTTTAGGGAGTGAGGTTCAATCGGTTGTGAAATCGAGCAACTCTAGTGCGTTAATCTTGTTTCGGTTAGTTAAATCCTTAAAGGCGGACTGTTGAACCGGGCAAAGGGTGTTTGATTGTTGCATGGTGTCTTACACTAGCTTAGGAGTCTACACCCATGAATGAGTCGGTATAAGTGTTAGGTTGGTAGGTTGGTTAATCCCATTCCCGAATAATTGATTAGAGGGGCGAAAGTAATCAGTTAGATCATGGTTTGGCTATGTCTCTTTCTCTCTTTATTTCTCGTTTAAATATCGTTTTAGCATAATTGAATACTTGAAGTATCTTTGGTTAACCTAAACTAAATCCGAAAACGACTTTGGTATTCGATAAATTCCTATGGGATACGACCTTGCTCGCTACTATAGTGCATCTGACTCGGTACACTGCCGATCAAAGTTGGACCGTCACTATTTTGCCCATCACACGTCAAGTCCAATATGTAGTAGTTGGTTGAATGACATTCGCATTAAATGCTCAGCAGAGTGTGGAGCTTCACTTGGCGTGGGTCAAAGTCACATAGCGCACGCCATTTGTATCTGAAAGCACTATGATCAAATTTATTCGTCACTTGGCATGGATCGAACCCTCTAACGTGTGTCAACGATCCTCGTGGGTTGAAATTATTGCCTCAATCAGCAAAATCATCACTCAATAATCCATGGCACTATAAAGTCAAAAATCCACGCTCCTGCCGTGATACCTGTGCTGCAAAATAGACACAGAGATACCACGCGTAAATCTGATAACAAAATCGGCTAATAACTACTAAAATAAAAGTAAAAGCGTGGTTTTTTTCGAAAGTTTCTATGTACACAAAATGGTTCAAATCATCGTAAAATCTGCTCAAGTTGATGTCAAGATATCACTAATTGCATTAGAAAAAGGGGTGAATCGTCGGAAATTGTATCATCAGGTAGACTTACATCAACCACTCCCCACTTAGCGTTTGCTCGTCCTCGAGCAATTAGAGCGATAAGGCTATCTAGAGTCACAAAAATACGATCATGCAGCATCAAGAATTGAGGACCCAATCAAACAATGTAACCTATCAAAATCACAAGAACATGTTCCCCACGATCTAAAGCAGTAGTGGAGTGTGTGAGTGAATAATCCTCAAGTTTGCTACCAAACTGACGATCATAAAATCATGCAGGCCTTACTCAAAAATGCAACCCTAAGCTTTGGAATAATACCGATCTCCACTAATTAGGCACTCGGAATCAAGGAGTTAGGTCAGGTAGTTGACAAATCGGCTTGTAACGTTCAGGCTAGGGTAGTGGCTAACCGAAGAGAATAAAAGGATAATCAAAAGAATAAGGCAAGAATCCACACCCTCGTCTTATTGAAATCAACTCCCAAATTAGTCAGTTCTCATCCTTACATTACTTAGGATCTTACAATTTGCTTAAAAATTGCCTTCAATGACTCATTATTCAACGATTAAGTATTTACAACTCGTACGCTTCCTTTTTTTGGAAATAGCGCCCGAAAGACAATTTATGTAATTGTTTTTAGAATTAATAAATGATAGATTTATTCTCATCTTATTACTTGCTTCGTGCTTGTAAGTAATACACTACTGAAAACCCCGAGTTGTATCGTAAGTAGCCGTATAACTTAGTGTGTGTCACACACGAGGATTAAGTTTATGATGATACACTTGAACTATTAGTCCGTGGTGAAGTTAATCAAAATATGGGGTCTATTGATTAAACCACCATTAATGCATCCAGAACACTTTATGGTGTGACCGTCTTATCCGGACCGTCGATATTGGTTGTCTAAGTGGGGTATTTATATATGATGATAGTCATATAGGACTGGACCGATTTAATCTGAGTTTCTCATATAATTCCGTGATTGAGAAATCTTATTAAATAACAAGATGATCATATATGGATTAACCTTAATCCTGAAGTGATTACAGACTCCTACTTGTTTCAGGATAGGGTTTGATGTGATCGTTAAGGATCGCTAAGAGGCGCGGTCCGAATCACTTTCACGTTGGCACTATTCTGGAATGAGTGAGAAGTGTGTGTCTCACAGATATGGAATCCATTCCTGCGGGAAGTAGAAAGACAATCCCGACGGACCTAAACCTAACCTTGGAAACGGCGCCGTAAAAGCCGACGGACATTACCTAGGCTATACAGATCCTAACCGGCAGTGTACCGGGTCAAATTGTAGTGCTAGTCTGGTGAGTCAGGTCGTATTCCTCAGGGAAAACATGGTAATTCTTTTAAGTGGGGTTAAACACCAAGAAGCTATTATTAACTCGATCTAAGTCGCAGTTTTTACTTTTTCCTGGGTTAGATTATGTTAGTAGTTAGATTGTTAGTAAAGCAGTAAATAAATACAAATAGATATATAGATATATTTTTGGATCTAGCCAAAAATACTTTACTGAATCAATATCTTTTAGTAGAAATAAATGAGACAGATCTTCCTTTATTCAAGGTGTAAATTATATATGAATCGGTGCACTCCTAAGCTAGACAACTCCTCCTCACACGAGCGTATGAAATTGTCATATGTCAAATGTCATCAGTCCAAGGTCCACAACTGTTACGGTTTTTCTGAACAGGTCCCGAGTACAAATCTACCTTTAGATAAAAAGGAATCACTCCGTTCGTCAAACGGTCAATTTTATTTAAAAGGCTCCGGTTGTCAAGGCCGGACGATTCAACTTTCCGGTTTAAGTTTCAATTAAACTGATGATTTAACATTATTACGATCTCGAGTACAAATTTCAATAAGATTCATCTTTTTAGGACAAATCTGCCCCCGGGTAGGAAATCGGATTCCGTTATCACGTTTTCACTTGGCCAATTTTACCCTCCGGTCTTTCAATTTTAACGTTTCATTAAGCGCAGAAAGAAAGAGATTCATCATAATTGATTTTAGTCATTATTACCAGAGTCGATCATTTATTTTACCAAAAGATTAACAAATTCAGATTCATATCTTGGCTAGACATATTTTTAGTTTAATATCATATATAAATAGAAATAGAAATAATAAACATAACAATTTTAGAATATATTACCGGTTATGACTATCGAATCGGGGTCGTTTCCACCGGATCTAACATGCCAAAGCTTCGAAATCAATAATCTTCGATAATTATTCCGCCATTACAACGATACTATAACCATTTTATTTATATATGTGAAAAACATATATACATACATACATGGACATATATATGTATATACGGGCCCGAAAATAAAAGAAGATAGATGAAATATATATATATGGATGTATATATATATTTTTAGGACGTGTGTGTGTGTATATATATATATATATATACAAAGTGTAAAGAAAAAAAAAACAAAGAAGAAAGGAACGAGAAAGAGGGAAAGAAGGGGGGGCAGAGCTCTCGTATGCGTGCTCGTATATATAGGCTACAAAAGGGGGCCGGATCGATCCGGGTAGGAGTCGGATCGATCCGAACTCAATGATTACATCTCGTAACCGTTTTTCCTTCTAGAAGCCCTTATATTGTAATAAAACTTCTAAAATTCATATCTTGAGTTGTAGACCTCCAAAAATTTCAAACGAAATGCCAAAATTACGATCTCGAGAAACTCTACAACTTTCATGAAGGACTCTTCTTCAGAAAACGTCTCTTGAGTACCTCGTGTTCCTCCGAACGTTTTTCGGGATTTTTACGAAATTGAATCAATTAGCCACTTGACCACCATTTGAGTTGTAGAAGTCCGATTGACTTGATTCAAAATCCATTGGAAAGCTTCCTTGAAGATATACAACTTTTATTAAGGAAACGTCTTCAGAAAATGTCGTTTTGATGAGCCATTCGTATTACGAAGATATTTCGGGATTTTTACTAATCCGAATCGGTTAGTCAATTGACCATAACTTGAGTTGTAGAACTCCAATTGACGTAATTCAAAGTGCGTTGGAAAGCTTATGTGAAGATCTACAACTTTCATTAAGAAGTCATCCCCTGAAAATGCCTCTAAGCTGGGTCAAATCTCCGTCGAAACAGGTTTTGGTTTTAAGTATGTAAGATAATTTGATCCATTTGAACTCGTAAGCTTGTGGCATCTTCTTCTAATCCTCTAAACACATCTTTTAGACTCAAAACATGTCGTTACGTGGAATCTTGGTCAATGTATAATCCTGCAATGAACCACCAAAATACCAAACGTAAATCCGACACGACACTCCGGTTACTAAACCGGTACAAGACTTATAAAAACTTATAAAAATACGATAATTTATATAATAACTACTACTTATACATTTGAATAAAACTTAGTAATTTTGACTTGATTTGATACAATAATGCTCAAAATGGTATCAATATTGGGGTAAAATGTCGTAATAATGATCATAAATTTATCTCTCATCACAACCCCCTACTTAGCTTTTGGTCGTCCTCGAGCAAAACAAGCGATAAAACAAAATGAATGAGAGATAAATTCATGAAGATATAAGATATAAGGGACAACCAGATAATCAACCATTAGAATTACAACCAGGGCGTTAACCTCAATATAAATGTATAACGAGTGTGTGTGTGACAAGCCTTTTCAATTTCCACTATCCTCTCTTGAATAAATCAAGCAAAACACACAAATATCCATTCAGACAGCCCTAATGACTTTCCTAGGTATAAGCAGTAGCCGTTCCACACAAAGTTCTTCCGAGTACTTATTAGGATAATCCCTAAAGCATATCATTCAGTTTATACTGGGGATAGTCAGAAGATAGCTAAGTTTTCAACCATATTTCCATATTGTCATTTTTTTTTTAATTTAAATTTTCACATTTGTAGCATATGCCTTCATTCCCAGCAATAGGACGTTTCGTGATAACACCCTAGCTGGACTACTATCATCAGGCAGTCGGGAGCTTTTAAACCTCATAGTGATATAGGACGTTTCGTGATAACGCCCTACTGCACTCAAATCATTGGTAGCTACAACCAACATATAGATAGTTCATCTTAATTTGGTATTCTTCTTTAACTTATATCCTTCCTATCACATTCAAACCTTCAGATATTCACAGTACACATTCAAAAGTTAGGTACTAAGTTACTGTTATTTCTCTAGAATAACCACTAGGATACTGAATGGATACAGTTTAAAATTTTTGCTTCAATATCAAAGGCTTACGTGAAGGAATTCATGTTACACAACTATATTTGGAATTACAATGCACTTACGGTTCACATTGGTTATACACATCCAAATTGATCATTATATCTTCAAATCCATGAAATATATACCTTATACAGTTTATTTTAATCAACTAAATAATGCTCGAAAAAAATCAAAAACTAAGGGTTTTATTGATACAAAATAAACATTAATGCCATTGCTAGACCAACGACTCCACTCCCCACTTACGAACTTACATTGTCCTCAATGTAAAGTGAGTGTAAATAAGTTGTTGGGAAAGCAATGGTGCACTAAAACAAATCAAAACAAATACTCGGATGATATTAAAGGGTGGGTGGGTGGGTTAAAGTTATGACCTCCTCAATTCCATAGTATTTGAACTAATACATGTCATACATTATTTGAAATTTAAAACAGACTAGATCATGAAATGTAATATGTGACAAGTATTAACTCTGAGTCTTTTATACCCAGATCCTCAAGGGTTATTTCAAATCGTTCGAACAACCTAAGTCCAAGAAATGATGCATTTGAATTTTATCTTTGTTATCCATCAGGATTTTCGGATAACCACCTAATCATTCCCTTTTAATGTCATTCAAACATTCATCCTAAGACTTGGTGAAACAAAATGAAAATCAATCCGAAGTATTACCAAAGTATCATCCAAAGTATGAGTAATTATTATATTTAACATTTTTGCGGGCCGCCTCCCGGTAGCGCTTTTGGTTAACGTCGTTTGCTCGACCAAAATGATAAGGATTAACTAATATAATATACTAAACAAAACGGGATACTTCTAACAATTACTCACAAAAGCACGTAACAATTAAGCACATAATCCACTAAAAATAAATGCTTAAGGAGTAAAAAGGAAGGATAGTACCCGTCATTGACTACATTTATAGTCTATAGCCGACTTTACCGTGCTTCGTTTTTAAGGCACGCGGTGGTGGGTCATCCTCACGCACCGCATCCTTCTTCAATACCGGTTTCCAACGAGAGGTTAGACAATTCCCACCAATCCAAACGATTCTTGACCTTTTCCTTTGATTTTCGAGCTTTAGGTTTGCGAGCTTTCACATTATTACTGAAGTCATCTTCTTCAATTACCTGCATGTTAGTACAATCCACAGCAAAAAAAAAACACAAAGTGTACACACAAGAACAAGATTCTAGTGTAATGCATGGATATTTCAATGAATTGTAAATGTTGAAGATAACGCGCTCATCATTCACTCCCAAACTAAGCTCTCCCTTACAAACATCGATGAAAGGGGTATTAATAGTTAAGTGCCGAAAAGTGTCAAGAAAATATGCATACTTATTATCCAACTTCATCTTTTTCATTTCATTTCTCGGGGAATGGGGAAGTAATTCAAGATCAGTAGGGTTAGAATGAATACCTCCCTTACCCTTGTCGTTAGATGAAGATGGTAAAGCTTCCTTGAATGATTGTGCCTTTTGAAGACATAGTGTGTCATCATTCAGTACCTTTTCTTCAAAATATGCAGTGGATGTGGTGATGCCCTTCCAGGTTGAACCGATATGAATTTAGGTTGAGCCGGATAAGGTTCGGTTTGAAATGGCCCTTTAGATTCCATATTCTTCTTATATTTACCATCTAAATCATCATCTACTTCATTATTCCTGAATTTTTCTAATCCATTACTTCCACAGATCCTTCCACTTCTGGTAATAACAGCATTTACCCCACTCAGATTTCTTTCGATATTACTTGGCAATCCTTCTGAGGGTTTACTGTTTTTACGTTCTACTTCTCTACTCAAGTGATATTCCAGATTCCTCAATGAAGCTTCTACAATTCTCATTCTGGTATCATGTCCACTCATAGATGTTTTCAACGTACTCATATCCTTAGTGACTGTACCTATAGAAGTCATCATGGTTTCCATATTCGAGCTTGAGTTGACATCATACCCATCAGATTTTCGATTAATTTCTCCCATTTATCAACTCCTTCAGGTTGAGTTGAACTTTGGGTGACTGGTATGCTTTGAGTGGTATATTGTGGATACGATCTAGGTAATGATTGTAGATTCTGATTCGAGGTATCTCCTTGATAAACTAGATTTGGATTCTTATATTGGATTGGATACGGTGGTTGTCCTTGCTTACTAGGGGTTTCAGACCAATGAAAAGTAGGGTGATATCTTCTTATAGCATTAAACGAGTTTGAATATGCATTGTTCAAATTCCTATGCTGTAAAAAACTCACCTTTTCCCTTGAATATCCTTTTGGTTCTTCCATCCCTAATGACACATTATCATGACTTGAGTATTCATTTGGTAAGATATTTTCTGAGTTTACATTTTTACTGGCTAATAAGCCGTCAAATTTCCTACTCAAATTCTCCAAGTGTGCTAGAACTTCCGTATTCGATGTACTTTCTCCTACAAATGCTACCTTTCTGGTGCTAGAACCGGTTTCTCACATTCTGTTGTTTTTGGAAATCTTTTCTATAGCATCGTAAACTATTTGGGCTTCACTCATCATTAATGAACCACCACATGCATGATCTACATCTGCACGTGAGTCTTTCCTTAATTTACGACAGAAAAGTTGGATTTGCATATCTAAGGAATAACCATGATCGGGACAAGCTCTTAATAATTTTTTAAATCTTTCCCAAGCATTCCCAAGCATTTCTTCAGATCCTTGTTTAAAGTTGGCAATTTCGACTATTAATTCCAATTTTCTACCAGGAGTAAAATATTGCTTTAAAAACTCGGTTTGAATATCCTCCCAACTAGTCAGTGAATGGTGTGGAAGTGACAGAAACCAATCTCGTGCTCTTCCTCCTCGTTAATTCCCGATGAGCACCATGACTTTTGGCTGTATTACACAACTCTTCGAAAAGATAGAGGTGATGATGTGGGTCCTCATCATCTTCTCCTAGAAATTGGGCTCTTGTGTCAATTAAACCAAAAGATGAGATTTTATTTCAAAATTATTTGCTCCTTTATTGGGTAAACGAATTGGATTATTAATCTGGTACCTTCTTACGGTCTGATCACATATTGGTCTCGGGTTAGGCTGGTTTTGATTATGCTTATTCCGATTCTGATTATTTCTATTATTCTGATTTCGTTTATTAGGTTGAGGTAAATTCTGATTAAGGTTTTGGCCATGCCCTTCGAGCATGAGCAATCCCTTGTTCAGGTGTTTCACCAACGGTTTCGACCATTTTCGTAACTCGATTTGACAATTCTTATGGAATAGAAAATATCGAATAGAAAATAACACAAAATCGATAAAAAAAAAAACCACATTTTTTTTTCTCCTCGGTAATTACCGAATCCACTCGATATTTACCGAGTAGTTTTTTTTTTTTTTTTTTTTTTTTTTTTTCGGTTTTTTTTTTCGGTTTTTTCTTTCTCTCTCTCTCTCGGTAATTACCGAAGCCACTCGGTATTTATCGAGTATTTTTATAAAAAAATTGATATCTTACCAAATAGGTAGGTACCAATGAAAATAAAAATACAAATGAGATTGAGAAATGTATTGACTTATCCTCAATTTGTTATGACCACGTTTACTTTCTACTATCGAAAATAGAAAATAACTCGAATTTGGTAGAAGAAGAAAATTGGTAACTAAAAGAAGGTAGATACCAACGGAAAATAAAAATAGAAATGTGATAAGAAGAGTGTTGACTTATCCTCGAGAATTTTGAGCTAATACAAGTAGTAACCCTAGACACAAAGAAAGAAATTAGCGACGTTTTCCCCGGCAACGGATTATCAAGGATATTTTCCTAGCGTCGTTTCCCAGGGGACGTAGACACAATGCCTTCGTTTCCCCGGCAACGGCGCCAAAATGCTGACAGACCTAAACCTAACCTTGGAAACGGCGCCAGAAAGCTGACGGACATTACCTAGGCTATACAGATCCTAACCGGCAGTGTACCGGGTCAAATTGTAGTGCTAGTCTGGTGAGTCAGGTCGTATTCCTCAGGGAAAACATGGTAATTCTTTTAAGTGGGGTTAAACACCAAGAAGCTATTATTAACTCGATCTAAGTCGCAGTTTTTACTTTTTCCTGGGTTAGATTATGTTAGTAGTTAGATTGTTAGTAAAGCAGTAAATAAATACAAATAGATATATAGATATATTTTTGGATCTAGCCAAGAATACTTTACTGAATCAATATCTTTTAGTAGAAATAAATGAGACAGATCTTCCTTTATTCAAGGTGTAAATTATATATGAATCGGTGCACTCCTAAGCTAGACAACTCCTCCTCACACGAGCGTATGAAATTGTCATATGTCAAATGTCATCAGTCCAAGGTCCACAACTGTTACGGTTTTTCTGAACAGGTCCCGAGTACAAATCTACCTTTAGATAAAAAGGAATCACTCCGTTCGTCAAACGGTCAATTTTATTTAAAAGGCTCCGGTTGTCAAGGCCGGACGATTCAACTTTCCGGTTTAAGTTTCAATTAAGCGATGATTTAACATTATTACGATCTCGAGTACAAATTTCAATAAGATTCATCTTTTTAGGACAAATCGCCCCCGGGTAGGAAATCGGATTCCGTTATCACGTTTTCACTTGGCCAATTTTACCCTCCGGTCTTTCAATTTTAACGTTTCATTAAGCGCGTGAGAAAGAAAGAGATTCATCATAATTGATTTTAGTCATTATTACCGAGTCGATCATTTATTTTACCAAAAGATTAACAAATTCGATTCATATCTTGGCTAGACATATTTTTAGTTTAATATCATATATAAATAGAAATAGAAATAATAAACATAACAATTTTAGAATATATTACCGGTTATGACTATCGAATCGGGGTCGTTTCCACCGGATCTAACATGCCAAAGCTTCGAAATCAACAATCTTCGATAATTATTCCGCCATTACAACGATACTATAACCATTTTATTTATATATGTGAAAAACATATATACATACATACATGGACATATATATGTATATACGGGCCCGAAAATAAAAGAAGATAGATGAAATATATATATATGGATGTATATATATATTTTTGGGACGTGTGTGTGTGTGTATATATATATATATATATATATATATCTATATATATATATATACAAAGTGTAAAAAAAAAAAAAACAAAGAAGAAAGGAACGAGAAAGAGGGAAAGAAGGGGCAGAGCTCTCTGTATGCTGTGCTCTGTATATATAGGCTACAAAAGGGGGCCGGATCGATCCGGGTAGGAGTCGGATCGATCCGAACTCAATGATTACATCTGTAACCGTTTTTCCTTCTAGAAGCCCTTATATTGTAATAAAACTTCTAAAATTCATATCTTGAGTTGTAGACCTCCAAAAATTTCAAACGAAATGCCAAAATTACGATCTCGAGAAAATCTACAACTTTCATGAAGGACTCTTCTTCAGAAAACGTCTTCTTGAGTACCTCGTGTTCCTCCGAACGTTTTTCGGGATTTTTACGAAATTGAATCAATTAGCCACTTGACCACCATTTGAGTTGTAGAAGTCCGATTGACTTGATTCAAAATCCATTGGAAAGCTTCCTTGAAGATATACAACTTTTATTAAGGAAACGTCTTCAGAAAATGTCGTTTTGATGAGCCATTCGTATTACGAAGATATTTCGGGATTTTTACTAATCCGAATCGGTTAGTCAATTGACCATAACTTGAGTTGTAGAACTCCAATTGACGTAATTCAAAGTGCGTTGGAAAGCTTATGTGAAGATCTACAACTTTCATTAAGAAGTCATCCCCTGAAAATGCCTCTAAGCTGGGTCAAATCTCCGTCGAAACAGGTTTTGGTTTTAAGTATGTAAGATAATTTGATCCATTTGAACTCGTAAGCTTGTGGCATCTTCTTCTAATCCTCTAAACACATCTTTTAGACTCAAAACATGTCGTTACGTGGAATCTTGGTCAATGTATAATCCTGCAATGAACCACCAAAATACCAAACGTAAATCCGACACGACACTCCGGTTACTAAACCGGTACAAGACTTATAAAAACTTATAAAAATACGATAATTTATATAATAACTACTACTTATACATTTGAATAAAACTTAGTAATTTTGACTTGATTTGATACAATAATGCTCAAAATGGTATCAATATTGGGGTAAAATGTCGTAATAATGATCATAAATTTATCTCTCATCAAATCCCCTTAGTTGTTAATCCTAGAAACTGATCGATCCCGGGAGTCCGTATTGGTTATGAACTAATTGATCACTAGTGGGTTAATGGTAAATATGGATAAGATGTATTGAAAAATGTTTACGGAAATATTCCTACTTCGTTACGGATTGTCTATGGAGGGTTAGTCTGTATGTAATGATTATATCAATGGACATTTATCGACTCGACTGGACATTTCTTCTTGTTTTTCATCCTTGTTTTCATTATCTTCTATTCTAACATGTTCCTTGAATAAAGTCCTTAAATCTTTATCCATGGGATCTTTCAAAATCCTAGGGATTTTTACCCATTTTTCACCTTCATTCTCAGGTTCCAAACTTCTATTCATTTTCAAGAAATTCTCTATAATTTCTTCTTCCTCATCAGTGAATTCAAGTTCATCTTTAGTTTCATCATTTTTTCCATCTAAATCATTTTCTACTTCATTATTTCCGAAGTTTTCTACTTCATTACTACCACGAGTTTTCTACTTCTCGTAACTACAACATTTACCTCTCTTGGGTTTCTTTCGGTATTGCTTGGTAATCCTCGGGAGGTCTACCGTTATTACGTTCACCTTCCCTACTCAAATGATCTTCCATATTCCTTAATGAGGCTTCTATCGTTCTCATTCTCGGTATCATGTCCACTCATAGATGTTTTCATCGAACTCAAATCCTTAGAGGCTCGTATGCTATAGAAGTCATCATTGTTTCCATATTCTTAGCTTGAGTAGATACTACACCCATCATATTTTCCATTAGTTTTTCACATTTTTCAACTCCTTCTGCAGGTTGAGTTGAACTTTGAGTTACTGGTATACTTTGAGTGGTATGTTGAGGATAGGATCTAGGTAATGATTGTAAATTATGATTAGATGTATTTTCTTGATAAACTTGATTATTATTCATATTCCTATACTGAACTGGATATGGCGGTTGTCCTTGCTTACTAGGGTTTTCAGACCATCGAAAAGTAGGGTGATCTCTTCTAATAGCATTAAACGAGTTTGAATATGCATTGTTCAAATTCCTATCTTCTTTGAAGAAAACTCACCTCCTCTCTTGAATATCCTGTTGGTACTTCGATCCCTAATGGCATATTATCCTGATTTGAGTATTCAGTTGGTGTACTATTTTCTGAACTTTGGTTTTTGTTCGATTGTAGGCCATCAAATTTCCTACTCAAATTTTCTAAATGTGCTAGAACTTCCGTATTAGATATACATTCTCCTGCAAAAGCTACTTTTCTGGTGCTAGAACCGGTTTCCCACATTCTGTTATTTTTGGAAATCTTTTCTATAGCATCGTAAACTATTTGAGCTTCACTCATCATTAAAGAACCACCACATGCATGATCTACATCTGCACGTGAATCTTTTCTTAATTTACGACAGAAAAGTTGAATTTGCATATCTAAGGAATAACCATGGTCGGGACAGGCTCTTAACAATTTTTTAAATCTTTCCTGTGCATTCCCAAGCGTTTCTTCGGATCCCCGTCTAAAGTTAGCAACCTCGACTTTTAATTCCAAATTTCGTCCGGAGTGAAATATTGTTTCGTAAATTCAGTTTGAATATCCACCCAACTAGTAAGTGAATGATGTGGAAGAGACATAAACCAATCTCGGGCTCGTCCTTTTAAAGAAAAAGGAAACATAGTCATCCTCGTTAGTTCCTTATGAGCACCTTGACTTTTGGCTGTATTGCACAGTTCTTCAAAAAGATAGAGATAATGATGTGGATCTTCATCATCCTCTCCAAGGAATTGGGCTCTTGCGTCAATTAAACCAAAAAGATGAGATTTAATTTCGAAATTATTCGCTCCTTCATTGGGTAAAAGAATGGGATTATTAGTCTGGTTTCTTCTTATGGTTTGATCACAGATAGGTCTCGGGTTTGGTGGGTTATTACGATTATTCTGGTTCCGATCTTGATTATTTCTATTATTATGATTTTGATTATTATTAGGGTTAACAGGGTTTTGTCCATGCCCTGGAGCATGATCTAGCCTCTGTTCATTTGTTTCATCACTAGTTTCAGCCATTTCTGTATTTTTATTAGAAGATGATTCCGTTGGAGATTTTCCAAGGAGTCCTAAGCTGGTTTGACCACGTTTACTCTCTATTCGTAACTGCCTTTCGTAAGCGTTTATGTCAGGCTTATAAGGAGTAAGAGAGGCTTTACCGCTTCTGGTCATCAACTAACGAAAATAGAAAAATGCTCAAGTTGTATAGAAGAAGAAAATTGGTACTAAAATAAAGTAGATACCAACGAAAAAATAAAATAGAAATGAGATAAGAAAAAGTGTTGATTTATTCTCCAGAGTTTTGAGCTAATACAAGTAGTAACCATAGACAAAAAGAAAGAAATTAGCGACATGGTCCCCGGCAACGGCGCCAGAAAGCTGACGGACGTTTTCTAGTGCTATACAATCCTTACCGGCAGTGTACCAGGTCAAATCATAGTGCTAGTGTGGTGAGTCAGAGTGTCGAATCCTCAGGGAAAACGTGGCAATTCTTTTAAGTGTGGTTAAACACCAAAGAGCTGTTATTAACTCGATCTAAACCGCAATTTTATCACACAGATTACTACTACTCTACTTAACATAAAGTAAATACGTAATTTAAAAGTTATTCTAATATAATATATATAGATATATAAATATATATAGATGTATATGGAATGCAAAATATATATATATATATTTATATATATATATATATATGGATACCAATATATAGTTTATAATAATAGACTAGACATATAATTTTATAGAACTAGCCAAAGTTTATATAATTGATTTATACGATCTTTTTCAGTAAACGGAATGTGCTCGATCTTTCCTTTTATATTAGGTCCAATTGAGTAAATGAAACGGTGCACTCCTGAGGTTAACAATTCCTCCTCACACGAGCGTATGAAATTGTCATATGTCAAATTGTCATCAGTTTAATCTCCACAACTGCCGCATGCTAATCTCAGTTAGTCTGAACAGGTATCGAGTACAAATCTACCCCGGATAAAAGAGATTATTCCGTTTGTCAGACGGCCGATGTTATTCAAAAGGCTCCGGTTGTCAGGCGGATCGATTTAATTTTCCGGTGTTAGTTTCAATTAAACCGTTGATTTTAACATTATTACGATCTTGAGCACAAATTTAATAAGATTCATCTTTCCCAAGACAAATCTGTCCCCGGGTAGGAAATAGGATTCCGTTGTCACGCTTTCGCACGGCCAATTTTACCCTCCGGTTTCTCTATCTTTTATCTCATATCGATCATAACTTCTCTGGTCAGTTCTTCGTTAGGTTATATGTTGCGATTCATCTTGGTTAATTATGTCAATCCGAATATTATCAATACGTTGCAAAATAGAAAAAGATTCAATTAACTCAATTTTAGTAAAATTTTACTTAGCCAGCATTCCTTTACCAAAAAGATCGAAATAAAACGATTACATAACTTTGGCTAGTTATTAGATTTAGCCTAAAAACATTATAACGACTAAAAAGAAAAAAAAATATAACAAACATAGTAACTTAAGAAATTTTACCCGATTACAAATGCTAAATCAGAGGTCGTATTCTTCCGGATATTACAACAACTTCAACAACACCGAACTTCCGATAATTTCCCGAGCATTACAACAATACTACGGTATTATTATTTTTGGCATAAGGCCTATTTACAACTACTAACTAAAAAGAAAATAAGAAGGAGAGATATATATATATATATATATATATATATATATATATATATATATATATATATATATATATATATATATATATATATATATATATATATATATGCTATATGTATATATATATTGGTACACCCCTCTGCTCTGCACTGAGGCTCCTTATATAGAAAACTGAATTGAGGCCGGACCGGGCCGGGTCATAGCCGGACCGGGCCGGGTTTCATCATTACATTCATCCCCCTTAATTATCCAAATTTTCCGGATATAATTATAATTTTGGAATAAAACTTCTAAAATTCATATCTCGAGTTCTGGATCTCCAAACAACATGATTCAAGAGGCATTGGAAAGCTTTTGGAAAAATGTACAACTTTCATGAAGAACTCTTCTTCAGAAAATGTCGTTTTGATGAGCCATTCGTTTGTCAAACATATTTCTCGATTACCACTAAATCAAATCGATTAGCCACTTGACCATTTCGATTGACCACTTGACCACTTAAGCTTTTGACATTCTCTAAATCCTTTCAGAGATATGATTATACTTCAAAATGTCGATTCTCGGGGTCTCGGCTTATATATCTGCAATAAAATACCACAAATACCCACGTAAATCTGACACGACATTCCGATTTACTAAAATCGGTACAAAATGATAACTTTTTACTATTATTACTAAGTTTTACTACTAACTAATCTAAACTATAAAGATTAATATTTCATATCATTTATATCATAATTTCATATATTTTATATAGAATTCGTTGATAAAACATAATAATATAACGTATATTTAATCATATAAAAGTAGTATATCAACTACTTCCCACTTAGCTTTTGATCGTCCTCGAGCAAAAATAAGCGGTAATAAAAGATAATATAATTGATCAGATTATAATTTTTAATGCAATTTATATTGTCAATATTATAAATATATTACTTATTCTAATTTAAAATTATAAGAAGACAAAAAGTGTATATAACTTAAATAGCTTAAACATCAAATATTATTTAGATGAAATTGTACATGTAATATTTAATAAGTATAAATAAAATATTAGAATTATTTTTAATCGCAACTATTATGAAATCCTGGAATCGTAAACTTGGTCAGGTAGTTGACAAAATGGCTTATAAAGTTTAGGCTCAAGACGTTGGTTAATCGGAAAAAAGAAATCAAAAAGAGAAAGAGGCAAGTCGTACGTACCTACATCTTCATATTCCTGATCAAAAAAAACAATCTCGATTAATAACATCCTATTTTTATTCCAACTGTTTTTCAGATTTTCTCTCTTCTTTTTTTTTCCTTTAAGAACTAAAGCATGAGTGTGTGTAGAAAATCAAACTTACAAGCATTGCTTCATCAAGATTGATCGGAGTATTACTCTTTCGATCGAAAATTACAAGTCCGGTTTCCTTAAACTTGTAATCATTATTGAGATCTTATGATTCGACTTTTTCTCTTTCATTCTATGCCTTCATTCCCAGCAATAGGACATTTCGAGATAATACCCTAGCTGGACTACTATCATCAGGCAATCGGGAGCTTTTAAACCTCATAGTGATATAGGACATTTCGAGATAACACCCTACTGCACTCAAATCATTGGTAGCTACAACCGATATGTTCTTTTTATTTTTAAGTTGTCGATCAAAGATAAGGAAGATACTTGGTATTTGATTAATTCTGTGTAGATATGGTGCTTCGTTCTTAATTCTTTTATAGAATATTAACATATCCGAACTCATTACCAAAATCGACTAACTTGCAAGTGTCATGAGGTAATATCGAATATACTAATACTTATCTAATTTTTCCAATCTCAGCATTCACCAAAATTTAGCTTTTATGTCTTCATCTCTTTTCATAAGTACGTACAAACTTGCGGAATTTTCAAGGAAATGTAGACCAAAATTGGCTAAAGGTTGGTTACTTCTAGTTAATCAAAATGACAATTTCGAGTGAGGTCTTGATCACTCTAATCAAGGCTGAGGTAGGACTAAAATTGGAAATTTATTTAGGTAGGCTATTTGGCTATAGTTTATATTTTTTGTGGTGCCAAAAATCGTCATCCCTAGTCCAATTCCAAACTCATAATTCATATTGAAAAGAAAATTATTCTAAAAATTTTACTTATAAATATCAACATACCTATATAATTTCATGAAAACAATATTTAACATTAATTACTCAATTATATAAACTTAAAATCTCGTTAAAATCTAAATTAGACATAAAATATTATAATATATCTAATTTACTTTACTTAAAAACTTATTCTTCCAAATTATATTATTTTTTATTTATATATTAACTACTTAATTTATATATTAATAAAAAAAAATTTGATAATTTTAATAATTTATAACTATTTTTTCGAAAATTTTAATGAATTTTCTAACCTAACTCTACTCCCCACTTACGAAGTGGCATCGTCCCGATGTTCAATGAGTATTAAAAAAGTAGGTTTGAAAATACAATTAATATTTTTATAATCGTTATTATTATGATTTCATTCTTAGCGTATACTAATATATTATTAAATAACAAACAAACTTAAAAAAAACTGAAACATATATATTAAACATGATAATAAAAACCATTACAAACAAAAAAACTTAACTAATTGAACTTAAAAAACTACAAACTTAAACAAACTTAGTCATACTTCTTAAAACTGGAAAAACCATTCTAAATGGTTGACGAACATCCCGGTGTATCCACCGGCAACAATCCAACTCTACTCTCTCTTGAAGGAAAGATTTCATCATTCTCCAACTCACCAACTCCATTCATCTGAACACACAATCTTGAAATCATCGACGAAGAAGGCATAGGCTTCCCCCCTCGCCCTCGTTATGGCAAACTCAAAGACACCGTCCTCTCGAATTAAAATTCCCCAATCCACATACTCACCAAATGTCAAGGCGTACAACAAAAGCATTTCATTATCACTAAGGCTCCCGAAATCCCAAGTAGGATACACCCTAGAGTTAATGAAATGTTTCCATGCCCTTAAATGTGGAAGTAAGGCATTTGTGGACAAATCGTGATTCGAATCAAAGAGTGGAAATAGACACTGGAATGCCTCATGAGTTTTATTTAGATGATTATAGGCATTATTCAATCCCCACTTTATTTCAAAGTGTGGCAGCGTCACAGGCGGAATTTCAAAAAGTTGATTGATAATAGACGAAGAGAAGAGAACAGCCACTCCTCTTACTGTGATAATTTGAGTACTTTCAATCATGGACGTCGTCATTAAGGCAGAATAAAATTCTCGAACAATCGAGATATTTATTCTTCCTCTTGGCGCACTTACAAACTTCTTCCAACCGAATCCTCTAATAACAGTTTTACCCCATCGATCGAGTTTATCGAAATTCAAACTTTTCTCCAACAGAATTGGAGAATGAGCAAAATGATGGTGTAAGAGTATATTATCGTTTGAAGCTCGTGATTCTGGAGCCATAGCTTCTGGTGTATTTGGCTCATATGAATTAACAGAGGGCGAGGAATGGTTCGACATTTTTAAAAAAACAGATGAAAAGTTGAAAGTAAAAAGATCTAAAGCAGATAAAAAGTAAAAGGAAGTGAAAGTGATGCAAACTTTCCCATGGCTTTTACTTCTCTTAATAGTTAGGAAAAGAAATACGTGGATGCACTAGATGAACTCAAGAATGAGTCATCCTTTTTTTTTTCCGGATCAGTCCGAGACTAGGCCGGCTCGGTCCGGCCTAAATTTCCTTTTACCGAGTACAGAGGTAAAAATAAATTTTGGTTTTGCTTCTTTACTCCTCTCACAAGTGTAACAACGGATACGTACGTTTAAAATTGATACTTATGAAACGATTAAAATGTTGAAAACGATTTACTAATGATACAAAGTTCGTAAAATATATATATAAACTCGGAAACGACTGAGAAGCTGGCGGCTGAAATGTCGTCGTGGTCCTGACTGAACTATCAAGACCCATAGAACTCATGCCAGTAGTGATATGTGCAAACTCGGTGAATCCTTCCCAACTAGACATCGCGGGTCTCTGAATACCTGTCGAAAATACACCTGTACCACTTGATTGGCTTCCAAAAGGATATGACATTGGATGAAAGCTCGAAGGTGGTGGAATAGGTTCTACCCACTCTGGTAAGGTATACGGATCGGACTGACAAGGTGGATAGGCAGGATCATCAAAAGTAGGATTACGAAGCAACTGCTCGTTCCTCCTTAAACCTCTACGAATATCGTCACACCACTGCCTATTACTTTCAGCATACAAAGCCATGTTGGCTTGACCACGTGCAACGTCCGATACTAAAGATTGAAACATGTCATAAGTGATAGTGTTGGAGAAAGGAGTTTGTTGAGGCTGACTAGAAAAAGATGGAAAAGAAGAAGATGTGGAAACCGGTGAGCCGGGCCGAGTTTGACGGCTTCTAATCAAAGAGCTTATTCTACCATCTGGAATCCTAGTCAAACTTGGTCCAATCAGAGGTGCATCTGCCAGAGCTAACTTGTCATTAGGCAGGAATGGTACTCCCGACCTACGACATAAATCTGAAATAAAACAAGGGAAGTACAGATGACTCCCTGGTCTGGCGATGACAATACTTTTGAAAACTCTTTTAAACATTACCTTCCCAACATCCACCTTTACATCATTTACCATCGCCCAAGCGATACAAACATCTTCTTTTCCATAAGCCGTATGTTTACTCGAAGGATAGAGATTATGGCTAATAAACCTTTTAATCGCCCTTAAACCTCTAAAACACTTCCCGTAGTGAAACCTATTTTCAACCCACACAGCGGTTGAATCAAAAGCGTGCTGAGCTCCCAAGGCAGTCTGCTCTAATCTTGCAGGATCATCTAAACTCCAAACTACCCTGTAATCTTCATCATCCGGAAAAACTTCAACTCCCAAAATCGCATTTATAATGGCAGGGTTAAATGGAACATTTCTAGCTCTTAGGGGTACGATCGCGACTCGGTAAGCTCATCCTGTGACAATGTAGACAAAACTGAATAAAATTCAGGTACTAAAGTCGTATTTATTTCCCCTTCGTCGTCGGTCGCTAATTCTAACCACTGACGTCTCGTAAAAATATCCTTAACTTCATCACCTAAGTCATCAAAATCTAATCCTCTTTCAACCAAGACATCACATTTACTATAAATCCTTTGATACGCATTCTTAGCTTCTTGTGATGCTTTTTCATTGAAGCTTACGGCTTCTTCTTCAGGTGATAAAATTATCGTGCCTACTACCGGAGTTGCTATAGGAATGTTTGATTTCCGCTTCTTAGAGGCTTTTCTACTCGACTCAGCCATTCTACGATATTGGTAAAGCCAATCAACAATACAACAAAAAAATAAACAACAAAAAATAAAAATGTCACAACACACTCAAAAATCAAAACAGTTGAAATTAATCTAAAAAATTATGAAAAATACGAAATTGATAACTAAATAAACTAAATAATACCTTATAATGAAGAAAACGTTGAAAAATAGGCCGGAAAAGTTGTAAAGTCGCCGGAATAACAATGGAGCTTGTTTTCGATCCTTTTTGATTTTTTTAACTTTTGTGGAAGAGAGGAGATGAAAGGAGGAAGAAATCAAGTTGTGGTGTAGTGTGAGATGAAATTTTATGGAAGAATTGAAAAAAAATTAAGTGGTGGGGTTTTGGGGTGTGATGCGGCGGCAAGAAAAATTTAGGGAAGAAGAAGAAGAAGAAAAAAAAGGGGTCCCCGTTTTTTATGTATATAGACCCCGGATCGGTCCGGGTTAAGGGCCGGATCGGTCCGTGCACAAGTTTTTTACTTTTTCCGATTTTTTACTTTTTATGATTTTTGATTAAAAACTTATAAAAAACTCTAATAAAACTTAATTAAACTTGATAAAAATCTTAAAAATAATTTTATAACAACTTTTAAAAATTTAATAAAATCTTTATAAAACTTAATAAAAAGCTTATAAATATTTAATAAACTTATATTAATTCTTATAAAATATCTAAATTAAAACTAAAAAAAAAAACTTTTATAAAACTCCTTAATTTTATAAAGATCCATTTTTAAAATTTTCAGAAGTTATGAGAAAATTTTATAAAGTTGTAATAAAACATAAGAAAAGACTCGAAACTTAAGAGGTTCCTGATTCTTCGATTTCTAAATCTTCCAGAGTTCTGATATAACGTTCAATCAACCTAACTCCTAAAAACGAAGCATTTGAATTATCTCTTGGAATTCCATCGGGATTTTCGGATAACCACCTAATCGTTCCCTTCCTAACAATATTCAAACACTCATCCTGGGATTTGGTTGTGTTTTTCCCATAGCGTCCAACATGTTCACTTTTTCCACAGATTCTGCATCTCATCAGAAACTTTGCCCTTCTTTTTATTGCACTCCTTGATGTTCCATTACAAACTTCTTTCAATCTAATCTCTGTCAACAATTTCTTGTTTTGTTCAAAAACTAAAGCTTCTATATAGCAAACGCGACATCTTTATCAAGGCCTAATTTCAAAAGTAAAACAAAAACTCCTAATCTATCTAAAAAAAGCATCCAGTTCTTTTACGTCTATCCGGTAAAAGACGAAAAGAGTTTAAACATAAATAAAAACACAGAAAAGTAGAGTAAAGATAGATAACACCTGGTATTCGGCTGATTTCAGTTTCTCTGCTTTTCAGTTTTTCGGTTTTTCTGCTTTTTCAATTTGTCGGGGGATCAATCAGTAGCATTACTACTTCTTTCAGTGTGATTCCTTCTCCTCCACAAATAACTTTACTCGTGGCCATTGGCTATAAAAGTCGTATTTCCATCGGTTAGTTCAACGACTCCGCATTTGTAAACCCGTGTTACTTTAAATGGACCTGTCCATCTAGATTTAAGCTTACCTGGAAACAACTTTAAACATGAATTGTACAAGAGCACTCGATCACCTACATGGAACTCACGTTTAAAGATTCTCTTATCATGGAAAGATTTCGTGCGTTCCTTGTAGATTCGAGCATTTTCATAAGAATCGAGACGAAATTCTTCTAGTTCTGTTAATTGAAGCAATCTATGATCACCGACAGCCTTATGATCGAAATTCAGAAATCTAATAGCCCAGAAGGCTCGGTGTTCTAACTCAACTGGGAGATGACAAGACTTACCAAAGACTAGCTTATAGGGAGAACAACCAATTGGTGTTTTAAAAGTTGTTCTGTACGCCCATAATGCATCATCTAATTTAATTACCCAGTTTTTACGATTTGAATCCACTGTTTTCTCCACGATTCTTTTGATTTCTCTATTTGACACCTCTACTCGTCCACTTTGGTTTGCGGATGATAGGGCGTTCCTAACTTATGCGTTACACCATATTTTTCAACTATCTTAGTAAATGGTCTATTGCAAAAGTGTGACCCTCATCACTAATGATAGCCCTCGGAATGCCATATCTGGTAAATATATTCTTTTTAAGGAATCGTATGACAACTTTGGTATCATTAGTGGGAAGAGCTTCAGCTTCTACCCATTTCGAGACATAATCTACCATTACAAGAATAAATCTTTTTCCAAAAGATATAGGGAAAGGTCCCATGAAATCTATACCCCAAACATCAAATAACTCACATTTTAAAATAGGTTGCATAGGCATTTCATGTTTTTTAGATATATTTCCCCATTTTTGACAAGATTCACAAGATTTAACATACTTATAAGCATCTCTATATAGTGTAGGCCAATAAAAACCACATTGTAAAACTTTAAAAGCAGTTTTCCAACCTCCATGATGACCTCCTGCCTCACGATCATGGCAAAATGATAAGACACTTAAAATTTCATTATCAGGCACACATTTTCTGATTATCCCATCCGAATATTTACGGAAAAGGTCTGGTTCCTCCCAGTAATAAAATTTTAAGTCATAAAAGAACTTCTTTTTCTGCTGCCAAGTCCAATGAGACGGAATATAATCACAGGTTAAGTAATTAATGATATCTCCAAACCAAGGTGACAATTCCTTAGAAGGAATTCTATTCTTTAATAACTGCATGGTTGAAGGAGTATCTATTCTAAATAGTTGTTCATCAGGAAATGAATCTTTAATTTCATTTCCTATTTCTTCATCATTTTCCATTCTACTTAGATGATCTGCTACTACATTCTCACTTCCTTTTTTATCTTTAATTTCAATATCGAATTTTTTAAGTAAGAGAATCCATCTAAGAAGACGAGGTTTAGCATCTTTCTTACTCAGTAAATACTTCAGTGCTGAATGGTCTGTATAAATTATTACCTTAGAACCAACAATATACGATCGAAACTTATCTAAGGCAAAAATTACATCCAACAGTTATTTTTCTGGAGTTGCATAATTTAGTTGAGCAGTGTTTAATGTGTGAGATGCATAGTGAATAGCTTTGAGAATTTTGTTATATCTCTGACCTAAAACAGCTCCTACAGCTAAATCACTTGCATCACACATAATCTCAAACGGTAAACTCCAGTTTGGTGCTACTAAAACTGGTGCAGTAGTTAATCTCACTTTTAGGGTCTGAAAAGCTTCCATACATTTACTATCAAAGTTAAAAGGTACTTCCTTTTCAAGCAAATGACTTAGGGGCTTTGCTATTTTTGAGAAATCGGCAATGAATCTTCTATAAAATCCTGCATGTCCGAGAAATCCTCTTAGGGTTCTTAAATTAACTGGTGGAGGTAACTTTTCAATTACTTCGACTTTAGCTTTATCAACTTCAATACCTTCTTCAGAGATTCTATGACCTAAAACAATTCCTTCTGATACCATTAGATGACATTTTCCCAGTTTAGTACTAGATTGGTATCTTCACAGCGTTGTAACACTCGTTCTAAGTGTAACAAACAAAACATCAAATGAGTCTCCGTAAACACTAAAGTCATCCATAAAAATTTCTAAGAATTTCTCAACCATATCAGCAAATATAGCCATCATACACCTTTGAAACGTAGCTGGTGCATTACATAAACCAAACGGCATTCTTTTATAAGCAAAAGTTCCATAAGGACAAGTGAACGTAGTTTTATCTCTATCTCCTGCTGCAATGAATATCTGTAAATATCCTGAATAACCATCTAAGAAACAGTAATACTTATGTCCACTTAAACGTTCCAACATTTGCACTATGAATGGAAGTGGATGATGATCTTTCTTAGTATGATCATTTAGTTTTCTAAAATCAATGCACATTCGATAACCTGTAATCTCTCTTGTCGGAATCCATTCGTTCTTTTCATTCTCTTTCACTGTGAAACCTCCTTTCTTTGGTACCACTTGAGTTGGACTTACCCATTCACTATCTGATATGGGAAAAATTATCCCCATTTCTAATAGCTTAATGACCTATTTCTTAACAATTAACTGCAAATTTGGGTTGAGGCGGCGTTGCGGTTGAATACAAGGTTTAGCATCTTCCTTCAGAATTATCTTATGAACGCAAATCTCCGGGCTAATACCTCGAATATCGGCAACTGTCCATCCAAAAGCTTTCTTATGCTTTTTCAACATTCTAAGTAATTGATCTTCTTGTTGCTCAGTTAAAGATGATGAAATAATAACCGGTAATAGATTATTAGTTTCAAGAAAAGCATACTTCGATTTAAAGGTAACGGTTTCAATTCCGCATTCTTAGGTGGATCTTCCGAGATGGTTTAAGAACCGGTCCTTCTAGTTCTAATTCCAAATACTTATGCCATGATGGTTTAAAAGTAAAACTTCCTTTATCTAGAGAAAGGATTATCTCTTTCATTTCGGTGTCTTTCTCATCTTCCTTATAGATAGACGAGTTAAGCATTCTTCTAATATGTCTTCAAAAGTTGGTAAAGCGAATATCATAGACGAATGAATATCTTCTATAAAAGAACATGATTCTGGTGATCTGTATGGAATTCATAGCTTTGAATATATTGAAAGCAACTTCATCTTCATTGACTCTCAGAATTAACTCTCCTTTCTGGACATCTATTAAAGTTCTTCCTATAGCTAGAAATGGTCGACCTAAGATAAGTGGCGCGAATATCCTTCTTCCATTTCCATAACTACAAAGTCTACCTTGGAAAATAGAACTTGTCTACTTTAACCAATACGTCCTCAATAATTCCTTTAGGGTATTTAATCGATCTATCGCCATTTGCGAGTCATTTCGATCTTCGTAAGCTTTCCTATGCCTAGCTTTCTATAATCCTCATAAGACATGAGATTTATACTAGCTCCAAGATCACATAAGACCTTCTTAAACGAAATCCTCCAATTTCACACGGAATGGTAAAACATCCAGGATCTTTCGGTTTAGGTGGTAACTTATCTTGCCGCAAAGCTCGAGAACATTCTTCATTTAGGCATATATTCTCATATTCCTCTAATTTTTTCTTGTTTGACTGAATATCTTTCAAAAACTTTCCATAAGCAGGCATACTAATTAGAGCTTCGATAATAGGGATATTAACATGAATATGACGAAAAGTATCAAGGAAACGAGCATACTTCTGATCAGTTTTAATCTTTTTAATTTGATCATTAGGTGGGTAAGGTAAAGATTCTAAATCTATAACCTTTGATCCCAAAGTCATTTTCTCTTTTCCTTTCTCCTTAAACTTTTGAGTATTACTTGATCGCCAAGTATCATGATCTTGAGTTTTTTCTTTTAAAACATTCCCTGAATCAATCTCTACTTCAGATTCCTTAAGTTCTTCTTGTTTTTCATTCTTGTTTTCATTATCTTCTATTCTAACATGTTCCTTGAATAAAGTCCTTAAATCTTTATCCATGGGATCTTTCAAAATCCTAGGGATTTTTACCCATTTTTCACCTTCATTCTCAGGTTCCAAACTTCTATTCCTTTTCAAGAAATTCTCTATAATTTCTTCTTCCTCATCAGTGAATTCAAGTTCATCTTTAGTTTCATCATTTTTTCCATCTAAATCATTTTCTACTTCATTATTTCCGAAGTTTTCTACTCCATTACTACCACAGAGTTTTCTACTTCTCGTAACTACAACATTTACCTCTCTTGGGTTTCTTTCAGTATTGCTTGGTAATCCTCCAGGAGGTATACTGTTATTACGTTCACCTTCCCTACTCAAATGATCTTCCATATTCCTTAATGAGGCTTTTATCGTTCTCATTCTGGTATCATGTCCACTCATAGATGTTTTCATCGAACTCAAATCCTTAGAGACTGTACCTATAGAAGTCATCATTGTTTCCATATTCTTAGCTTGAGTAGATACTACACCCATCATATTTTCCATTAGTTTTTCCCATTTTTCAACTCCTTCGCAGTTGAGTTGAAATTTGAGTTACCGGTATACTTTGAGTGGTATGTTGAGGATAGGATCTAGGTAATGATTGTAAATTCGATTAGATGTATTTTCTTGATAAACTTGATTATTATTCATATTCCTATACCGAACTGGATATGGCGGTTGTCCTTGCTTACTAGGGTTTTCAGACCATCGAAAAGTAGGGTGATCTCTTCTAATAGCATTAAACGAGTTTGAATATGCATTGTTTAAATTCCTATGCTACTGAAAAAAACTCACCTCCTCTCTTGAATATCCTGTTGGTTCTTCGATCCCTAATGGCATATTATCCTGATTTGAGTATTCAGTTGGTGTACTATTTTCTGAACTTTGGTTTTTGTTCGATTGTAGGCTGATAACGGAAAAATTCACCGTTATTTTTATAACTTTTCAACCCACTTTTGATATCATTTCGAGCACTTTTATATCAATTAAAGTCATTAATTCCTAAATTTCATAAAAATATATAAGTCGTGACTATTTTGTAAAATATCGTGTTTTTATGTGTTTTTACTAGCTTTTGTACCGGTTTAGTAACCGGAGTGTCGTGTCGGATTTACGTTTGGTATTTTGGTGATTTATTGCAGAATCATAAGTAGACCAAGATCCTACGTAACGACATGTTTTGAGCCCTAAAAGAGGTGTTTAGAGGGTTAGAAGAAGGTGCCACACTTACGAGTTCAAAAGGGTCGTTTTTCCTAAGTACTTGAATCGTTACATATTTTCGACGGAGATTTGACCCAGCTTAGAGGCATTTTCAGGGGATGACTTCTTAATGAAAGTTGTAGATCTTCACATAAGCTTTCCAACGCACTTTGAATCACGTAAATTGGAGTTCTACAACTCAAGTTATGGTCAAGTGGCTAATCGATTCGTATCAGTAAAATGTCGTAAAACGACACGTAATGGAAATGGCTCAATCAAAACGACATTTTCTGAAGAAGTTTCCTTAATAAAAGTTGTATATCTTCAAGAAATCTTTCCAATGGATTTTGAATCAAGTCAATCGGATTTCTACAACTCAAATGGTGGTCAAGTGGCTAATTGATTTGTATTAAGGAAAATGTCGTAAAACGACGCGTAATGGGAATGGCCCATCAAAAAGGCGTTTTCTGAAGAAGTGTCCTTCATGAAAGTTGAAGAATTTTCCGAGAGCTTAATTTTGACGTTTGAATCATAATTTTTGGAGGTCTACAACTCAAGATATGAATTTTAGAAGTTTTATTACAAATAAATACACAATCGAAGGATCCAGAATCATGGTGAGTCATCTGTGATGATGATACCCGGCCTGGTCCGGCTCTTTCCCGGCCCGGTCCGGCCCCCTTATATTTGCCTATATATAGCAGAGCATCAGCAGCAGCAACGTTGCCCCCTTTTCTCCTCTTCTCCTTCATCTTCTTCCATTTTATTTTTATGTTTTGGGGGCCTATATGTAGTAATATATGTCGTTATAATGTCGGTGTAATAACCCGACTAGTTATCATTTTAATATAATTTCGTTTCCGTTTTTATTGTTTTTATGCAATTAGTATAAAAAATATATATATATATATATATATATATATATATACGTATACTATATATATATATCTATATCTATATATATCTATATATACATCTATACGTATATCTATATAGCTGTAGTTATCTTTTTCGTTTTGTTTTCTTTCGTTTTGTTATTTTCGTTGTTATTTTCGTTAATATGAGTAGTTAAACTCAACATAGCCGAATTATGTGAAAACGGGTGAAATCAACCCTCGGGAAACGAGATGGAGTTGTGTTGTGCTTAATTTAACGTTTTTATGATAAAATCATGTTTTAAAACCCGTTTTGATCATTTTCCTAACTTTGAATAAAATTGACAACTTTGTTCACGGTTACATCGAGCTTATAAATGTATTTTGCGGTGAGATGTGAGATATGGATATCACTAATCATAGTCCTGATTGTTAGATTGACAATCTAAGTGACAGATCTGGACTATGCCTAAGTGAGATTCTTATTTTTACGAGATGTGCGAAACATGTTTTAAAATCACTAAACCATAGTCTTAATCGTTAGATTGGCAACCTAAGTGACACGTTAAAACTATGTTTTCTGTGAGGTTTTTCAACGGATTTTTATTCTGGTCAACCATGTTAGGCGAGTTAGCTCTCTAAAGGGAGGGTTAATAAACCTAGTGTGGGGGTTAAGTGAGAGCTGTTCAGATTTTAACGCAAGAATAAAAAATTGACACCCGTGAATGTCATATGAACTGAATCAGATAAAACACACTCCTTATCAAGTTTTTCCTGTGGGGAGATAACATGTTGGATCATGGCTCGGCTATGCTTTTTAATCACCTAGTTAATCTCGTTAGTTAAAATTTATTTTTTTCGCATTAGTATAAAAACTCCACCTAAAACTTTGATCGCCTAGACTAAGAACCACGTTCGCTTTGGTACTCACAACCACATTTCTCTTGGGACGACCTCGTACTCCTGTAGCTATCCTAGCAATCGACCTGGTACTCTGCCAGTTAGAGAGTTAGTTTACCCACAGTTGCGAGTCTTTATAAATGTATTTTTAGTGGGTGAATTTTTCGCTCATCAAAAAATTGGCGCCGTTGCCGGGGACCAATATTTTAGTGGGTGTATTTTTCTCTCATCAAAAAATTGGCGCCGTTGCCGGGGAAATGTGTGATATTGTTGTGATATCTTGTAAGTGAACCGAAGGCTTGGGCCTAGGTTTTTATTTTCTTGTTTTATTTAGATGTCGACAAAGAGCTATGGATGCTGAAGTGATATTGTCCTGAACTCGGTTTGAATACGACTTTGGTACTTAGCCTCTTCGGAGGGTGATATCTTGTAAGTCTGGCTAAAACTGGGGATTAGGGCCTTCGGCAACCATAACTTTTTGAGGGGTCTAAATATCGTGTGTTTACGGAAAAAAAAAAAAAAAAAAAAAAAAAAAAATTTTTATTGTTTTATTGTTGTTTTCTGAGATCTTGCAGATTGAGCTTAAATGGATGGATTTTTTAATCAAAACTACTCAGCTGAACAACAATACCCCTACCAACCTTATCAACAACAGTTCGTGCCTCAGCCTCAGTATCAACAGCAGAATAACCAAGGTTCATGGGATTATCAGTGCCCTAATGCATACCAGGACCAGAATTATGGTTATTCGAGTTATGAGCCACAATATTACGAGGGTTGTCCTAACCCCGGTGCTTATCGGGATTACGGTGTTCATGCTCAATGCGTTGATAGCTTCAACTGCATTCGCCACCCGATCGTTGTCCGGAATGGCAAGAAGATCGCTACTCACCTCCAATATATCAAAGTCAATACGATCGTTTTCCCCCATGCCACAAGAAGAATTCACCGACAGTCAAATAGAGCAACTCGAACGATTGAACCGGATCTTGGAAGAGCGCGTTGGACATGCGGGAGTTCAAGGTAAGTACCGACTCCGCCATAAGAAATCTTCAAGAAGACGGGGTGGGGGAATTGATTGAATTAGTGAGGTATGTGAAAGAGGCAAGAGACAAGTGCAATAGAGGTGGTTAGGGATGAAAATGTTATCACCGAAAAAGTTCAGGGTGAGAATGAGGTTGATAATTTAGTTTGTAAAGAAAAAGTGCAAGATTTGGAGATGACAGAGTTAGAGGAGCGAGAGATTGATTGGCCATCTTTAGTAAAGCCACCGGGAGAGTTGGTAATAGTTAATATATCGGTCCCGGATTACTACATTCGTCCACTCGTGAGGATGAATTTTTCGCGGTCCGGTTGTATACTCCCCAATGGATGAGCTTTATGGGAGTTTTCAAAAGAAGATGGGTCGACGATCGATAAAAGAAGGTTCGACGGCTGGGAGGAGATAGCATCGAGAACCAAACGAGGTACGTTTCTAGACAATTTAATTTCAATGGTTCTCGCTTTGATCACTTTTCTTAAGCCGTTGATCTTCTTAAGTTCGGATTTTGGTTGATTGAGTCCGTATAGAGTCACCCCGTCGAGCCAACGACGTTAAACAAAAGCGCTACCGGGAGGCGCCCGTTAAATAAATAATTTGGATAAGCCTAGTCTTAATGAAATGTAGAATCTGTATGAAAGATGAACACAAAGCACAACCAAGTCTCAGGATGAATGTTTGAATTTCATTAAGAGGGAATGATTAGGTGGTTATCCGAAAATCCCGATGGAGAAAAAAGATAAAAATTCAAATGTATCATTTCTTGGACTTAGGTTATTGAATCCTTGAGGATCTGGGTATAAAAGACTCAATACTCTTTCACACATTTCATTTTATGATCTAGTCTGTTTCAAATTTCTGGTCGTTGTAGTATAGTGGTGAGTATTCCCACCTTAATAAAACTGTGTGACTGTGTGTAATAAAAAATGAATCTAGGAATAGCTGACTTGACTATGATATATGCTCATGTGATACGTATATGCTTAGATGTTCTGTGCTTTACCCGTGTGGGTTATGTTTCCATCTAAAGCTATTATATTGCCTATCGAATTTTCTGACGTGACAGGGCCATTATCTTATTATTCCCATATCCCTATTCGATGTCTTGGCACGAGGACCATGTCCTGTGTTTGCTTTGTTTTGGTTGTTTTCATATAGGGATTCGGGACGTGCTTTCTCATGGCTGTTACGGGATTCGATAGCACATTTCTGCCAAGTTTATAAGCTAAGTTCTCCTCTCTATCTCATTTACACTCTGAGAATAATGCAAAATCGTAAGTGGGGGGTAGAGTCTGGTTGGTTTAGAAATGGCAGTAAGTGTTTAAACCCTTAGTTTTTGATTCTTTTTCGAGCATTATTTAGTTGATTAAAATAATCTGTATAAGGTATATATTTCATGAATTTAAAGATGTAATGATCAATTTGATATGTATAACTAATTTGAACCGTAAGTGCATTTTAACCTCAAATTTATTTGTGTAACATGAATTCCTTCACGTAAGCCTTTGATATTGAAGCGAAAATTTTAAACTGTATCCATTCAGTATCCTAGTGATTATCCTAGAGAGACTTGCAGTAACTTAGTACCTAACTTTTGAACGTGTACTGTGAATATCTGAAGGTTTGAATGTGATAGAAAGAATGTCAAAATAAGATAAACTATATATATGTCGGTTGTAGCTACCAATGATTTGAGTGCGGTAGGGCGTTATCACGAAACGTCCATATCACTATGAGGTTTTAAAGCTCCCGACTGCCTGATGATATTAGTCCAGCTAGGGTGTTATCACGAAACATCCTATTGCTGGGAATGAGGGCATAAGCTACACATGTGAAAAGAAAAAAAAAGAGAAAAAAAAAAAAAAAAAAAGAAAGAGAATTAGATAGGTATTAATGTATTCGATCTCATCTCATGACGCTTGCAAGATAGTCGATTTTGGCAATGAGTTCGGATATGTTAGTATTCTGTGAAAAAAAAAAAAAAAAAAAAAAAAAAAGAAAAAGAGAGTTATCTTCTAACTATCCCCAGTATAAACTGAATGATATGCTTTAGGGATTATCCTAATGAGTACACGGGAGGACGTTGTGTGGAATTGTTACTACCTATACCTAGGAAAGTCATTAGGACTGTCTGAATGGATATTTGTGCGTATTGCTTGAATTATTTAAGAGAGGATAGTGAAAATTGAAAAGGCTTGTCACACACTCACTCGTTATACATTTATATTGCGGTTAACGTGTAGTTATGATTCGAATGGTTGCATAATCGATTGTCATTCATATCTTATCTTCATGAATTTTTCCTCATTCATTTTATTTTATCGCTTATTTTGTTCGAGGACGACCAAAAGCTAAGTGGGGGGTTGTGATAACGGAAAAATTCACCGTTATTTTTATAACTTTTCAACCCACTTTTGATATCATTTCGAGCACTTTTATATCAATTAAAGTCATTAATTCCTAAATTTCATAAAAATATATAAGTCGTGACTATTTTGTAAAATATCGTGTTTTTATGTGTTTTTACTAGCTTTTGTACCGGTTTAGTAACCGGAGTGTCGTGTCGAATTTACGTTTGGTATTTTGGTGATTTATTGCAGAATCATAAGTAGACCAAGATCCTACGTAACGACATGTTTTGAGCCCTAAAAGAGGTGTTTAGAGGGTTAGAAGAAGGTGCCACAAGCTTACGAGTTCAAAAGGGTCGTTTTTCTAAGTACTTGAATCGTTACATATTTTCGACGGAGATTTGACCCAGCTTAGAGGCATTTTCAGGGGATGACTTCTTAATGAAAGTTGTAGATCTTCACATAAGCTTTCCAACGCACTTTGAATCACGTAAATTGGAGTTCTACAACTCAAGTTATGGTCAAGTGGCTAATCGATTCGTATCAGTAAAATGTCGTAAAACGACACGTAATGGAAATGGCTCAATCAAAACGACATTTTCTGAAGAAGTTTCCTTAATAAAAGTTGTATATCTTCAAGAAATCTTTCCAATGGATTTTGAATCAAGTCAATCGGATTTCTACAACTCAAATGGTGGTCAAGTGGCTAATTGATTTGTATTAAGGAAAATGTCGTAAAACGACGCGTAATGGGAATGGCCCATCAAAAAGGCGTTTTCTGAAGAAGTGTCCTTCATGAAAGTTGAAGAATTTTCCGAGAGCTTAATTTTGACGTTTGAATCATAATTTTTGGAGGTCTACAACTCAAGATATGAATTTTAGAAGTTTTATTACAAATAAATACACAATCGAAGGATCAGAATCATGGTGAGTCATCTGTGATGATGATACCCGGCCTGGTCCGGCTCTTTCCCGGCCCGGTCCGGCCCCCTTATATTTGCCTATATATAGAGCATCAGCAGCAGCAGCAACGTTGCCCCCTTTTCTCCTCTTCTCCTTCATCTTCTTCCATTTTATTTTTATGTTTTGGGGGCCTATATGTAGTAATATATGTCGTTATAATGTCGGTGTAATAACCCGACTAGTTATCATTTTAATATAATTTCGTTTCCGTTTTTATTGTTTTTATGCAATTAGTATAAAAAAATATATATATATATATATATATATATATATATATATATATATATATATATATATACGTATACTATATATATATATCTATATCTATATATATCTATATATACATCTATACGTATATCTATATAGCCGTAGTTATCTTTTTCGTTTTGTTTTCTTTCGTTTTGTTATTTTCGTTGTTATTTTCGTTAATATGAGTAGTTAAACTCAACATAGCCGAATTATGTGAAAACGGGTGAAATCAACCCTCGGGAAACGAGATGGAGTTGTGTTGTGCTTAATTTAACGTTTTTATGATAAAATCATGTTTTAAAACCCGTTTTGATCATTTTCCTAACTTTGAATAAAATTGACAACTTTGTTCACGGTTACATCGAGCTTATAAATGTATTTTGCGGTGAGATGTGAGATATGGATATCACTAATCATAATCCCGATTGTTAGATTGACAATCTAAGTGACGAGATCCGGACTATGCCTAAGTGAGATTCTTATTTTTACGAGATGTGCGAAACATGTTTTAAAATCACTAAACCATAGTCTTAATCGTTAGATTGGCAACCTAAGTGACACGTTAAAACTATGTTTTTCGTGAGGTTTTTCAACGGATTTTTATTATGGTCAACCATGTTAGGCGAGTTAGCTCTCTAAAGGGAGGGTTAATAAACCTAGTGTGGGGGTTAAGTGAGAGCTGTTCAGATTTTAACGCAAGAATAAAAAATTGACACCCGTGAATGTCATATGAACTGAATCAGATAAAACACACTCCTTATCAAGTTTTTCCTGTGGGGAGATAACCTGTTGGATCATTGCTCGGCTATGCTTTTTAATCACCTAGTTAATCTCGTTAGTTAAAATTTATTTTTTTCGCATTAGTATAAAAACTCCACCTAAAACTTTGATCGCCTAGACTAAGAACCACGTTCGCTTTGGTACTCACAACCACATTTCTCTTGGGACGACCTCGTACTCCTGTAGCTATCCTAGCAATCGACCTGGTACTCTGCCAGTTAGAGAGTTAGTTTACCCACAGTTGCGAGTCTTTATAAATGTATTTTTAGTGGGTGAATTTTTCGCTCATCATAGGCCATCAAATTTCCTACTCAAATTTTCTAAATGTGCTAGAACTTCCGTATTAGATATACATTCTCCTGCAAAAGCTACTTTTCTGGTGCTAGAACCGGTTTCCCACATTCTGTTATTTTTGGAAATCTTTTCTATAGCATCGTAAACTATTTGAGCTTCACTCATCATTAAAGAACCACCACATGCATGATCTACATCTGCACGTGAATCTTTTCTTAATATACGACAGAAAAGTTGAATTTGCATATCTAAGGAATAACCATGGTCGGGACAGGCTCTTAACAATTTTTTAAATCTTTCCCAGGCATTCCCAAACGTTTCTTCAGATCTCTGTCTAAAGTTAGCAACCTCGACTTTTAATTCCAAATTTCGTCCTGGAGTGAAATATTGTTTCAGAAATTCAGTTTGAATATCCTCCCAACTAGTGAGTGAATGATGTGGAAGAGACATAAACCAATCTCGGGCTCGTCCTTTTAAAGAAAAAGGAAACATAGTCATCCTCGTTAGTTCCTTATGAGCACCTTGACTTTTGGTTTGTATTGCACGAGTTCTTCAAAAAGATAGAGATGATGATGTGGATCTTCATCATCCTCTCCAAGGAATTGGGCTCTTGCGTCAATTAAACCAAAAAGATGAGATTTAATTTCGAAATTATTCGCTCCTTCATTGGGTAAAAGAATGGGATTATTAGTCTGATTTCTTCTTATGGTTTGATCACAGATAGGTCTCGGGTTTGGTGGGTTATTACGATTATTCTGGTTCCGATCTTGATTATTTCTATTATTATGATTTTGATTATTATTAGGGTTAACAGGGTTTTGTCCATGCCCTGGAGCATGATCTAGCCTCTGTTCATTTGTTTCATCACTAGTTTCAGCCATTTCTGTATTTTTATTAGAAGATGATTCCGTTGGAGATTTTCCAAGGAGTCCTAAGCTGGTTTGACCACGTTTACTCTCTATTCGTACCTGCCTTTCGTAAGCGTTTATGTCAGGCTTATAAGGAGTAAGTGACGCTTTACGGCTTCTGGTCATCAACTAACGAAAATAGAAAAATGCTCGAGTTGTATAGAAGAAGAAAATTGGTACTAAAAGAAAGTAGATACCAACGAAAAAATAAAATAGAAATGAGATAAGAAAAAGTGTTGATTTATTCTCGAGAGTTTTGAGCTAATACAAGTAGTAACCATAGACACAAAGAAAGAAATTAGCGACGTGGTCCCCGGCAACGGCGCCAGAAAGCTGACGGACGTTTTCTAGTGCTATACAATCCTTACCGGCAGTGTACCGGGTCAAATCATAGTGTTAGTGTGGTGAGTCAGAGTGTCGAATCCTCAGGGAAAACATGGTAATTCTTTTAAGTGTGGTTAAACACCAAAGAGCTGTTATTAACTCGATCTAAACCGCAATTTTATCACACAGATTACTACTACTCTACTTAACATAAAGTAAATACGTAATTTAAAAGTTATTCTAATATAATATATATATAGATATATAAATATATATAGATGTACATGGAATGCAAAAAATATATATATATATATAAATATATAGATACCAATATATAGTTTTTAATAATAGACTAGACAGATAATTTTATAGAACTAGCCAAAGTTTATATAATTGATTTATACGATCTTTTTCAGTAAACGGAATGTGCTCGATCTTTCCTTTTATATTAGGTCCAATTGAGTAAATGAAACGGTGTACTCTTGAGGTTAACAATTCCTCCTCACACGAGCGTATGAAATTGTCATATGTCAAATTGTCATCAGTTTAATCTCCACAACTGCCCCATGCTAATCTCAGTTAGTCTGAACAGGTACCGAGTACAAATCTACCCCGGATAAAAGAGGTTATTCCGTTTGAGACGGCCGATGTTATTCAAAAGGCTCCGGTTGTCAGGCGGATCGATTTAACTTTCCGGTGTTAGTTTCAATTAAACCGTTGATTTTAACATTATTACGATCTTGAGCACAAATTTAATAAGATTCATCTTTCCCAAGACAAATCTGCCCCCGGGTAGGAAATAGGATTCCGTTGTCACGCTTTCGCACGGCCAATTTTACCCTCCGGTTTCTCTATCTTTTATCTCATATCCTAACTTCTCTCGGTCGGTTCATCGTTAGGTTATATGTTGCGATTCATCTTGGTTAATTACGTCAATCCGAATATTATCAATACGTTGCAAAATAGAAAAAGATTCAATTAACTCAATTTTAGTAAAATTTTACTTAGACAGCATTCATTTACCAAAAAGATCGAAATAAAACGATTACATAACTTTGGCTAGTTATTAGATTTAGGCTAAAAACATTATAACGACTAAAAAGATAAAAACAAATATAACAAACATAAATACTTAAGAAATTTTACCCGATTACAAATGCTGAATCAGAGGTCGTATTCTTCCGGATATTACAACAACTTCAACAACACCGAACTTCCGATAATTTCCCGAGCATTACAACAATACTACGGTATTATTATTTTTGGCATAAGGCCTATTTACAACTACTAACTAAAAAGAAAATAAGAAGGAGATATATATATATATATATATATATATATATATATATATATATATATATATATATATATATATATATATTATATGTATAGATATATTGGTACACCCCTCTCGCTCCGCACCGAGGCTCCTTATATAGAAAACTGAATTGAGGCCGGACCGGGCCGAGTCATAGCCGGACTGGGCCGGGTTTCATCATTACATTCATCCCCCTTAATTATCCAAATTTTCCGGAAATAATTATAATTTTGGAATAAAACTTCTAAAATTCATATCTCGAGTTCTGGATCTCCAAACAACATGATTCAAGAGGCATTGGAAAGCTCTTGGAAAAATCTACAACTTTCATGAAGAACTCTTCTTCAGAAAATGTCGTTTTGATGAGCCATTCGTTTGTCGAAGATATTTCTCGATTACCACTAAATCAAATCGATTAGCCACTTGACCACTTGACCACTTAAGCTCTTGACATTCTCTAAATCCTTTCAGAAATATGATTATACTTCAAAATGTCGATTCTCGGCTTATATATCTGCAATAAAATACCACAAATACCCACGTAAATCTGACACGACATTCCGATTTACTAAAATCGGTACAAAATGATAACTTTTACTATTATTACTAAGTTTTACTACTAACTGCTCTAAACTATAAAGATTAATATTTCATATCATTTATATCATAATTTCATATATTTTATATAGAATTCGTTGATAAAACATAATAATATAACGTATATTTAATCATATAAAAGTAGTATATCATTATACTGGTAGCACAAACCAAATACAATGCAACATTCCCAAAAGCAAAACAACACTCGCAACATTCAAACATTACCAAATTAGCAAATTAGTTCAGCAAAACAACAAAATACTACAAAAGTACCATAGCCATATGCGGCTAACATCAAAAGTACTAATAAAGTTTGGTGAACGAAAGTACTAATCAACATCGGTAGTAGAAGTAGGAACAAAAGTAGAAGTAGGAGGGAGCTCATCATCGTCATCGTCCTCATCAAGTAGCACACCGGCATCCAAAGGAGTAAGTGAATTGGAGAAATGAAAGGTCGTAGGATGGAATAAGCTAGTGCCCTGATACTCGGCAGCATAAGGATTTGACAACATCAGAATAGGATCATCAGGGAAAGCAGAAGAAGCATAGACTGGAAAGTCGAACTACCAGCGCCATCACCAGTGGACGTAATCATCGAACCTTGCAAACCTTGCCCAGCAAACGCAGCAAAACCGGTGCTAACCAAACATGTACCTGTAGATGAAAATGCAGAAACACTACCTGGAGCCATGAAGTGCGGTGGGGTCCTAGCGGGAACAGGGAAAGGTGGAATCCAAGTAGGGAATGGGTAAGGATCCTCAGCACGTGAATCAAAGTCCTTAGCCCGATCTGCATACTTGGGATTACAGGTCTCATCAAAAGAACGATGACCACGGGAACTGACTCGCAAATCATTTAAACCTCTCAACACGCTCTCAAATCCTAATCTAGAATTGGTGTCAGACGCCACCAAAGCTCCACGCATAGCAACCAATCAGACTCAAAAAACTCAAATCTAGCTCTCACAACTGAATCACGAATATGAGGAAGCGAGGAGATAAGTTGACCGGAGGTAGGGACGTCAACAGAAGACGGACCACTGGCCGAAACAGGAACATCAGGAGAGGGAGTGGGCGTCTTAACATTTTATGAGATACTAGGGCCAATCAAGATGTTATCACGAGGAAACAAGGTGTCACTGGACCAACTAGGGACTTGAGCTCGGCGGCAAAATTCATGAATCAGCCAAGGAAGGGGCATATTTCCATTCGCACGGCGATTCAGAGCAAAGTCCACCGCTCCCTGGTACATATGGTACCCGGCATCCACAGGCACTCCAGTGAAGATGGCAAGGGCTAGGCAAGCCTCAGGAAAATTGAAAGTATTGATTTTGTGAGAATGCAAGATATTGTGACTAATGAAATGCTTCATCACCCTCACATCCTTGATCGCTTTGCCATACTTAAAACGTTTGTCTACCCAAGTAGCAGATGAGCAAAGGTAAGTCTTAGCCTCCTGGGCCTTGGCATAAAGATTGCCCTCCTCACTCAGTTTCCACACGCTAAAGAAAGTGGTCTCAGCCGGGACGTCGGGAATTCCAAAGAAATCATTGATAGCCTTAACAAAAAACCGGACATCCTTGCCACGAACTGGGACTGTACCCTTGGTTGCCTCAGCAGGGTCAGCGACAAGATTGGCATAAAATTCAGCCATAATGGTGCCATTGACAGTAGAAGTACGATTGGCTGCTAGACTCCCCCACTTACGATCCTTAACGATTTTCTGAATCTTAGCACTAACCGACTTAAATTCTATTCCTCTCTCAAAATGCAAAGTGCACTGACTGAAATACGTGACAAAGAGTCTTTTGGCCTTCCTGCCATTGATGGTTGAGGGGAAAGAAATGACTGACTCAGGCGAGGTAGGTGTTCGGGATCGCTCGGGTGCATTAGGGTCACTAGTGGCTGGAGTTTTCCTTTTCTTACTCTGGTCACCTTGACGACTACCACTACGAGTAGATAATTCAGACATGGCTACGGGTTCACGACAATCCAACAATACAGCAGAACAACAATCAGCCCCTCATCCAGTTTCAATCAACTCAACATATAAAATAATCAAAAGAAATTAAATTGAATGAGGAGGACTAAGCCAAAGTACCTTGTTGGATTGAAAAACACCGCAGATAGAAATGGAGGTCGCCGGAAAATATGGAGTTGGCCGGAAATGCAGAAGATGTGCCTTGAAACCAAAATGGAGTCCTTCACTCTCAAGAACAAGCAGGAGACAAAGAATGGAGAAAGTAGGAGGGTGTGATGGGTTTTGATGAATGGAGTAAATTGTGTGATAATGGTGGAAAAACTGATGAAATATGGAGAAAATGGGGTAACTTTTCGATGGTAATAGGAGTTATGGAGGGGGGAGAGAGAGAAGAAGAACTGTTTTTAATTCAAAAACTGCCAAATTGACGCACACCAAGGGCTATTGACGCACGCAAATCTTCTAAACAACCACCCAATGACTCACGCCAGAGGCAAAATGACGCGCGCCACCAAAAACGCCTAAAACTCCCAGTATGTCTACAGTAAACTTTGGCGTGCGTCAAGGTGGATTGGCGTGAGTCAAACAACTTCCACAAATTTAAAAACTATTAATGTTCACCAAACTTATCAAAATTGTAATGAAACGACTGCAATTTTATCAAATAACGGGCTGCCTCCCGGTAGCACTGTTGTTTAAACGTCGTTAGCTCGACGAGATTATACGGTAGAGAAAACGGAATTTTACAGATTATCAACTTGGGACACTACCAACAACTACTCACATAAGCGCATAGCAATTAAGCACATAAGCCAACCAGAAGATAATGCTTAGTAGGTAAATTAGAGGATAGTACCCGTGGTGTGCTAAATTTATAGTCTATAGCTAGACTATGCAATTCTTTAGTCCAATGGGGGGGGTCTTCGAGGAACAACACCTCCTCTTGAGGTATGCTCTCTCCTTCAATGAAATGTTTGACACGATGACCATTGTCTATGAAAGTTGTTTTTCCATCAGTAAGTTCAACTGCATCGGACGCATACATCTTTGCAATAATGAATGGACCTGTCCACCTGGATCTAAGCTTGTCTAGAAACAATCTCAATCGTGAGTTATACAAGAGCACTTTATCATTCACATGGAACTCTCGATCAAGGATCTTCTTGTCATGAAATGACTTGGTTCGTTCATTGTAAATTTGGGCATTCTCGTATGCATCAAGGCGAAACTCGTCAAGCTCGGTGAGTTGGAGCAACCGATGATCACCTACGAGCTTGGGATCAAAATTAAGAAACTTAATAGCCCAATAAGCTCGGTGCTCCAATTCAACGGGCAAGAGACAAGACTTGCCAAAAACTAATCTGTATGGTGAACATCCAATAGGTGTCTTAAAAGCAGTGCGGTACGCCCAAAGTGCATCGTCAAGCCGCACCGACCAATTCTTACGGTTAGTGTCCACCGTTTTTTCAATAATCCGTTTTACCTCTCGGTTTGACACTTCAACCTGCCCACTCGTTTGTGGATGATACGGTGTGCCGACTTTATGTTTTACACCATAGCTCTCAAGAAGTTTAGTGAATGGTTGGTTGCAAAAGTGTGAGCCGCGGTCACTAATGATAGCTCGGGGAGTGCCAAATCTAGTGAAAATATTTTTCTTTAAGAATTTCAGCACCACATTAGAATCATTAGTGGGGTAGGCTTGCGCTTCAACCCATTTAGAAACATAATCAACCATCACTAAAATGAACTTATTACCTAGCGAGTGAGGGAATGGGCCCATGAAGTCGATGCCCCAAACATCGAATATTTCACACTCCAAAATAGGTTGGAGGGGCGTTTCATACCTCTTGGATACATTTCCCCACTTTGGCATGCAACACATGATTGTGCAAAACGATGTGCATCTTTGTAAAGTGTAGGCCAATAGAATCCAAATTGCAAAACTTTGTATGCCGTCTTCCACCCTCCATGGTGGCCTCCAGTATCTTGACCATGGAAAAAAGAGAGTATGCTTAAAATTTCATCATCGGAAATGCATTTCCTATTGATGCCATCCGAACACCTCCTAAAAATGTTCGGTTTCTCCCAATAGTAGAATTTCAAATCGTGAACGAATATCTTCTTCTTTTTCCATGTCCAAGTAGGTGGAACATACTCACATGAAAAATAATTTACAATATTAGCAAACCATGGTGAGCTCTCCTTCGGTTTTGAACCGGCGTGAATAAAAACGGTTAAACCCTAACCGTGAGGGCCCCCTCGCCCCCGATCCCACAGGAATGCGATGAGAGGTTGAACCGGCGTGAATAAGTTGCATTGTTGGGGGAGCATCCACCATCATGAGTTGTTCATCCGGAAAATAGTCGTGATTCTCTCTTTGTTTCACTTCTTCTTCAATGAAATCCAACCGGCTTAAGTGGTCCATCACAACGTTCTCACTACCCTTCTTGTCATTAATCTCGATATCGAATTCTTAGAGTAGGAGAATCCATCGGAGCAATCTCGGTTTAGCATCTTTCTTGTTCAATAAGTACTTCAAGGCTGCATGGTCGGTGTAGACAATGACCTTGGAACCAACGAGATAAGATCTAAACTTGTCGAGGAGAACACTATTGCAAGTAATTCCTTCTCGGTTGTTGCGTAATTGATTTGAGCGGAGTTCAATGTGTGAGAAGCATAATAAATGGCTTTAAGTACCTTGCCATGACGTTGGCCAAACACGGCCCCAACTACTAAATCGCTTGCATCACACATTAACTCAAAAGGTATATTCCAATCCGGCGCTACCAAAACGGGTACGCTAATTAGTTTGTTCTTCAAAGTCTCAAAAGCCTCTATGCACTTTTCATAAAAAAACAAATGGTACTTATTTCTCAAGAAAATGACTGAGAGGTTTGGCAATACGAGAAAAATCGGCAATAAACCGCCTATAGAAACCAGCAGGCCCAAGAAATCCTCTCAAAGTCTTAAGATTAACCGGTGGGGGCAACTTCTCAATCACTTCAATCTTTGCTTTGTCCACCTTTATACCTTTCTCAGAATTTATGTGGCCTAACACAATACCTTATGATACCATAAGATGACACTTCTTCCAATTGAGCACTCAATTCGTGTCCTCGCATCGTTGTAACACTCGTTCCAAATGAAAGAGACATTCCTTAAAAGAATCCCCAAAAACACTGAAATCATCCATAAAATTTCCAGAAATCTCTCTACCATGTCAGAAAAAATAGCTGTCATACATCTCTGAAATGTAGCCGGAGCGTTGCATAATCCAAATGGAATTCTTTTATAGGCAAACGTTCCGTATAGACAAGTGAAAGTCATTTTTTTCTGTCTCCTGCCGCAATGAATATCTATAGATAGCCCGAATAACCATCAGGAAAGCAATAGAATTTATGCCCACACATCTGCTCCAAAATCTGGACAATATACCGAAGTGGATAATGATCTTTCTTGGTATGGTCATTGAGTCGTCGAAAATCTATACACATGCGGTAAACTGTGACTTCCCTCGTCGGAATCCATTAATGTTTATCATTTTTCTTCACGGTAAATCCACCCTTCTTGGGCACAACTTGAGTAAAGCTCACCCACTCGCTGTCAGATATCGGAAAAATAATACCCATCTCCAGCAACTTGATAACCTCTTTTTTGACAACCTCTTGCATATTAGGATTCAAACGATGTTGTGGTTGAGCACATGGTTTGGCATCTTCATTGAGGATAATCTTGTGAACACAAATCTCACGACTAATTCCTCGAATATCATCTACAGTCCATCCAAATGCTCTCTTATGTGTCCTAAGCATCCTCAACAGCAAATCTTCCTGCACATTGGTTAGTGATGAAGAAATAATAACAGGAAGGAGATTATCACTTTCAATAAAAGCATATTTCAAGTTATGAGGTAAAGTTTTCAACTCAAGATTCCTTGGTGGCTCTTCCACTGAAGGTTTCAATAGTGGGCCATCATGCTCCAATTCCAGATATCGATGCCATGGTTGTCTGTTGAATGTACGACCGGCATCCAAATAAGAAATCACTGCTTGCATCTCCTCATCATCACTTTCACTGTCAAAGACGGACAAGGCCAAACATTCCTCAATTTTGTCTTCGAAGACCTGCACGTTAGTATTCTCTATACAAGCAAAAGACAATGCATCAACAAAAGAACACGATTCTCACGAATTGTAAGGATGCTTCATAGCTTTAAAAATATTAAATGTGACCTCATCCTCATTAACTCTCAAAATTAATTCTTCATATTGAACATCGATCATAGCCCTTCCCGTGGCTAGGAATGGACGACCGAGAATAAAGGGTGTGAATACCCTTCTTCCATATCCATAACCACAAAGTCAACTGGGAAGTAGAACTTATCGACCTTTACCAACACGTCTTCTCTGACTCCCTTAGGGCGTTTTATAGACCTATCTGCTAATTGTAGAGTCATCTCAGTGTTCTTCAACTTTCCTATGCCAAGTTTGATAAAGTCCTCATAAGACAAGAGATTAATGCTAGCGCCAAGGTCAAAAAGCACCCTCTTAAACAGAAAGCCCCCAATTTCACACGGAATGGTGAAACTCCCGGGGTCTTTGAGCTTAGGTGGAAGCTTATGTTGCAACACGGTGGAGCATTTCTCATAGAGACAAATTTTCTCGTACTCCTCTAAACGCTTCTTGTTAGTGAGGATGTCTTTAAAAAACTTACCATAAACAGGTATGCTAGTGAGTGCTTCTATGACGGGGATATTAACATTTAAGTGTCGAAACGTGTCAAGGAAGCGAGCATACGTCTTATCTAGCTTTTTCTTCTTAATTTCTTCTCTAAGAGGGTAAGGTAATGACTCAGGATCAATAATTTTAGGAGTGGAGTTCATACATTCCTTACATTTGCTTCTCGATGAATCATTGGAAGCTTTCCTCAATGTTTGAGCTGCCGGTGGTCGCCATTCATTCTCGGTATGTACCATATTTTCCTTGCCTTTCTTAGAATTTGTTTGTTGGGTATTGGCGCGCGCCAAAACATCTTTGGCGTGCGTCAAACCTTCATTGAGATCTTCTTTGGCGTACATCGGTTCCTTATTGGCGCACGTCAATTTTTGCTCAAAACTCTCTGAATGTCTACAGTGATCAATGGCATGCGCCAAATCTGCCTTGGTGGGAGCCAATGAGTTATGCTCCTTAAAAAGAGTCCTTAAATCTCTTGCTCTTGGATTCTTCAAAATCTTCGGGACTTTCACCCAATCTTCGTCTTCTTTCTCTACATTGACATATCCGTCTTTCTGCAAAATTTCATCAATAATTTCCTCCTCCTCTTCACTTAATTCCTTCTCTTCATCGGTGTTGTGCAAATCATTCTCAACCTCGTTTCCCACTTGATTTTCATAAAACTCTATATTCCCACAAACTCTTCCACTTCAGGTTATGATGGCATTCAGTCCCCTCGGTTTTCTTTCTGTGTTACTTGGCAAACCGCCCGGTGGTCTACTAGCATTCCTCTCACCTTCTCTACTCAAGTGTTCTTCCATGTTACGCACGTATGCTTCTAAGTTTTTCATTCTCATATCATGATCGCTCATAGATGTTCTCAAAGTACCAACATCCTTGGTCATTGTGCCTATGGAGGACATCATTGTTTGCATATTTGCAGCTTGAGTCGAGACAACACCCATAAGATTCTCCATCAACTTCTCCAATCTTTCTTAATTTTCCGTAGCTGAACTTTAAGTTTGAGTGATTGGGATGTTTTGTGTAGGACGTTTTTGATAAGAATGTGTAGGTGGTTGTGGCGGTTGGTATGAAGTATGGCTTGGGAAATTTTGGGTTGGAGGGTTGGCGTTGAAGGAAGTCTTTTGTTGAGGGACAAAAGATGATGCTTGATTGTTTGAGTTTGGAGACCAACGTTGAGTAGGAAAATCTCTTTCCAACGTATTATATGCATTGGATTAGGCATTATGTAGTGCTCGGTGTTGTTGCATATATCTCACTTCTTCATTAGAATAATCACCGGATTCATTCGTCTCTAATTGTGCATAATCCTCATTTTGTTTCATTTCCCCACTACACATGTCATTGGATGTATTGCCCTCCAAACTCTTACTTCCCTTTATTTCATCGACTTTATTGCTAAGAAAAGCTAATTGAGCTAGCACTTCGGTTCGAGCGGTGGCTTCTCCCATGAAAGCAACTTTTCTTGTGCTCAAACTGGTCTCCCGCATATGGTTGTTCCTTGCAATCTTCTCTATAGCATCGTACACATCTTGTGCCGCGCTCATCATCAACGAACCATTACATGCTTGGTCAACATCGGCTTGGGATTCCTTTCTAAGCTTTCGACAAAAAAACTGAATTTGCATGTCCAACGGATAACCATGGTCAGGACACGCTCTCAACAACCTCTTGAATCTCTCCCATGCAACTCCGAGTGATTCATGTTCACCTTGTTTAAAACTAGAAATATCAACTTTCAATTCTGAATTGCGGCCCGGAGTGAAGTATTGTTTCAAGAATTCATTTTGGATTTCCTCCCAACTTGTCAAGGAATGGTGAGGAAGTGACATAAACCAATCTTTAGCCTTCCCATCCAAGGAGAAATGAAACATGGACATTCTTGTCAAATCTCGGTTAGCACCTTCACTCTTGGCCGTATTACACAATTCCTCAAAGTTGTAAAGATGGTGGTGTGGATCTTCGTCATCACGCCCATGAAATTGAGCTCTTGTTCCAACCAATCCAAAAAGATGAGCTTTAACCTCAAAATTATTTGCTCCCGCATTTGGTAAACGAATTGGATTGTTGATCTCATTCCTTCTCACGTCTTGATCACAAATTGGCCTTGGGTTTGGGGGGTTGTTATTGTATTTGTTCCGGTTGTTGTGATTTCGGTTTTGGTTGCGGTTTTGTTGGTTATTGTTTTGTGGTGGAGGGGGATTGTTGTTGTTGGGAGGGTTAAGGATATGGAGGTTTTGGTTTTGTTCTTGGTTTGGGGCGTCTTCATGCCCTTGATCAACTTGTGCATTTGCTATGTCTCTGTCCATTTCTATGCCTTGGGTAGATGATCCTTGGGAGGAGTCTCCACTAAGTTCCAAACCACGATGAGCTTGACCAACTTTATTCTCAGCTACTCGTTCCCTAATATACGTGTTTATATCCGGAATGAGAGGAGTAAGCGGTGCCTTACCACGTCGAGTCTTGGTCATCCACTACAAGATAGAAACAACAAAAACATAATAAAATAACACTTGGTGACTCACCAAGAGGCAAGCACCAAAGAAAGAAAATAGAAATGAGATTAGAAAAGTTCGACCTATTCTCGAAAACTTTAAAACTAGTACAAGTAGTAACCGTTACTCAAGAAGAGGTCCCCGACAACGGCGCCTGAAAGCTTGATGGCCAAATCTTAGGTGTCCAATCTAACCGGCAGTGTACCGGGTTGATTGTAGTCTAGTATGAGTCAAGGTCGAATCCACGGGGAACTCACTTGTGAGGTTACACACTAAAAAGTCTATATTAATTCGCTTTAGGTCACAAATTGCAAGAGAGTAATAGCATGCATAAATAAAGTGCTTGTGATAATAAAGATGATAAACGATAAAAGAAACTAACCAAGACAACGTGTAACCTAGCCATCCTCTTATAGTATCATGAGAATGATTTCCTACCGTCCTACCATTGGTGTTTGAAAGTGTGAAGCGGTGCATTCCTAAGCAAGCAGTTTCCCCTCATACGAGTGTACAAAACTACTCTTTACCTTCTCCTTGGTTTATGGGTCCTAAACCTAATGAATTGGTATGCTACGCACATGAATGCAATGACAATGTCAACTATCCCCGAATAAGAAATCGAATGCCACAAAGGGTCAATTTTACCTTCCGGTTCTCCTACTCTTGTCCCACGTCTAACCTCTCCCTTCGGTCTCCGTTAAACGTGTAAATGCTAACACTAGGCAATTACTCTAATGCAAGCAAACAATACTACACAAGTAGGAAAAGCTTCACAACAATCAAAACTAGCAACACAAACAATCATTCCCAATCAACATAAGAGGATAAACTAGAGTTACAACATAATCTTGGCTTGATAAGTCTAACCACTCATAGCTACAAATATGTACATCTCAAAGTCAACATTCATAACCATAAGAACAATTGAATGAAAATAAAGATTAAAGATTACCAATTCAAAGGGTGAATTTCGTGTTGGTGTTCATCCAACTTCCAAAAGCTTCAATGAACTAACACTAGTGTGTTGAATCCAATCAAGTAATAGACTTAAACTAGAATCCTTAGCCTTTACAATCAAGTTCAATAGCTAATTTCTACTAAAATTCGGCTATAAGAGCCTGGGGGGTGGGGGTGCCTTCAAGAGGGAAAAGTTGAGGAAGATGAAGTGTATCTCTTAATTTTTGTGTGAATGGAAGAATAAAAGAGATCAATCCTTGCTGACTCTACAAATTTGGTGCAGGTCAAAGGTAACTGGCGCGCGTCATGTGCAAATGTGGTATTGGCGTAGGTCACTGATCTTTGGCGCGCGTCAAGTCCAATATGTAGTAGTTGGCTGAATGACATTCGCATTAAATGCTCAGCAGAGTGTGTAGCTTCACTTGGCGCGGGTCAAAGTCACATGGCGCACGCCATTTGTATCTGAAAGCACTATGATCAAATTTATTCTTCACTTGGCATGGATCGAACCCTCTAATGTGTTTCGACGATCCTCGTGGGTTGAAACCCTTGCCTCAATTAGCAATATCATCACTCAATAATCCATGGCACTATAAAGTCAAAAATACACGCTCCCGCCGTGATACCTGTGCTGAAAAATAGACACAGAGATACCACGTGTAAATCTGATAACAAAATCGGCTAATAACTACTAAAATAAAAGTAAAAGCATGGTTTTTATGAAAGTTTCTATGTACACAAAATGGTTCAAATCATCGTAAAATCTGCTCAAGTTGATGTCAAAATATCACTAATTGCATTAGAAAAAGGGGTGAATCATCGAAAATTGTATCATCAGGTTGACTTACATCAGAAGCCCAATTTTGATACCAAATTCATCCCACATCGGTTGTGATGATACATAGTACCGACATAAGGTTTTAGCCTACATATTAAGATGTACCAATTAAGATAAACTATCAATTGTCTTAGCTATTTTGTCTTTAGGCTTCAGGAGAGTTGTGTATCTTTTGCATTTTTCCTCTATAGTAATAATTTATCTTTCGCCCGTGGATATAGGTCGTATTGACCGAACCACGTAAATTTGACGTTTTGTTTTTTCCTTCTGTTATTAGTTTTGTGTTATTGTCGTTAAGGGATATCATTCGGTTTCTTTTTCCTAACAAACTAGTATCAGAGCTGAGGTTTTTTCGAGGTGGTTTTTTTCGAGCTCTTGAAAATTAGCCATCATGATGGTAATTAAGTATTATTTTGAGATATTCGACCGAAACGTCAACTTCGGGATGTGGCAGTTGAAAAATGGAGGCCATGCTGATTCAGGAGGGCTTCGACATTGCATTGCTTTGGAAGGAGAAAAAGATAAAGAAAATGTCAGATAAGGAGTTTCTGGTCTCGACAAGAAGGCCAAGTCATGTATCATCTTATGTCTTTCGAATTAGGTTTTAAAAGAGATAGCCACTGGTTATTGCTCAGGATTTGTGGGAAGAAAATTAAAATCATTATATATGAAGAAAACCATGGGAAATAGGCTTTATTTCAAACAGGGTTTGTATATTCTTCGTAAATCTGTAATGTCATCTATATTATCACACTTAGATAAATTTTATTCCTTTCTTATGGATTTGAGTAATATAAATTATAAGATTGATGATGAGGATCAGGCCCTGTTGTATTGTGTTCGCTTCCCCAGTCGTTTAAGCATTTCAGAGAAACAATGATTTATGGTAAGGATACTATTTCTTACAATGAAATTAAGTCAATTTTGAAATCAAAAAAGCAGATTGGTAAAGACATAACTGAGGGAAGTATTAGTAGTCAGACAGACGTGTTGGTAGTTCGGAGTGGACCAAATAAGAAGGACGCAGATTGTGAAAATTTTGTGCAATTATTGTAAAAAGATGGGGAATATCAAATTTGATTGCTTTCGTCAGACAAACGTGAACAAAAGAAAGAGCGTTGTAAAGAGTCTGGCCAGGTCAGTATTGTAGAAAAAGAGAATGATGGAGATATTTTCTTTGGTGATGATAAATTAAGGTCTGTTGATGAATAGATCTTAGATTCTGGTTGAACGTATCATGTGTGTCCCAATAGGGTTTGTTTTCCACGTATGATTCAGTTCAAGGTGGAGTTGTTTTTTTGGGCCATGGCGCAGTTTGCAAGGTTGTTGGTATTGGTACGGTTAGATACAAGACCCATGATGGTGTTTTCATAACACTTGAGCAAGTCAGACATGTTCCGGATTTGAAGACAAATTGTTTGGGGATAATTTCGCATCATTAAACAAAAACAATTTATAAACCCTAACCTATATGCAAAACTAACTCCTAACCGGCCGAATACCGGGTAATTGCTAGCAAAGCGGAATAAGTAAGGGGTCGATCCACAGGGAATTGGGTTGTTGAACCTAGTTTTATTAATTCCTTTCAATTGTTACTTATGAAAACAAATAAACGAAAGAACAAACATATAAACACATAGAACAGATGATATAAATCTAAGCTATAACAAATAATAGAGAAACAAAACATAAAACAAAGATACATGGAATCAAACAATATACAAACCAAGTGATTTCAATCCAAGTTCATCTCATGATTTTAATTCAATATTGTGGTTTCACCTTTACACGAGATACGAACTCCTAATTCCTTAGTGAATCCGTTTCTCAAGCTATGAATTCCTAATCTCTTAGTGAATTCAATTATCGATCTCTCCTCTCTCGAATGTTGAGACCAATTTCATACAAAACGAAGGTGTAGATTCAAGTTAACTCTCGTATTTTAGAATCTAGCAACCTAGATAATTAATCAATTAATTTGTCACGAATTAATGATTAAGGATCCTATCTTTCTATGGTGATCTAGCCTAACAATGATTCTCATCAACGTTAGACAACAATTAGCAACCAATCTCTCGATCTAGTCACACAATAGCATCATAAATCATAGAAAGATACAAAACAAATCAAAGATCATAAGAATAAACAAAGGATTGAATAAATTAGAAGATAAACTCACATAGTTTGGTACAATGGATGATCCCCATGAATCAACAAACGAAAATAAAAGCATCCTAATCTAACCCGGATCACCCGAGCACAATGCTCGGGTGATCGGCCTTGAAAGCCTCAGAAGTGCGGCTGCTGTGTGTATTTGGTGTATAGAAATCTGATGATTATTAGGGTTGGGGCGCAGCTGCTATATATAGGGAAATAAGTCGGCTATGCTTAAGTCGGCCGTGGACGCCCGTCCAGAGTGTTGGACGCCCGTCCACTCTGCTTGAAATCTTCGAATCGGGCCGAGTCTTCGTCAGACGCCCGTCCTGTGCAAAAATGGACGCTCGTTCACTAAAATCTTTACAACTCTGAATCAACTTCCCTCTCCTGGATGCTCGTCCATATCTTCAGACGCTCGTCCACTCTGGACGCCAGTTCAAGCTTCTGGACGCCAGTCCAGGATCGACTTCATCTTGATTTTCTCATCTTTATCTCTTCTCCATCATATAAATCCGATCTTGCACCACTTTTAATCCTCTTTTTAGCTCAAAAATGTATATCTACAAGGGAGTAAAAACATGCAAACTGTAGAAATATATATATAGATAGAAAATGACTAATAAACCACATAAATAGCTCGAATTTGCATTTTAATCATTTTCATACACAACCCCTCAATATTTCAATTAAACTCCTACTTTTCTATAAAAAGTAATAAAATACGAAGAATATTGTTACGGTATAAAGCGATAAAAACCATAAAATTCACCGTTAACAACTCCCTCACACTTAAACTTTTGTTCGTCCCAAACAAAATAATCAAAACTAGCTCACTTTCATGCAATCCATATAGATTCCCAACTCACGTAACAAAAGATATGACAAATATAGCAATTAATACCAACATAGAGATAGATTCAGTTTGTGTGTGAAAAGCCCTTTTCAATCTCCACTATTCTTTCGCACAAAATCCGTTCAAATAATCCTAATGACTTTCCTAGGTATAGGCAGTAACCGTTCCACAAAAAGTCTTCCCGTGTACTTATTAGGATATTCCATAATACATATCATTCGGTTTATACTGGGGATAGTCAGAAGATAACTACGGTTCCTACCAACTTTCCATAGTACCATTTGCCAAATTTTCTTTAAGATTAACTTAATTCCACATATATAGCATATGCCCTCATTCCCAAAGCAATAGGATGTTTCGTGATAACACCCTAGCCGGACTACTATCATCGGGCGGTCGGGAGCTTTGGGAGGATTTTGCATCATAAAAACAAAAGAAAATTTATAAACCTATACTTAACATGCAAACTAACTCCTAACCGACCAAATATCGGGTAGTTGATAGCATAGTAGGGTAAGTACAGGGTCGATCCACAGGGAAAAGGGATGTTGAATCTAATCTCACTAATTCTCTCAATTGTTACTCAAGGAAACGAATAAACGAAAGACAAAACATAGAAACAGAAAATAATTCAAATAATCTAACCGAAGGAATAAAATAAACAATCTAATCTAAAGACATGGGCTCAAACAATGTACAAACTAAGTGATTTCAATCCTAGTTATTCTCATGATTCTAATTCGATTTGTGGTTTCACCCTTTCACGAGACACAAATCCCTAATCTCTTAGTGAACTTATCTCTCAAGCTATGAAAGCCTACTTTCGTAGCGAATTCAATTATCTATCTCTCATCTTTCGAGTGTTGAGACTGATTTACCAAACAAAACTCGGGTGTAGATTCAATTAACTCTCGTTTTTAAAGAACCTAACAACCTAGGAATCTAACTCATTAACTTGTCATCATTAATGGCTAAAAACCCTATCTTTCTATGGTGATCTAGCGTTTATGCAACTTTCGTATTGTAAACATCGATAGAGAACTAATTTTCCAATCTATTCTCATGGCATCAAAGAACGCATAGAAAAATACAAGCTGAATCAAACATCATGAAGAAAAACTGGAATTAAATAAATTGAAAATCAAACTCACATAGTCTTGAACAATGGTTGAACTCCATGGAAACGAAAAGAAAAACGAAACTAATCTACTCCTAATCTAACCTCGGTTCACCCGAGCACAAGGCTCGGGTGACCGGCCTTCAACTCTCCAAGATGCGGCTGTGCTCTCTTTTTGATGTGAAGAAAAATATGGATGCCCTTAGGGTTGGGGCGACGGCGTTTAAATAGAAGATTAAGTCGGTTTAGGCAAAGGCGGCGGCGGACGCTCGTTTGAATACATGGACGCCCGTCCATTTGCCTTGGACGGAGAGTCAACGCTCGTTCGGCTTGCGTCCGGAGACTCGAATGTAAAATCTCTTCTAGGACGCTCGTTCACTTCACCAAACGCCCGTCCACTATTGAACGCTCGTCTGCTTCAGATGGACGCTCGTCCATATTGACTTGAAATCGAATTTCTTGATTTTTCCATCTTTATCTTGATTTATTTCTTTCCTTATCTCTTTTATTCTTCCATATCTTTAATTGATCCTCTTCCATCTCGAATTTAGCCTTTTAGGATCATCTTTTCCATCATCAATTGGGTATCTACAAATATCAAAAACATACCAAAACGTAATAATTTCCAAAATAATATAAAAACATCAAATAAACATAAAAATCGATACGTTTTCATATTTAACTATTAAAAACCTCATTTACTCAATATTTGACTATAAGGCCCGATATCTATGAAAATAATCCATATATGGGGGAAATTGATTCATAAAATATATATGAAAATCACTATAATTTGGCCCTAAACAACTAAGATATTTCTGACAAACTCAGAGGATAATCCCTACAACATATCCTTCAGTTTATACTGGGGATAAGATTAACGATAACTAAGTCGTTACTAATTCATAATAATATATTTCAATACTTTCACTTTTTCACACTTTTCTAACACACATCAGAATAAGCTTTTGCCCTCATAGCAGAATAGGACATTTCAAGATAATCCCCTACCTTACTCCAATCATAAGGCAGCTATAAACTGACTGTCGTGAGCTTTTGGTCATCATAGTGGAATAGGACATACGTGGTACACCCTACCTCACCCAAATCATAAACCGACTTCCGACACACACAATTACAATTTTGTTTACTTAGAGATTTACGTGGCGGTGGAAAAGATTATTTTCTAGTAGCACATACCACCGAGCATAACACCTCAAGTAAACAATTTATTACTATTGCAAAGACTTAATCACGTTTCACTTATCACATTCAAACTTCTAGATTTTCACGGTATGTCATACTTTAACTCTAAATACAAACTACTAAACTTTTCAAGAATTGTACATAAGCAAAGAAACATGCTATAATCATCAAAAATCTCCAACTAAAATGGGGTAGGCTTTCAACATTTAGCTCATCATTTACTATGGCATGTGAAAAAGAGTGTCGGGTGAAACAACTAAAATTACTAAATATACAGAATATAGCAAAAATGATATAAAATCAAGCAAAGATATGCCTTTGTCTACTCGGGACTTAACAAAAAATTTGAAAATTAAGCACTTTTCATAGAAAATTAAAAATATGAGCAAATGAAAGTAGACACATAAATCATCTATCCCTTCCCCCACACTTAGATTGCAACTTGTCCTCAAGTTGTGCAAAATAAAAGAAAAGAGAACTTAGCTGATTGTAGTTCTAAAGAAGCAAGCCTGGAATGGGTGCACCAACAAGAAAATGCTTGACGAATCCGATAGGCGTGGACCGTCCACCGGAAAGCGATATCGTCCGAAACGCACAATTGCTAACGAAAACATCCGCACACTTGAACAAACATGAAATACCTCGGGGCTAGGGGAGTAAAACATATAAAGCACATGGAAAAGAAAGGTCGAAGAGATTTTTCAACTTAGGCTCACATAAAGATGGAAAACACATACATGAAATATTACAAAATAGTAGGCTAGGTGCGGTTACATGTAAATGCAAACTACATGAAAAAAAATCCTAAGAAAATAAAAGAGTGATGGTATATGGAAAGCCAACGGTAACCATACTCAAAAAAAAACGAGGTAGTATTACGGAAACCGACAGTTAACTACACTCAAGAAAAATAAAAGAAAGAAATAAATGATGTGGTGTTACGGGAACCGACAGTGACCACACTTGAGAAAAATAAAAGGAAAAATAGAAAAACAATGCAACTATATGAAATGCAACTAAATGAAATGCATTTATATGACATGCAAAAAGAAAATAAAATAAAAGAAAGAAAACTAGCCCACTTATATGCAACACGACATATATATATAAACGTCTACCACATAATGACGGGTTACGATAAACGACAGTTCTTGTCACTAGTGCCGACGCGCCTTAAGACTTATCGAAAGTGATAGACTTATGGAAACCAACGATCATCTATCTAAACGGGTATAACTCATATGGAGAAAGGACGTAGCATACGGAAAACCGACGGTAGCTACCCATATGAACTATAAAAACAAAGGAAGCACGTAAGTCTTAAAAGCTTAAAAGATTCATCGGAGCGGTATGTAGCATACGGGAACCGACATTAGCTACTAATTAACCATAAGAACGAGTTATAGCTTACGAGAACCGACGAGTCACTATAACATGCCTAGATGAATCATATATAAGGAATTGATCAATTATCTAACATGGATTCAGATGGAAAGGTAAAAACATATAAGTTCGGGACATCTATGTAAACATCAATTAGCCACGAAGCTCGAATGAAAAATCCACATCAAATAAAAGCATTAAAAATAAAATCAAGAAATTTAGAACCCGGGTGAACCCCGGACGAACGTTCACTTAGCGTTCGGGCGGACGGGCGTTCCACCTTGCGGACGCTCGTGCGCGCCTTGAAAACCGACCGGACGGGCGTTCGAAAGTATAGACGCTCGTACGGTCCTCTAAATCGAACGGGATTGAAAATATTTGAACGGACGAGCGTCCAATACTTCCCAACGCTCGTTCACTGCGGATGAAGAGCCGGACGGGCGTCCAACGAACGAGACGCTCGTCCATACAACAAGAATGCACGGACGGCGGGAAAAACACAGCAAAACCCTAAATACTTATGAACACAACACGGCAACACGGATCACAAAGACGGCGGCCTTATCAAATTAAGCACGGGGGTTAGACTAGGTAACACATAAACATATAAACTTCACGTAAAACAAGTTGAGTAAAAAACTTTTGCACATTCTTAACCTAACGGTCATCGAAACACGGCAAAATAAAAACTCTCAACTTGGTATACGCTACTTTTATTAAAAACAAAAATAAAACGTAACAAAATCGAGAACTAACAAAACTAGATTCAACATGACACCTATTCCCCGGCAACGGCGCCACTTTTGTTGGGAGGATTTTGCATCATAAAAACAAAAGAAAATTTATAAACCTATACTTAACATGCAAACTAACTCCTAACCGACCAAATATCGGGTAGTTGATAGCATAGTAGGGTAAGTACAGGGTCGATCCACAGGGAAAAGGGATGTTGAATCTAATCTCACTAATTCTCTCAATTGTTACTCAAGGAAACGAATAAACGAAAGACAAAACATAGAAACAGAAAATAATTCAAATAATCTAACCGAAGGAATAAAATAAACAATCTAATCTAAAGACATGGGCTCAAACAATGTACAAACTAAGTGATTTCAATCCTAGTTATTCTCATGATTCTAATTCGATTTGTGGTTTCACCCTTTCACGAGACACAAATCCCTAATCTCTTAGTGAACTTATCTCTCAAGCTATGAAAGCCTACTTTCGTAGCGAATTCAATTATCTATCTCTCATCTTTCGAGTGTTGAGGCCGATTTACCAAACAAAACTCGGGTGTAGATTCAATTAACTCTCGTTTTTAAAGAACCTAACAACCTAGGAATCTAACTCATTAACTTGTCATCATTAATGGCTAAAAACCCTATCTTTCTATGGTGATCTAACGTTTATGCAACTTCCGTATTATAAACATCAATCGTGAACTAATCTTTCGATTCTAATTCACATGGCATACAAATCGCATAGAAAAATACAAACTAAATCAAACGTCATGAAGAAAAAGCTGGAATTAAATTAATCAAAGAGAACTCACATAGTCTTGGATACAATGGTTGAAACACCATGGAAACGAAAAGAAAAGCTACATAATCTACTCCTAATCTAACCTCGGTTCACCCGAGCACAAGGCTCGGGTGACCGGCCTTCAAACTCCCAAGATGCGGCTGTGCTCTTTTTTTGATGTGAAGAAAAATATTGATGCCCTTAGGGTTGGGGCGACGGCTGTTTAAATAGAAGATTAAGTCGGTTTAGGCAAAGGCGGCGGCGGACGCTCGTTTGAATACATGGACGCCCGTCCATTTGCCTTGGACGAAGAGTCAACGCTCGTTCAGCTTGCGTCTGGAGACTCTGAATGTAAAATCTCTTCTAGGACGCTCGTCCACTTCACCAAACGCCCGTCCACTATTGAACGCTCGTACGCCGGATGGACGCTCGTCCATATTGACTTGAAATCGAATTTCTTGATTTTTCCATCTTTATCTTGATTTATTTCTTTCCTTATCTCTTTTATTCTTCCATATCTTTAATTGATCCTCTTCCATCTCGAATTTAGCCTTTTAGGATCATCTTTTCCATCATTAATTGGGTATCTACAAATATAAAAAACATACCAAAACGTAATAATTTCCAAAATAATATAAAAACATCAAATAAACATAAAAATCGATACGTTTTCATATTTAATCATTAAAAACCTTATTTACTCAATATTTGACTATAAGGCCCGATATCTATGAAAATAATCCATATATGGGGGAAATTGATTCATAAAATATATATGAAAATCACTATAATTTGGCCCTAAACATTTACCGTTACTATTAAGCACAAGTCTCTCTAGGATAAATCACTAGGATAGTGAATGGATAAAGTTTAAAAATGCCGCTTCAATTTCAAAGGCTTACGTGAATATGAAATGAATACTATCTCATATTAGTAAAAGCATGCTATAACTATCTCACAGAAGTTACAGACAATCATCGTCAGGAAACTACAACTAGCGAGCCTTTTTGTTTCAATTACATGCTCAAGATTTACAATTATCCACGTTTACTTTGAAAAATTTTAAATTTTTGTCAAGGAATTCACATTTGCTCGCTTTTCGAAATATAGCATGATAACATACCCAATTTTTGTCAAGGAATTCACATTTGCTCGCTTTTCGAAATATAGCATGATAACATACCCAATTTAGACACCCCCACACTTAAATCACATTATGTCCTCAGAATGTGCAGATAAAAGAGAAAAAACGGTTGAGGAAACTTAGCTGATTTTGTAATGATCCGAAGATTGGCTGAAGAAGGATAGATAATCGATCCGCGGTTCCGAGGCACGAGATGTCATATGTATTCCTCTTCAGATTCACTTCCAAGGCTAGCTTAACAAAAACAACTAAAAATATGCCTGCACCACTCAAAGAAATATGGCAGTATCTCGGGGAACACGGGGGAATACAACATGTCGCGCAAAAATATAATGAAAGACAAGAAATAAGCACATGATATAATGGCTCAGATGGAAAAATCACCACACAGGGAAAACACAGGACACCTAAGCGTCAATTATAAAGCCACAGAGGCTTACTATACAAATAAGGTCCAACATGTGCATACAGAAATAATGATAGAGGACACTACAAAGTAGCAGGGCTAGGTGCACTAAAAAGAAAAGAAAATAATAATAAAAAAAAACAAAATAAAAATACAATGCAACTAAATGATATGCAACTATACTAAAAAGGCAAAACGAAAATAAAGAAAATACACTAGCCCAACTAATTCCATAGATGTCGCCCTAATCTAAGCACGGTCAAGAATATAAACGTCTACTAAATAACGCCACAGAATCGTAACAAAATTCGATTATGCAAAGCCACAGAAGCTTTCCATGCGAAGTGTAGACGTGCCTTTAACAACCCTAACACCCTAGATAGACGACAAAAGGAACAGGATAAGTCAAATTTGGAATCACGTCTAGCTAGGTGAATTACTCAACATGGATTGCAATAGACGGAAAGAAAACCATAACGGTGAAAGAACAGGACATCTACGCATATACAAAGGCCACAGAGGCTCACAATAAAACATCATGTCAATTAATGAAGCATGTATATAAAAATTAATCAATTATTTAACATGTATTAGTAGATGGAAAGATATAAACATGCAAGTTCAGAACATCTACGTAAAAATAATTAGCCACAGAAGCTCGTATGAAAATATCCACGTCAAATAAAGCATTAAAAATCAAGTCAAGAAAAATTGGAACCTGAACGTGCGTTCCTTCTTCCAAACGGGCGTTCGCCTGGAATTTCAGCCCTGAACTGCCGTTCAACAATTCAGCCGCGCGTTCACCTGCGTGTTATGGACTGGACGGGCGTTCGCTTACCTTGAACGCCCGTTCGCTTACCTTGAACGCCCGTTCAAACATCGAATTTGCAACAGAAACGCAGGAAAAACACAGCAAACCCTAAATAGCTTAAAAGATCATCAATTCAAAACAAACCAGAACATACATCATACACCACAGCACCGCAGCCCCATCAAATTATAGCACCGAGGGTTAGATTAGATTACATACAAACATATAATTCACGTTTCATAAATTGAGTAAAAAGGTTTTGCACATTCTTAACCCAATGGTTATCGAAACACGGCAAAATAAAAAACCTCAATTTATTCAACGGTACTTTTTTTATTGAAAGAAAAAAAAATAGATCGTAACAAAAAAATTAACTCAATTAGATTCAACAAAAACACCGATTCCCCGGCAACGGCGCCATTTTGTTTGGGGATAATTTCGCATCATTAAACAAAAACAATTTATAAACCCTAACCTTTATGCAAAACTAACTCCTAACCGGCCGAATACCGGGTAATTGCTAGCAAAGCGGAATAAGTAAGGGGTCGATCCACAGGGAATTGGGTTGTTGAACCTAGTTTTATTAATTCCTTTCAATTGTTACTTATGAAAACAAATAAACGAAAGAACAAACATATAAACACATAGAACCGATGAAATAAATCTAAGCTATAACAAATAATAGAGAAACAAAACATAAAACAAAGATACATGGAATCAAACAATATACAAACCAAGTGATTTCAATCCAAGTTCATCTCATGATTTTAATTCAATATTGTGGTTTCACCTTTACACGAGATACGAACTCCTAATTCCTTAGTGAATCCGTTTTCTCAAGCTATGAATTCCTAATCTCTTAGTGAATTCAATTATCGATCTCTCCTCTCTCGAATGTTGAGACCAATTTCATACAAAACGAAGGTGTAGATTCAAGTTAACTCTCGTATTTTAGAATCTAGCAACCTAGATAATTAATCAATTAATTTGTCACGAATTAACGATTAAGGATCCTATCTTTCTATGGTGATCTAGCCTAACAATGATTCTCATCAACGTTAGACAACAATTAGCAACCAATCTCTCGATCTAGTCACACAATAGCATCATAAATCATAGAAAGATACAAAACAAATCAAAGATCATAAGAATAAACAAAGGATTGAATAAATTAGAAGATAAACTCACATAGTTTGGTACAATGGATGATCCCCATGAATCAACAAACGAAAATAAAAGCATCCTAATCTAACCCGGATCACCCGAGCACAAGGCTCGGGTGATCGGCCTTGAAAGCCTCAGAAGTGCGGCTGCTGTGTGTATTTGGTGTATAAAAATCTGATGATTATTAGGGTTGGGGCACAGCTGCTATATATAGGGAAATAAGTCGGCTATGCTTAAGTCGGCCGTGGACGCCCGTCCACTCTGCTTGAAATCTTCGAATCGGGCCGAGTCTTTGTCAGACGCCCGTCCTGTGCAAAAATGGACGCTCGTTCACTAAAATCTTCACAACTCTGAATCAACTTCCCTCTCCTGGACGCTCGTCCATATCTTCAGACGCTTGTCCACTCTGGACGCCAGTTCAAGCTTCTGGACGCCAGTCCAGGATCGACTTCATCTTGATTTTCTAATCTTTATCTTTTCTCCATCATATAAATCCGATCTTGCACCACTTTTAATCCTCTTTTTAGCTCGAAAATGTATATCTACAAGGGAGTAAAAACATGCAAACTGTAGAAATATATATATATAGATAGAAAATGACTAATAAACCACATAAATAGCTCGAATTTGCATTTTAATCCTTTTCATACACAACCCCTCAATATTTCAATTAAACTCCTACTTTTCTATAAAAAGTAATAAAATACGAAGAATATTGTTACGGAATAAAGCGATAAAAACCATAAAATTCACCGTTAACACAAATCTCATCTCATTGGGTGCACTTGAGACTCTTAGACTTAGGTACACCGTTGGAGGTGGCGTTTAAAGCTAATTAAAGGTGCTCTTGTTGTTATGAAATCTTACAAGTCTGGTGGTTTGTATGTTTTACAGGGGCCCACAGTCATTGGCACATCTGCAATCCCTACAAAATCTTGTTCAGAGTTAGATGTTACAAAGTGTCATCCATTTGTTAAGTCCAAATAGTGTTTGGGCTTGTTTGACATTCTTTAATGATTTTGGAGTTTGTGGAGAAAGAGTATTTGTAACGACCCACTCCCGACCCCTAGGTCTACTGGGGTCATTCTAGGAGGAGGTTGCGAGGCTTTCGCATCGACATCAATAAAATACCACACATCCCAAATTTTAATATAATTCCATCAAAACACTTACAACATTTCACTAACTAGTTACATCAAGAATTACAACAAATAGAATCCCAAATTGATTAAAATCCACAACACGAACCATGTCATCAATTTATCTAAGGCATATCCACCATGTAGTAATCTTGATAAATATCATTGTTCCAAATTTTCCGATCTCTTATCCTGGGTCAACCGCCTTTATTTATTTTAAAAAGAAAAGAAAAGGAAAAAAAAACAGAAGAAATAGAGTCGTCAGCAAAAACGCTGGTATGAGCCATGTGCGGTAATGTTACAGTTTAAAATATATAATTTCAAGAGAAAGCTAGCTTTATGATAATAACAAATAAGTACAATAATTATATATACAATGAAAACAAAAGATGCACTAGTTGATCATTACTTGGATGTAAGTAGAGTCATCAGTACATTATTATTCCTTGAATTTACGTGGTGATTATTACCAGGTCACTTGACACCGACTTGGCCTAGTCGATGAGTGAATACCAACCGAACACCAGTACGTGAACACGATTTTCCACCGCACTTCAACAAGCAAGCTCTTGCCTGACAACTCCGGCCGATTGTCAGGGAAAAGGATTCAAACTTTCACCTAGTGAACCTCCCAAAGGGCTCCAGCCAACTCCACTGCCCTCCGAACCATGACACAACCGTCAGCCCTTGCTTTCCCGGCCGTGGCATGAATCTTCGGGGAAAAGGTACCGTCCCCACTCTTACGAGCGAACACTCTAGCTACTGTCGGAAAGACTTCGAGTCAAGAGGCACTGAGACCGGTGACTAGCCGTTCTCCTAGAGCAACAAATCTAATCTCCCTAGCCGCCAGAGCTTTGACACTTTCGTGCCACGAGCGAGCGAGCAAGCAAATATTTTCCATCAATTTCAAGTATCAGTTTTTATAGTTATAAGAAAGATGTGCACTAGCTCAAAACATTTATCGTTGATCAATTCGAATTAAGTATTTATAAGAAACATCATTCGAAAATGACTTCCGAGTTCAAATCAACACTTGATATAAGTAAAATACTTAAAAATAATTAAAAAGACACGTTTTGGCTATTATCGAAAATAGAGAACTCACAAGATGTATGTGCTATCACTATGCTTAGCATCTAGGTGGATTCTCATCCTTGATTCATCCATCTATCTCGAACCCTTAAAATCCGACCAATAGCTTCCGTCAACTTCATTAATCACTCGTCGGGAATATCATTTCCTTCGGTATCTACTCCCTCCATTTTCATTTTCTAATTTTTCTGTGGCCGACAAAACCAAAACTCCAATTCAAAACTACATGAACATGCAAGTGCCACCCACGTTTGTGTAAACCAATCACTGCAAAATTTCTTCTTACCCAATTGTCAAATGTATATCAATTTATTCCATCAAACATGAACAAAACATTCCCCAAAACATTTAATGTTGAAGATAAGGTTAATGATGCTTGATGACTAGGCTAGTAGTGACACTTGTGTAGTGTGTGGAGGTGACATGTGTCCATTGTTATCTAGCCTAGATTCTAGAGTCATGAGTTTGTTAGATGTTGTTATTACTTAAAGGGTGTACTTAACATTCTTCCATCAATTAATGCAAATATATCTTTTGTGTAAAATCTAAGTTGGTATCAGAGAAAATCCGGTGGCCATGTCCACCGCACCCTCGGATTCCGGTGGGTCCTCTGATCCTGCCTCCACTGCAACTGTGACTACCACTGCTAATGTTGCTGCACCACCTCCTTCCTCCATTCCTTTTGGATCCCTTACAGCACCAAATGTTTCCAATTTCACTCCACCACTGCTTAATGCCTCAATTCCACCACCGCCGCCGCATTTACTTACTACTCTCCCTGAGTTTCTCCGTTCTGCTGCATCTCCGTCCCTACCCACCTTTTTTAACTCCAGCTCCACCACTCACATTCCTTTTGGAGGAACTCTCACCCAAAGCTCCACAGTGAAACTAGATCGCAAAAATTATTTGCTCTGGAAGTATTCTGTTCTTCCAATCGTTCGTGGGTACAAGATCGATGGTTTTCTTTTCGGCACCAAGAAGCCTCCACCACGGGTGATTATGAGCTCTACCGGCCTTGGCTTCATTCCGAATCCAAAGCATTTGATGATTTGGACTACTACTGATCAGCTTCTCCTTGGCTGGTTGTTGGGTTCAATGACTGAGCAAGCCCTTCAAGAAGTCGTCGGTTGCTCCACCTCTAATGAAGTCTGGTTAACTCTTGAAACTCTGTTTAATAGTCAGGCCCAAGATCGTCTCCTTGAATTTAAAGATGCACTGACTAAGACGGAAAAAGGGGCCAAATCCATGGCGGATTATCTTGCCACCATGAAAGGGTTTTCAGATTCCTTAGCAGCTGTTGGATTTCCAGTTCCGACTTCCGAACTTGTCCTGGCTGTTCTTGGTGGACTTCCTAGGGAGTATGAGTCTGTGGTGGTCAACATTACTTCCAGAGTCACCTCTCTCACCTGGCCCGAGGTTCAATCACAATTACTCACCCATGAGCGGCTGATTTCCAGGTATAACAGCTCTACTCACATTGATTTGGTTAATCCTTCTGCCAATGCTGCTTTTGCTCAACCTGGTATGGGTAGAAATGGTCCTAGACCTCAATCTTCTAATCGAGGCCGCAATTTTGGTACTACTAGAGGTAGAGGAAGGGGCAGAACAGGTGGTGGTAGGTCTAACAATGCTACTCAATCGAACTCTGTTCAGTCTGGTCCTAGACCTGTTTGCCAAATTTGTATGAAGACTGGGCATGTTGCTTCTGAGTGCTGGCATAGGTTTGAGACAGACTATGTTCCAGCACCTCCTCAGAATTCACACACCAAGCAAGTTTCTGCCTATATTGCTACACCGAATCGTTTCGATCTAGGCCGGTACCTTGATAGTGGTGCTAGTCATCATGTCACTTCGATATGAACAACCCGAGTTTGAGGTCACCATATGAAGGCTCGATGCATTGGTGGTTGGAAATGGTGAGAGACTTTGTATTGCACACCGGTTCTAGTCATCTTTTCCTTACCCCTACTAAACTTACTCTTTATCTTGCTAATGTTTTACATGTCCCTAAGATAGCCAAGAATTTGCTTAGTATTTCTCAACTTATTCATCATAATTTCGTTATTGTTGAGTTCAACGATACTGCTTTGTTTTGTTAAGGACAAACACACCAAGACCACTCTTCTGGAAGGACATCTTAGAGAAGGACTGTATCAGATTCATACACCTACTGTCATAGGTCCATCCCAGGGCTCTCTTCACTCCAAATGCTCTGTTCTTCTGTCTGCTTCACCAGCTCAGTCTCCTAGCATAGGATCTAGTTTGCATTTACCTAAAGATGTAGAACTTTGGCATAGAAGACTAGGCCATCCATCTGTAAAAGTTCTACATCATGTTTTCCAACTTTGTAATCTTTCTATTAATGAAATTTTACCTTTTTGTGAAGCCTGCCAGTTTGGAAAGTTGCATTCTATCCCTTATACTAATTCTGTTTCTTTGTCTAAACACCCTCTTGAGTTGATCCATTCTGATCTCTGGGGTCCTTCTCCTATAAGATCTGTTAATGGTTATCTCTATTACATTGTGTTTGTTGATGATTTTAGTAGATTCTCTTGGATATTTCCCTTAAAACAAAAATCTGATGCTTTTCAAACATTTGTTAACTTCAAAACTCTTGTTGAAAATCAATTTGATCTTAAGATTAAAGTTTTTCAGTCTGACTGGGGTGGAGAGTTTAGGAGCTTTCAATCTTATCTCGACCAATCTGGTATCCATTTTAGGCACCCTTGTCCTCACACACATGCCCAAAATGGCAAGGTTGAAAGAAAACACAGGCATATCACTGAAACTGGCCTTACTTTACTTGCACAGTGGCCTTCCCCTTAAATTCGGTGGCACGACTTTCAACATCTTGTTCATCTTATCAATGTCCTACCTACCCCCTGTTTTGCATCATGACTCACCATTCAAGGCTCTCTTCAAAAAACACCCTGATTATCTCCAAATTAGAACTTTTGGTTGTGCCTGTTACCCTCTTCTTAGACCTTATCACACTCAAAAATTCCAATACCATACTTCCAGATGCACCTATCTAGGCCTCAGTCCTAACCATAAAGGTCATATTTGTGTGGATAACTCTGGTAGAATATATGTCACTAGGGACATCTCCTTTGATGAACACACCTTTCCTTTCAAGTCCAGTACATCTCCAAATCCTGATCTTCATGCTCCTGTGCCTGACACATCTGTCCTCTCAATTCTTCCTACACCACAATCCTCCAAACCAGTAGGAGTCACTGACTTTCCTGATCACATGTCCTCTCCTGGCATCTCCTCCTCAAATCCTGTGTTGAACTCTCCCCATAATAGGAGTCCATCATCTCCTACCAGGAGTCCTTCACCTAGTCCACCACATTCCTCTAGTCCCATGCCGACTCCAAGGTCCCCTCTTATTAGTCCTACCAATTCTCCCACAGATTCAAGTCCTACAAATTCCATTCATACTTCACCTCCAACTAGTCTTCCATCAGATCCTCTTCCTCCTCCTCCCATACCTTCTCACTCTATGCAAACTAGGTCCAAGAGTGGGATTGTTAAACCCAAACATTACCTCAATCTTGCAGCACAAGTCTCTCACCCTACGAACCACAAGTGTGTCGAGGCTCGTACGATGTTCATTGGACTCGGGCCATGAAGGAGGAATTTAAAGCTTTGTGTGATAACCACACTTGGACACTTGTACCCCCACATCCCTCACAAAATCTTGTTGGTAATAGATGGATATTCAAACTTAAACTTAAACCTGATGGCAGTATCCTCAAGCATAAGGCTAGGCTTGTTGCCAAGGGGTATCTTCAGCAGCCAGGGGTTGATTATGCTGAAACTTTTAGTCCAGTGGCAAAATCCTCTACTATCAGAGTTATTCTGGGGTTAGCAGTCTCTCTTAACTGGTCCATTCAACAAGTTGACATCAACAATGCCTTCTTGAATGGCATCCTACATGAGTCAGTGTTTATGCCACAGCCTGAGGGCTTCAAAGACTCCTCCAAACCTCACTATGTTTGCAAACTACAGAAGGCACTGTATGGTTTAAAACAGGCACCTAGAGCCTGGTTTGAAGAATTGAGCACTCAGCTTCTAAAATGGGGTTTTATCCAGTCCACTTCTGACAATTCTTTATTTATTTTTCACTCAAAAGATGTGCTGTTATATGTGTTAGTGTATGTGGATGATTTCTTGATCACAGGTAACTCTCCTACAGTGATCACACGGTTCATTCATCAGTTGAACAGATTTCCTCTAAAAGATCTGGGGAATCTCACTCACTTTCTGGGAATGGAAGTTTATAGGGACAACAAAGAACTTGTCCTGTCCCAACAACAGTATGCAACACAGTTGCTTCACAGGCTTGGTTTGGCTAATGTTAAGGGATGTCCCAGCCCTATGGTGTCTGGAAAAATATTGACCCCTGATGATGGAAATCCCCTGTCTAAAACAGATGCCCTACTGTATAGAAGTGCTGTGGGAGGCTTGCAGTATCTAACTTTCACTAGGCCAGACCTGGCCTTTTCTGTCAATACCTTAAGCCAATTTATGCACTGTCCTACAAATGTGCATTGGGATGCTCTAAAAAGGCTACTGCGTTATGTTAAAGGTACCATTAAGTATGGTCTTCATTTTCCAGCCACAGGATCCATAGATCTTCAAGGCTTTTCTGATGCTGACTGGGGGTGCAATCCATTTGATAGAAGGTCTGTCTCAGGCTATTGTGTGTACATTGGATCATCTTTGGTGTCCTGGTCATCTAAGAAGCAGTCCGTGGTTGCTCGATCAAGTACTGAAAGTGAATATCGAGCTCTTGCTCACTTAGCAGCTGAAATGCTATGGCCGCAAGCACTTTGCTCAGCGAGCCGCACATCAAAGTACCGATGTTCTGTGTTGCACTGTGACAATATTGGTGCTGAGTCCCTGGCCAAGAATCCTGTATTTCATTCCAGGACCAAACACATAGACATAGATGTTCATTTCATTCGACATCATGTTCTAGCTCAACACATTTCTGTCAGACATGTTCCTTCAGCTCTACAGATTGCAGACTGCCTCACAAAACCTGTAACAGGGTCTCAGTTCAGCTACACCAGAAGCAAACTCAATGTTGCTGCTAAACCATTTCGTTTGAGGGGGGCTGTTGAAGATAAGGTTAATGATGCTTGATGACTAGGCTAGTAGTGACACTTGTGTAGTGTGTGGAGGTGACATGTGTCCATTGTTATCTAGCCTAGATTCTAGAGTCATGAGTTTGTTAGATGTTGTTATTACTTAAAGGGTGTACTTAACATTCTTCCAGCAATTAATGCAAATATCTCTTTTGTGTAAAATCTAAGTTTTAATGACAAGTATTTTAAGTAACTTATTCCGAAATCGTTGTGGCACTCCATGGATGTCATCTCACTCTCTGGAGTATCGCGTTGTGAGATGTGCTACGATGATGATGGTAGATAAGTGAATATGGTTTTTTTCTTGGTTCAATTCTCTACTATGGTGGATGAAAGATGGCTGCGGCCTCACCGAAACCGAATTTAATTGAGGTCATTTGGCTCTGATGAAAATGACGAGTTTCAAAAGGGTTGTACCTGTCGTCGGATGGCTTATGTATATGATGGTTGTTCTTGTTCAGTAACATGGTGAGAAGAAAGGTGATCCAAGGAAGAAGATGGCTGAAAAAGTTATATATTGGGATAGTGACTACTACTATTGACGCCGTAGAGACTGCAAACCAGTTGGAAATATAGCTATTTATATGTAGGATGGAGGGAGTAATTTTCGTGTAACTGTGGCGAATATTTTGTGTAACGGATATGTATTAACAGGTTAAGTTAATATGCATTCAACGTTGTAACCGAAAGTTTTAAGACTATTAGCAGTAATGTTCTTTTTTTTTATTAAGAGCAGTATTTATTGTTCTAAATAATAATAATAATAATAATAATAATAATAATAATAATAATAATAATAATAATAATAATAATAATTACTCAGGATTTTTTTTTTTAAAAGCAAAAGTATGTTGTTTTTTTTAAAAGATTTAAGAGCATTGATATTTATTGTTCCTTAAGGATTTTTGTTACACGATTAAAACATAATAAAATAAATATGTGACAAATAATAATTTAAACTTAGTTATGGAGACATTTTACTTACGCACACACAGATGTATTGTTTAATTCTTCAAAAGAAATTCAGTAACCAAATATTTTAGAATTCCCATAAAATCTCGGGTATACCCAATCCGAAAATCGGGATGTTACAGTATTACTATTTCTGGATGTGAGCATTTGTCACAATGTGGAGATTTGTTAGTTAAAGGGCCAAAGCCCAATTTTTATACCAAATTGATCCCGCATCGGCTGTAATGATACACAATAGCAGACTTAGTAAACTATTTAATAGGTCTTAGCCTATTGTATTAAGATGTACCAATTAAAACAAACTCACAATTGCTCTAGCTATTTTGGCTCTTGTCTTTAGGCATCAGGAGAATTGTATCTTTTGTATTTTTCCTCTATAATAATATTTTTTCTTTCGCCCGTGGTTGTAGATCATATTGACCGAACCATTCTATTTTTTTTCCTTCCGTTATTAGTCTTGTGTTATCGTCGTTAAGGGCTATCGCTCGATTTGTTTTTCCTAAAGCACACTTTTTTTTGTTCCCACCAGGACTTGAACCTGATACCTTCCGATTAAGGACTATAGTAATTAGCATTAGGTCAATGCCTTGTTGGCCCTAAATAACAAGTGTTATAATCACTATGATTGTGAAGGATTAAGGCATACTATAAGTTTTAATTACTTGATGATTTGTCGTCTAAAAGCATGTGATTTTTGGCATTTTTTTCCCATTATTATAGGGAAACTTGAAGAAATATGCTCGAAAAGTAAATGTCTGGAAAAAATATGCCTCGACTCGTGCGGCGCGCATTCGTCACTCATGCGGCACTCATGCGGCGCGTAGTGCTCGTGCGGCACTCATGCGGCACACGTGCGGCCCTCGTGCGGTGGAGCATGCATATTTTTCAAATGTTTACTTTTCAAGCATATTTTTCCAATGTTTTTCTTTTCCATATTTATTCAAGTTTTCCTTATTATATATGATGGTCGTAGGCATTTTGACAAACAAATGACGTTTGGATAATTGGGTAACGTTGTTGATTTGGACTAATCCCATTTACTTTCACACTAGATCAACAATTGTCAAGATGTGACATGAGTTAATGCAAAATAGGGCTGTAAGTGAGCCGAGCTACTCGTGAGTAGCTCGATATCGGCTCGAGCTAAAATTCGATTTAACTCAGTTCAAATCAGCTTGAATTCGAAATCGACTCGACTCGAAGATTAACGCTCGATACTAGAGTAACGCAATACTCGACTCGACTACTCGCGAGCAAGCTCGAATATATATTTGTATAAGTATATATGAATATTTATACACATATAAATACATATATATTATTATTTATATGTTTATGTATCTTTATATTTATAATGAATGTAATTATGATATCAAATTATATTGTTTCATTGATTTTATATCTTTTGTATAATGTTGTCTATCAAATACTTTGCATTAATAATCTAGTTAAGGACTCAATAAATTATTTTTTCCATCTTAAATAAGAAAACTCATATAATAACTATCCAAAATGACATTTTTTGCTATTAGCAAGTGATAATTTAAATTATTTTCGGGTTAAATTTCATAACTTATTAGACTCGATAAGCTCGATACAAAACTCGAGCTCGGCTCGAGTTTGTAAAACTTCCTTGATTCTCAGCTCGAGCTAGAGTTCGAAATAATGTTGAATTCGAACTCGATAATATTTTAAAATACTCGTTTAAATGTAGAAAATCTTTTAGTTTACAACTCTTTGCTTCTAATTTGGAGGAAAAAAAAACAAAGACTAGTTCATTTCCTTTGCTTCTAATTTGAAGATTAAACGCTCGATACTCGAGTAACGTGGGGGTCATAATTAGGTTGTGTAACATTTCGTATCTGGAAGAAAAAAATGAAAAAAAAAACCTAATAATGTGCAATTTTTCCTTAAAAGGAATTTCTATAGCTTTCATTAACCCCTTCGCCTTTTGCAATTAGTCATAGGAAAGTAAGTAAAAAAAACGGCAACAAATGGTACCAAACTAGTCAATATCATTGAAACTAACCAGCTGAAAGCTAGAAAAGACGATTTTACAATATTTTGATTAAATAGTAGTACGTAGGTCACTATCTACATAGGAAATCATCATAATTTAATTACTTTAATACACATACTATTAATTATATATATATATATATATATATTATTAATTATATATACTGATTAGCCCATTCCAACCCTGGAATAACATAGTTATTTTCTGGTACGTAGAACACATTTTCTAATCCCTCCATCCCAAATTCTCCTAAAAATGGTGGCTGCTGCATTTCCATTGAAAAAGATGAGCTTGGACTGTTGTTTGAATTCTCTAGCAATTTTTGCATCTCCCTTTCTACTTCAGTCAACTGTTCCTTAAGCTTCAAAACCTGTGAATTAATATTTAATTATACACAGTTAATTAATTTTTATCCATATTAATTGTTATTAAGAAAATAAAATTAGGTCTTTAAGTAGTACAGGCCACGTGGGGTTGAAGGGCCGGGGCATGTGGTGCACCACGTTAAACATGCAGCTAGGCATTGTGGATTCAAAGATTAGCTACCTTACAAAAGATGTACGGATTCATTGTTTATAGTCAATGTAAAAGCTTGTGGGGCTCTTCTAGCTCTTGTTCTTGGGGTTGCACTTGGCACCCCCTGGTGTGTCCCCTCCTCATCTTCTCCGATTTTTGGTTTTTTCCTTAATTAGGACATTACAAATTCTATACCGTCCTGGTCTAGCGGCGCTATTTAAGCCGGACAATACAATATATTTATCGCCCTGGCTCAATACAATATCTGTAACGCCCACAGCTCATGTCTGGTGGCACAACTTGAACTGAAAAATAAAATATCTGTAACGCCCCACAACTCGTGCCTGGTGGTGCACTATTTGAGCCGGACAACATCGACACTACCAAAGCCGGACAAAACAATATCTTAACGCCTTATACAACACAGGCCTAGCGGCACTACTTGAACCAAACAATACAATATCTGTGATACTCCAGAACTCGGGCTTGACGGATCCGGACAACACAATATATATCTTAACGCCCCACAACTCAGGCCAAGGCGGCACTACTTGAGCCGAACACTACAATATCTATGACACCCTCAACTCGGGTCTGATGGCGTTGCATGAGGCATAATGGATTCATGTAAGTTGTGCCGGACAATACAATATCTGTAACTCCCTACAACTCAGGTCTAGCAACGTTCCTTGAGCCTACTTAGACCTATCGTCCTTGTTTATCTAAAATTGTTAACTCAAAGTTACATAATCCATTATTTTTCAACATTATATCTTAATAGTATTTCTCTCGGTTTAACAAATTTGGAATATTATAGTATCACATAAGGATAAAGCTATATTAACAAGTGTAATTAAGATAGTGAACTTAATTTGTGACAAGTGTAAACAAGTGGGGCTTTTGGACAAAGTTTGTGTAGATAACATAACATAGTCCAACGTGTTCATGATTGAACTAAGTTCACTGCATCTAAATTCCTAGAATGGATAATGGGATGTTTGCCCTCATTCTTTTTCCATGACGTCAAACTTTAAATGTAGAAAATCTTTTAGTTTACAACTCTTTGCTTCTAATTTGGAGAAAAAAACAAAGACCAGTTCATTTCCTTTGCTATATATTCAATACCTAATCTCTGTAAGCCAGAGGGAGACTGAATTATATCATATAAGGAAAAAATTGTTCCCTCTCTTGATAATATATTTGCCTTGTACCATCAGGCACAAGTAACCCTTATATACTCAGTTGATACAGCATATAATTAATTTTTCAATCAGTAATTTTTTTTATTAAAAAAAAAATCACATATCCAAAACTTCCAATTCTATAAACTGTAAAATTTTCAAAAATAAATATCTATTTCAACCATATATAACTCAACCTTCAGCATATAATGATGAGAACCAAGAAACATTAAGAAGGGAAAAAAATGGGGAGAAAATTTCCATCTTTCATGTGGACAGAAGTAGTAAATATGACGCCTAATTGCTAAATTAACTACTTGTATAGGGTGGAAAAACCAGGTGTAAAGATATCAATTTCATGCTAAAACGAAAACAAAAAAACACAAACAATTTCAATAGTACATAGAAACGGTGAAACTCCTACATTTGTAATAAGGTTTAAAATAACATGACCTATTTACACGCATTCTTGGGTTACAAAGAGACGGAAATGTTGGTAATTAAGCCTCCTCAACACACATACTATTTTTAATTTATAAAAATTAATTATGATAAGCCTCGTATATATTAATAATAATTAAATACCTCAGATTCAAGATGGCATTTGTGGAGGACAGTGGAATCATGCTCAGTCTTGAGCTTAATGTATTCCTCCTCCAGCTTCTTGCTCTTCCACCTAGCCCTCCTATTCTGAAACCAAACCGCCACCTGTCGTGGGTCCAGTCCCAGCTCAGCTGCCAGCTTGTCTTTCCTCTCTGACTCAAGCTTATGCTCATCCCCAAAGCTTTTTTCAAGCAGATTCACTTGTTCTTCATTCAGCTTCCTCTTCCTAAACCCACTGCTACTATTCTCTCCTCCTCCTCCTTTGTTCTTCTTTCTCCTCCGTCGCGCTTTCCCTTCTCCTTCTATAAAGATCATACACACATATTAACGTTAGAAATACTGTTATATCCATATGCGATGTACCCAATGGGCACAACGGTAATTTGCACCGTTGATCTTGATTCAACGGTGCAGATGACCGTTGTTTTACAGATCGTAAAACAACGGTTGTGCGATATCATTACTAATTGAGTTTGAGTGTGGTATATATGTTAAAAAAAAAAATTAAAAAAAAAAAAAGTAAAAACCTGCAGGAAGAACTGCAGGTGCAGAAAACTGAGCGATGGCAGCAGGATAGTACTGAGAAATGAGTACCATTTCGTCATGATCAATTTCGTTAGCAGTCATTTTGAGCAGTGTGTTCAAAAGAGAGTGAGAGATGTTATTTTAAAATTACAAAAAATAAAATAAAATTTGTGGGGTTTTAGAGGAGTGACGACTAAGGGTGTATTGTTGTTATCAAGACTTTGATCGAGTTTTCATTTGGTTGGGGGGGGAGACATTATTTATAGAAAGGGTAATCAGAGACGTGCCTTTAGTGTTGGGTTAAATATCAATAATGCCATTTATGAAGCACTAGTAGCAATAACAATGATACGAGTATAACAGTTGTGTCATAACGAATCACGAAATTCTCATCTGATGATTATTAGTCTCTCTGTCTCATTTTATTTGTCCATGTTTCTTTTTTAGTTTGTCTCAAAATAAGTGTCCACTTTGTGCATTAATTGCTAAATTTCTTCAAATACTCTTTTCTCTTTACAATATTTACAATAAAAAATATGTAGCATTAAATGTTCCAACAACAACTTAAAAGGCGTAAGTGTAAAAATATTAGATCATTTAATATGATTCAAAGCATTAACTACATTTTTCTTAATTTGTGTGAAAAGTCAAACATGACAAATAAAATGGGACGGAGAGAGTATGTGTTAACTTGATGATCAATTTAGAATTATTATTATCAACTGTATATATAAGCGTTATGGTATCTGTAACGGTATGGTATATGTATTATTATAATAGTAATTATATTGTTGTAATTAAAAGTAGAAGCAGCAGGTGCACCCTAGGATTAAAATTTGCCAATTTGGCAAATTTTAGAAAGCAAAATGCAATACGATACCCGTTAACGTTTTGTTCAGTTTTTGCTCATACTTGACACCATTACCCTATTTTGGGTCATCTTATCCAATTCACAGCTATTACCCAACCACTGTTTAGTTCTTTTTGGGTAAACTTGAGTCGGTAATACATGGAAACTTTGAATTCATCCAGAAGTATTAAAGGCTTATCCGGAGTAAGCGCCCGCCATGCATACATTTTTTGAAATATAAAAGAAGTATACGTATAAGCCTCGTATTACAATATCATCAGAGTGAAACGGAAATAAAACTAAAGATACGACTCGAGAATGTCAAAAGACATACAAATGGATCAATAGTTATACTCCACGTTTCATAAAACCAAAAGACATAAACAAGTAAACAAATGTTGTTTGAATCTATTATGAATCTCAAATGGAATAGAAAGAGATAAAAGTCTAAACACTCTTAAACAATAAATGTTTACATCCTTTCGAAAGGTATTTAAACGCATAAAATAAAAGATGACATTCTTTGATATAATCCCGAACTCAAACGTCAGCTCCGTCATAACCATAATCATCATCCTGCCGTTCACCTTTCGGAGTGAGAACGATAATAAGGGGTATACGTACTTAGTAACTACCACGTAGGTAGATTGATCATCTTCATATGATCATATCATTTTTCGATTGATATTATCATCATTTTATTGATATCAATGGGATGAAAGAAAGATATGTTGATGCCCACACCAATGTCATTAGTATCAAAATACTTATATTATAATCATACAAAAAAAGATTAATTGAAACAAATAAAAATTTTACCTCAATACTTTACCACATAAGTAGTGTCGAAAAGAATTGTTAAGATCAAGCGCTTACCACTCATGACCTCATGATCAACTAGGAGATCATTAGTTCAAACTCCGCTCCAAGCACGATTTTCCCAACAAAAAAAAAAAAACAAGTGTTGGGCTACAAAATATACCTACACTTGAGGGGCGTGTTGAAATATATAAAATGTTAATTAATTATCTACCTCCTCAACAACTTACGTTTTTGGGAGAGATGATAGTTCAACAAGAATGATCAATGATCTCCGAAACAATATACCCGAGAGCAACCTATTTGACAAGTTTTGGGTTTCTTCATGTACTTCATTCGATAGTAATTCTCACCAACAAAGCATCTTGTAATGAGAATCTCAATATCTTAAACACCATAATAGAATCTAAAAGGATTAGGTGAAGAGCTAATTGGACAACAAATCTGCTGGAAATCACAATCGAGTAAAAATAAAATTCAACTTTGAAAAAACGTACTTCATTTCTTTAAAATCATCATTGTTGATCTTGAGACCTTCGTTGTTTTTTCAAAAAAACTCCATAAGATTTGCCAATCAAATGCCAAGCTCATCGTTGGTAGAGTCTCGTGCTGATAATGTGCTATAAAATAATAGAAAACAATCAAAGTTATAAGAGCGAAGATGTAGAGAGTAATAAAAATGAATTTTTTTTATATTTCATCACCATCACTTTAGAACCAAGAAGGAGATACATATATATAGGAATTTGGCATATTGTTTATGGTCAGTTATTGTTGGTGTCATGGCTTGGGTAATTTGGTTGCATAGGAACAAAGTCATTTTTCAGTTCCGTGTTTTAAATCCGGAAACGATATTCAGAGATGTTCAGAGGATTTCGTTTTTTTGGTTATCAAATTTCAAGGGACTCGGGAAGCTAGAGTGGGAAGAATGGAAGTCAAATCCATTGTCGGCAACAACATAATTTCAAAGGTTGGCTTCTATTGCTTTTTGTTAAAAGAAATGGTAGTGAAATTTGTTGATTTTGGAAGGTAACATGCACACTTCAGCAGGGAGTCTGTTGCAGTAGCTATGCTTTGGGTCACATTTTATTTTGGTAATTGGGAGATTGTATTTTTGCACCTTAGACAATTTTTGTAAATTTTTTAACATCTTGTTGATTAATGAAAAAAATTTGACTGTTCAAAAAAATATATATATAGGAAGTGATCAATTTGCAACTTATAACATTACAATTAGTACTACATTAAATAAGACAAAGTAATAGATGTCTTTTGAGATTTCTAACTTATAAAGACATAATGAATATATTAAGATTTAGAAATGCAAGTAGACATCCACAATAATTTTTTTATAATAATAAAATGGAAGTAATACGTGTGTTAGCACGCTTTCCTTATTAAAGGATCCAAACTTAAAAAAATGAGTAATGATACGACACAATCATTGTCTGCATAACGAAAGTAATACAACGACGATCGTATCGTTGATAATAATAATGTCTAAATTGATCAGATGTAAATCTAAATGATCAACGGTGTAGATCGTCGTTGTGTCAATCGTTATGGCACAACCGTTATGTTACTGTATCATTACTCTAAAAAAATATGGTGGCAATTGCCGATGGATAAAGCAATAGTATTTAAGGGCTTTCTCTTATAATTTCTTTTGTATGTCTGAGAGAAGAAATAAACACCAACAATGGTACGATGAATGTGACGTTCACACATCATGATACGTGTCAATAATGTAGAGACACTATTATAAACATGAAAGGCGAAACTAGATATTATTTTTTTTTTTTCTATCAAATAACAATATATTAAACTTTAGATTCATATATGTCACGACACACAATGTAACACGATGCTGATGGGGAGAAAATGATCACAAAGAAAGTCATACGTGGGCTAGCACGCATTCCTTTTTAAAGGATCCGACCTTTACGGAGTTAGACGGCAATGCCTATGGATAAAGCAAAACCACTCAAGTAGCTATCTTAAGCAGGGAGTGACATATCTACATTTTCGATGGGAGGGATCGTGTGAACAGCTGAGATTCAATATATTTTAAATATTAAAATGATATTGTTTTGTTGTTAAAAATTTATTGTTTGGTTAAAAAGTTTAGTTTTAGACTTAGACGGTCTCATTGAAACAAATTTTTGAATAAAAAAATATAGTTTTAGGATGTTGTGATACCACTGAAACAAATTCTTGAATCTACCTCGATTTTAAATAAATATCATTTAACCTTGATTAGTTTAGTTTGGCCACTATATTACATATTTTGTATTAGCAGTTTTTTTGTGTATTTTCTGATTGGCTGTCAATTGTATAAGTGGGTCCTGCTAGAAAATTGTATTGTATGTGGAGTGATTTACGGAACACATCCCTCGCCTGTATTCATGGAAACACGGTACTAGGAAGGCGAGTCGTCTACATAAAATCCATAATTAACGGATGTAATTACGGAACAATAAAACAGTTTATAAATAACACGAAAAGAAAATTCGTTTTATTAAATAGATTAATAGAATAACTGTTATACTACAGATCTGACTCGAAACGATAAGAAAATAAAAATACAATGTTTAAAATAAAAGGCTAGAAATCAAACCGAAGCGAGTAAGATCCGTACAATGCTTAAAATAAAGTGCTAGAAATCAGATAACTATGAAAAGAATTTTGGGTCATTAAGACTCTGATTTGAATAATTGGATTTAACCATCATTATCCCTGAAATCCGGGATACACATAGAGTGATCCTTAGGGGTTAAGAATCCTACTATTTGCAGGACAAGTAAACGGTGAGAGACCTCATATATAACCAATCTCTAAAGAACTACGGATGACTTGATTCCAATACACTCATTGGATACGTAGGCAACTTGAGAGCAAACTCTTAGGCTCAGTCTAAACCTAATACACAAATACTCTTGCACATACATAAACACCAATCCCTGAATCTTGATAATTGTCTCTAGATTAACTCAAGCCCGGATTTGACACTCGACGGGATCCAACACCGTCATGTTACTTGGCTCGTGATTTACAGCTACCTTTCCCTACTTCTGTTTTTTTACATTGTGACAATATTAGTGCCATAAATCTTGCCCGGAATCCGGTGTTTCACGAACGTACAAAACACATAGAGATAGATTGTCACGTCATTCAAGAAAGAGTTTAATATGGTCTTGTGAACTCGTTTCAGTCCCCTTATTACATTAGTTGGCTGACATCTTTACAAAACCGTTAGTTGGATCTCTCTTTCTTTCGTTGTTGGCCTGTTTCAACATGACAGACATCTATTGTTCCTCAAGTCTATCTTGAGGGGGCGTGTTACATATTTTGTATTAGCATTTTATTATGTTTTTTTTTTTTTTTTTTTTTTTGTATTTTCTTATTGGTTGTCAATTGTATAAGTGGGTCCAGCCACCCTAGCATATAAGCTAATTTTTTTTGAGAAACAGCATATAAGCTAACTTTGCACGGCATTTAATATTGTTAGAAATACAAAATTAAAAATTAAAAAACCGAGTTTTTCGGCCCCATTTTCTTCTGCGCGCGTTGAACTCTAATTTTATGTTGTTTGCTCGTTCGATTAGAAATTGAATTTTGATTCACTTTCTTCACACTATTTGAGGACGAGGACAACTTCGGCTCGTTCATGTCAAACAAACCAAGGTTGAAGAAACCCATTTTCTTCCATCATGTCGGTTGGGAATCTCTACATCTCTCACCACTCCATCTCTGTAACACCTTGACCTTTTCTCAACTATAGTTATTCTACCATTTATTTATTGGAACAACAATTTTATTGATAGCCGGTAAGAGCATTAGCAGTGGATACTGTAACATTTAACAATGTAGCAGATATTCTATTTTTTACCGTAAAATATAAATTTTGTAAAATTTCTTTAAATTTTCAGTTATATATACCATGTTATAAAAAATAAAGAATCTGATTGATTTCATATTTAATTAAGATTCTGTAAATTAGAAAATTATGTGTGTTGATATGATACAAGTGTCTACGATGCTAGACTTCAAGAGTACAACCATGCATACGCACAATGTACTGCAACTAAAACATTATTAATCCGCATTAAAACTTAATTTTGATTAATAAATCTATGTGAACAGAAAGAAAAAAAATAAAGGATAGGGTAGCCATGTCGTCAGCTGTTAAGGTTTGGGATCCCAAGCCTCAGATATTTGATTAAACAAAGAGTACGATTCCCCTCTGGATTTGGGACTCGTATAAGTTTACTTTTGGTTGGCTGTCCTAATTTGATTTTTATGCCCTTAACCCCATCAACTACATGCGTGGCTCGAGGATACCACTTTTTCCGTTTCCTTTCATCGGCTAACCAATAGATTTATTACTGCGTGTTACATAAGCCGTTACATCACACTTGCATTCCTATTGTTTCGGATGATATAAAATATCACTAATGATACCGACACAACCGTCGGATCACAACTACTGTAAGTTTATCAAAGCTTAAAATGGAGGAATGTACTTTTATTGATTGCAACTAAGGCTATATATAGCCATGATTTACAAGGGAAAATGGGAATAACAAATCTAGCACTAAAATAGGAGATAGTGCAGCACTTAATAACAGAAATAAGACTAAGTCTACTTAGCCATTTATCCTAGAAAATAGGACATTATTAACAACAGAAAAGACTGATTCAAACTAAATGGCAACATTCCCTCCTTTAAACTGAAGATCTTCTTTAGTTTACTCTACCAGCTGCAATCAACCCCAGTTTTCCACGCAATTTTTCAAATTGATCCAGCTTTAGTGGTTTTGTCATAATGTCAGCCACTTGCTCTTGAGTATTGCAATAATTCAGGTCCACAACTCCATCATTCACAAGATTCCTTAGAAAATGGAATCTAACATCAATGTGCTTGCTTTTTCCATGAAACACAGGATTCCTAGATAGCTTTATAGTTGAGTTGTTATCACACATGATCAATGTATTTGCTCCTGTCTCAACTCCAAGTGTTTCCAGAATCCTCTTAAGCCAAACACACTGGCAAGCACATACAGCCGCTGCAATGTACTCTGCCTCTGTAGTAGATAAAGCAACCACTGGTTGCTTTTTAGAACACCATGCCACAACACTGGATCCAAGAAAGAACACACACTACTACAAAAAAGCATAAAGATCACGGTTTTTAAGTGTGATATATTTACATTAGTCACGGCTTCCAAAGTGTGGCATATTGAGGTGTGACATAAAGTACTTTAACTCAATCACAGTTACAAACTGTGATCTATTATAATAATTATCACACTTAAAACCCGTGATCTATTATAGTTGGTATCACACTTAAAAACCGTAATCTATTATAATTTCATCACATTTAAAAAGCGTGATCTATTATAGTAGTTATCATAGTTAAAAACCGTGATCTATTATAGTTGTTATCACACTTAAAAACCGAGATCTATTACAATTAAAACACATTTAAAAAAGCGTGATCTATTTTAGTTGTTATCACACTTAAAAACCGTGATCTATTATAATTTAAATCACACCAATAAAAGTGTTTTTTTTTTTTCAAAAACAATATATAAGCACACATATTTTTTGTCTTTGTTGGGACTCGAACCCGGATACTCCTGATTAACGAGCCACACTTATTACCACTAGACCGATGTTTTCTTTCTTCTAATTTTCGACCACACTAAACTAAAATCTCATTATAAAATACCATATTATTTTAATCACAAGTCAAAAACTCGTGATTGATTGATTTTTTGTCTCATTTTTCCTAAAAACCGTGATAATAAAAATCGTGATATATTTTAGTTGTTATCACACTTAAAAACCGAGATCTACTATAATTTCAACACATTTAAAAAGCGCGTGATCTATTTTAGTTGTTATCACACTTAAAAAGTGTGATCTATTATAGTTTTTATCACACTTAAAAACCGAGATCTATTATAATTTCAACACATTTAAAAACTGTGATATATTTTAGTAGTTGTTATCACTCTTAAAAACCGAGATATATTATAATTTCAATCACACCTAAAAAAGTGTGATCATTCTTTTTTTTCGAAAACAAAATATATGCACACATATCTTTTGTTGCCACTGGGACTCGAACCCGGATACTCTGGATTAAGGAACAACACTAATTACCACTGGGCTGATGCCCACTATATTATCATTTTCAACCACACTAATCTAAGATATGATTATAAAATATCATATTTTTTTAATCACAGTTAAAAACCGTGATTGATTGATGTTCTTGTCTCAGTTTTCTTAAAAACCGTGATAATAAAAACTATGATCTATTTTAGTTGTTATCACACTTAAAAATCGTGATCTATTATAGTTGTTATCACACTTAAAAACCGAGTTCGATTATAATTTCAACACATTTAAAAACTGTGATCTATTTTAGTAGTTGTTATCACACTTAAAAGCCGAGATCTATTATTATTTCATTCACACCCTAAAAGTGTGATCATTATTTTTTTTCACACCTAATAACTGTGATAAAAAATTTAAGTGTGATATATATACATTTTACTTGTCTCGGTTCTTTTAAAAGTGTGATCCTTATCTTTAGATAAGTGTGATCTATATCTCTTTTCTTATTAGTGCAAATAATTTGTCTCACTTTTTCTATAATTGTGACAAAAATATCATGAATTCAGTCACAGTTTATAAATGAGAGTAATTGATATAATTTATCTCGCTTTCTCAATAACCGTCACAAAAATATCATACCAATTTAGTCACAGATTAAAAGTGTGATAGTTTGGTATAATTTATCTCGTTTTTTCAATAACTGTGATAAAAATATCATATCAATTCTGTCACTGTTTTAGATGTGAGATTGATATATATAAATATCTCGCTTTTTTAGAAACCGTGACAGAAATATCTTATCAATTCGGTCACGAGTTTAATAATGAGATTAATTGATATAATTTATCTCGGTTTTTCAATAATCGTGACGAGTAAAAATCATATCAATTAAGTCACACTTTAAAAATGAGATTGATTAATATAACTTATCTCAGTTTTTCAATAAGCGTGATAGAAAGCTGTAAGTGTGATATATATATTTTCGTTGTCTCAGTTTTATTGAAACTGTGATTGTTTTCGTATCTTAAGTGTGACCTATGTCCAATTTTGTAGTAGTGACATAGCCAGAAGTGCTCCTTCTGTCTAACAAATCCCCTGCATAATCACTGTCAGTAAAACCTATGAGTTTGAACTCAACTTCACCTCTTCTGTACAAAATGCCAAGATCTGTAGTGCCTTTCAGATATCTTAGCATTCTTTTAGCTGCTGTCCAATGTACTATGGTTGGTCTGGACACAAACCTGCTTAGCAAACTCACACAATACATCAAGTCTGGCCTTGTTACTGTCAAATACATGAGACTTCCTACTAGCTGTTTAAACATAGTCTCATCTACTGGATTTCCCCCTTCATCTATTGAAAGTTTAGTACCTGGAACAATAGGATTCCTCACTGCATTGCTATCTGACATGCCAAACCTTGCCAGCACTTCATTTGCATACTTCTGTTGGCATAGAAAAATTCCATAACTGCTTTGCTTGACTTCTATTCCCAGAAAATACTTCATCTTTCCCAAATCTGACATTTCAAATTCTCTCATCATTGATTCCTTGAAGTTAGCACACATATGTGGATCAGTTCCTGTAAATATTAAATCATCCACATATAAGCTCACAATTAACACATTACTTCCCTCTCTGTTTTTGTGAATAGTGTGTGTTCATGAGGACACTTCACAAAATTTTCTTGTGCAAAGTATGCCTCAATCTCGTTTGTACCAAGCTCTAGGAGCTTGTTTCAAACCATACAATGCCTTTTTCAACTTTGTAGACCTTCTCTTCCCCCTGCTTCACAAAGCCTTCTGGTTGATCTACAAACACTGTTTCTTTTAGCTCCCCATTGAGAAATGCACTTTTTACATCAAGTTGAAACACAGTCCATCCATACTGTGCAGCTGTTGCAAGTATCACTCTAATTGTGTCTAGTCTTGCAACAGGTGCAAAAACTTCTGTATAGTCTATCCCTTGTCTCTGGGCATAGCCCTTTGCCACTAGTCTTGCCTTGAATTTCTCCACATCTCCCTTTTCATTCAATTTTGTCTTGAACACCCACTTAACTCCAATAGTTTTCTCACCTTTAGGTAGTGAGGTGAGCTCCCATGTGTTATTTCTTTCAATAGCATCTATTTCTGATCCCATTGCTTTTCTCCACTTGTCATCTTTGATGGCCTCTTCAAATATTATGGGATCCCTTTCTGTAACCATCATGGCATGAAGTGTATCTTCTGAATCTTCTTCTGCTTCATCCCCTGTATCAAAATCTTTCAACCAACTTGGAGCTCTCCTTTCTCTTACCGCCCTCCTTTGAACTGAATTTGTTTGAGTTGTAGGAGATCTTTCTATTTGACCTGATCCAGTGGAAGGGGAGTGTGGGGGTGATGGTTCTGCATTCTCTGGTTCCACACCTTCTGGTTCATCTTCAAATGTAGATTCTTCTTCTGGCCATTCTAGTAAATCTTGTTGTATTTCAGTACTTGTCCTACCCCAGTCCCAGCTTTCTCCTTCTTCAAACACAACATCTTTGCTGATTATGATCTTTTTGGAACTAGGATCATATAGTCTCCAAGCTTTGGACTCATCACTGACCCCCAGAAATACACACCTCTTGCTTTTATCATCCAGTTTGCTCCTTTTTTGATCCGGCACATGGACATGTGCTATACATCCAAAAATTCGAAAATAATTCACCGTAGGTGTCTTACCACTCCATTCCTCCTCGGGTGTAATATTTTCAAGGCGTAGTTGGACATCTATTCGAATATGGACACACCATCTAACTCGCTTCGGCCAAAAGATTTTAGGGACTGTCTTTCATTTAACATGGATCTAACAAAGCATCCATAATTGTCCTATTCTTCCTCTCGCCTACACCATTTTTTGGGGTGTGAAAGCCTTGTCAATTGTCTAGTAATCCCTTGTGACACACAAAACTTATCAAACTCATCTGAATTAAACTCACCACCTCTGTCTGTTCTTAAGCTGGTTATGCAGGCACCTATTTCTTTTTCAACCTGATTCTTAAAGTTTTTGAAAGTAACAAATGCTTCTGATTTTTCATGTAACAGATATACCCAGGTTTTTCTAGAAACATCATCAATAAGACTCAAGAAGTACCTTTTTCCACTGCTAGAGGTTGGTTTGATAGGTCCACAGATGTCAGAATGTATCAATTGTAATTGCTTTGATGCTCTCCATAAACTCTTCTTTGATATGGCCTCTCTATGTTGCTTTCCCACCAGACAAGTTGTGCATATTCTCTCTGGTGCTTCTAGGACAGGCAGTCCTTCCACCATCTTCTTAGAGGCAAGTGTCCTCAGACTCTTGTAATTGAGATGTCCAAGTCTGCAGTGCCACATGTGTGTTGTTTGATCTATTTCTCCTTCTGATTTCAAACACATGGATGTTTTGGTTTTAGGTGCCATAGTAGTTGTCAACCAAAACATCCTGTTTTTGCTCATGTTGGTGTGCATTATTACTCCTCTATCATCATGGAACACCTTACATGTGCCATTAGAGAACAAAATGGCCAATCCTTTCTCTTGTAGCTGTCCTATGCTAAATAGGTTGCTCTTCGGATCGGGACATAGTACACATCGAGATTACCGAATCATACCATTCAAATGAATCCCGATGTTTCCTTTGCCGCAACCCGCATCTTTGTGCCATTTCCCAATTTTCTTGTCTGCTTAGCCCTTGTTCACCGATTTCGAAAACCGAGTTCTTGTTGCCGGTCATATGATTGCTGCACCCGAGTCTAAAAACCACATCTCTTCATTGCCAGATTTCTCCCGGGCCATCAGCATCAATTGTTCATCATAGGCCATCAGTAACAGCTCTTCTTCTTCTTCAATTTCGGCAAAATTAGCCTTTTTGTCCCATTCTGGGCACTCATATCTAAAGTGTCCCAGTTTGTGACACTTATAGCATTCAACCGCTTCTTTGTTGCCTGTATTTCTTCCTCTTCCTCTCCCTCTAGATGCTCCTCTTCCCCTACCTCTGCCACTTCTATCATCTGAGGCTTTTAGGGCATGCTCTTCTTCTAATTGTCCCTGGCCTTGCATTCTCTGCTCATGCACCAGTAAACTCCCATGGAGCTCATCAATCGTCAAGACACTCAGATCATTACATTCTTCTATGGAACAAACCACATAATTGAATTTGGATTGTAATGATCTGAGAACTTTGCTCACCACTGTACTTTGATTCATGGAATCACCATTAGCCTTCATTTTGTTGACCACACACAGCACCCTTCCCAGAAAGCTGTCCACCTTTTCCCCTTCATTCATCTGAAGGAGCTCAAATTCTCTTCTTAGGGCCTGAAGTTGTGCCCTCTTAACCTTTGTGGAGCCCTGATATTTTCGTTTCATTGACTCCCAAATGAGTTTGGATGTTCCTTTATCCAAAATCGTCTCCAGAATTTCCCTGTCAATAGCTTGAAATAGGAAATTCTTGACCTTCAGATCCTTCAATTTGGCCTCCTCTATCAATTTTCGTTGTGCCTCACTTCCTGCTCCTGTCCCAACAGCATTAGATGGAATCCCATCTTCCACCAGACTCCACATCTCCTTGCTTCTCAGAAAATTCTCCATGGTCATTGCCCAGTGATCGTAATGGCCATCAAATTTTGGGATGGATGGTTGCACAAACTTATCTCCTGACATCCTTCCAGTTCCTCACACAAAACTCTCGTGTTTAAGTGTTTTTTCCCCAGAGCTCCGATACCAAATGTAAGTTTATCAAAGCTTAAAATGGAGGAATGTACTTTTATTGATTGCAACTAAGGCTATATATAGCCATGATTTACAAGGGAAGATGGGAATAACAAATCTAGCACTAAAATAGGAGATAGTGCAGCACTTAATAACAGAAATAAGACTAAGTCTACTTAGCCATTTATCCTAGAAAATAGGACATTATTAACAACAGAAAAGACTGATTCAAACTAAATGGCAACAACTACCGACAGAATGATCATATTTATTGTTGATACTGATGAGTTTATATCATAAACAATTTAGACTCATTATAATCAACGGTATAAATAATCGTTTTGTCATTCGTTACGACATAACAGTTATGCAAATATCTATTACTGATCAGTAATAGATATTTCCTGATTAGTATCATTACTCCAAACTATTTAACTCTCAGGAATGAAAAACTCCCATAATGTGTCTCCTACATATAGGCCAAGCGAAACACACACACCCTCACCCTCACCCTCCTAAGTATGTAGTAGTTATTTTATTTTATTAATATGTGTAATGGAAATGTATTTTTTTATTGGAGATGTAAATGTTTTGCTGGTAAAAGAGTTTTTAGTATTGGAATTGTGTTTTTTTGTATTGGAGATGTAAATATTTTATTGGAAAATGAGGAAATAATAAATGATGCATTGAAAATGTAAAATGACAGATAAATAAAAAAATGGCAAAAACTGAAATGTGACAGATAAAAAAACGGAGGGAGTATTATAGATTGGCAAAGTATCGAAAAATACGTGTTTGATCGGGTTACGACTCTTCCAATCGAAACGGATAATTATGAAGAGATGTCGGTGATCCGTCAATTTAGGATAATACTTAAAGTTAAAGATTGACTAGGATTTGATCGGAGATAGGTTGAGACAAGTAATTAAGAGGATTACTTGTATGACGGATTATTGTTACGGTATAAATATGGTATAAATATGTACGGCATCAAGCAAAAGGAAAAGGAAACAAAAACCTACTAAACAGTAAATATATACAGGGTATGCGTCTATGCAAGTTCCCATCAACATAAAGAAAAGACTGCAGCTATTTGATTGTTGGGTGAACGAGGGAGAAAGACAAAAATATTTTATTAATTGAGTAGAAGAACAGTCTTTTGAAACTTTTGCATAAAAGACAAAACTATTTATTCACTGTCGAAATTCACTTGTGTTCGAAATTCACTGTTTAAATTCACTGTCGAAATTCACTATCGAAAGTCACTACTTTTTAAAATTCACTGATTTTCGGGATTCACTGTCAAAATTCACTGTCGAAATTCACTGATTTCGGGATTCACTGGGGAGATTCACTGATTTTCGGAGATTCACTGTTTGTCCTTCTCACTATAAAAATTATGCAGTTGTCCTTCTCCCTATAAAAATATGTAGTTGTCCGGTTATTTAAAAATATTCCAGATTGTGTCCTTATCCCTAATTTCCCATTGATTGTTTGCCCAATTTCCAGTGGGCGAGAGAAACATGCGTCGGAAAGAAATAGCTTTTAACGGTTTCGTCAATCCGTTTTGCACATACAAGCACTCAAAACGATCACACCAATGAGGAGATCGATTCTATCTAAACAATCTAATATTTTCCAGCAAGGTAATTTCCCCAACTTGATCTGTTCAATTCGGCCTAACCGTTAAAATTAGGGTTCATCATTGTATCTTCCTAAAACTGTAGTTTTTGACATAGAACTGATATAAAAATTCATCGTTATGTAGGAGTTGTTCGTAGAATTGCTTAAATTCAGCAAATTGCTAAAAGTGCTTTGAAGTTGGTAATGAGTTCTTCTTATCAAAAGTATCCCTTTTGGTTTTAAAGATTATGTTTTTAATATGTTTTAGAATTGTTTTATTGTAAATTGACATGGAACTGGACATGTTATGTGATTTAGGACAGGTTGCCGGACTAGTTTCAACTCAGAAAGCGAACCTAGGGTTCATCTAGCACGCCGAACCGAGATGACTCTCGGTTAAGCACACTAGAAAATCCTCAGATTGGCTTTCTGGTTGTTTTGTGAGTTTCAACGGTGCTTTCAGAATGTTATTTGGGTTTTGTTTCACATGTTTAGTGGAGATAGAGTGGTAGTATGATGTGGTTATGGATTTTGCATGTTCCCATAGGCTAGACTTGGATTTTAGTACAAATTTATGTGTTTTATGTGCTCATATTGGTTTTACATGTTATCGAATCTACTTAGCAGGGTATTTGCTAATAAGCACGAATAGACGGGGTACCCTGGGCACAGTTAAGACCAATGTCGGAAAGTGTGACTAGCTATATTAGCCAAGTCGTTCTTAAGGCGGTGTGCTTATAAGTGTACCTTGTGCATCAACAAGTCCCATGTTTGAGGTGTAGTTAGTTGTACTAGCCGAGCTGTATCATGCGCCTTAAAGCTAGTAGACTCGAATCACGGATATGATATGACAATGGCATGAATATGTTAAGAAAGTAAGTAAATAGTTAATATAACTAAACATGTATGTGCAAGATAAACGGACATAGTAAAATAGGCATGTTTTCTTATGCATTGATTATGTACTACAAAGTGGTATTCCCCTTTATGTTAAAAGCACATGAATCTTACTTTTGATCTTCTTTCTCCTTACTAAGCTTATGCATGAGCTTACTCCTCTTTTGGAATAAGAAGATATGTACACTGGTGATGTTTCTGAAGAAGAGTTCGAGGATTAGGCTTAGGAGTGGAGCTTATGGAGTTTATGTTCTAGTTAATTGTATTAGTAGTTTTGAATAAGGCAATGTTTCATTAGTTACAGTTGTCCTTTATTTTCAGACAAGATTGTTTTTTGGGATCCTAGCATTTATTTCAGTTATTTATGAAATAGTTTGACAGCAGTTACTTTCTGGTTGAGTGGTTATGTGTAAGACCCTGAGGGTCTATTTCCCGTGTCTTTTGTTCATTACCTTCCGCACTTATTGTTATTTACTCTGATATGACGTAAGGCTTACGTGGAGTTTAGGGTTTTCTCTAAATGTCACGTGCCGAACGTTACATTTCCCAGATAAGGACTCGGTGTCTGGGACGGGGCGTTACAATAAGTGTACAAATAATGCATATTATGAACATTTTGTATTATCCATGTTTGAATCTCTTAATCTAATAATTGGATATGTACTAAGGGTAAAATCATTGCGATTTGTTATTTAAATACGAGTTCAATCCCTCCCTCTAGTGGTGATCTTGAGTCTACTTGGTTCGGATTTTCACATAGTATAAGTCCGTTTGGTTTAAATAAATAGTAATCACAACCAGATCAAAATACTATGAAAATCAATTTGGGTTTGGATTGGTTTGGATTCGTTTCGGTTTGATAGCAATTAAAACTCATTTTCGAAGAATATATGTACACATACGTACGCATGTACGTATACCTGCGCGCACACAAGTACATTATATGTTTATCATGATAGGCAAAATTGTCATTTGAGATATATTGGAATTTATTTGTTTTCTTTTTGCTTGAAAAAAGGGAGAAAATAATTAATTGAGGGGTTAAAAGTTAATTAAGGTAAATTTCCTAATAAACTTCCCAAAACCCCCATTAAATAATTATTTACTGGATTAAAAAATCTCCCCTCCCAGTTCAAACTCTTTCCAGAGATAAGAAAGAAGGAGAAGAAAGTGAATCTTAGAAATCCTAATCGATCCGACCGTTGGAATTGTAGATAATCTGCACCAAATCGATCAACAAGTCGAAGTGATCATTTTGTAAAGTTTTCTCAACGATCCATAAAGTAGGAGTTTTATCCCTCTTTAATTTAACCCCAATGGCTACCAATCCGGTTTTCTCCAAAACCTCTGGCACACATTTACCCAATAGAGAAATTTATCGGCAAACGGTTGGGGCACTACAATATTTGACTACTCGTCCGGATATATCTTTTGTTGTTAATCATCTTTGTCAATTTATGCATCGTTCTACAAATCACCACTAGAATGCTATTAAACGTGTCCCACGTTATCTCAAGCATACTAGCACATTCTCTTTAGCCATTAGACCCGCACCATCACTGAATTAGGAATGCTTCACGGATAGTGATAGGGTGGATGTTTGGATGATCGTCGCTTGAAGAATTTCTGAAACCGTAATCAAAGGGAAGAACCAAAACTAGGGTTTGGAAAACCAGAGGAAAATCGAAGAAGAGGGAGAGGAAAGATCTCTCCTATTTTTTTATTATTCCTTTTCTTATGTTTTTACATTTACAAAATCCATTTTATACTTCCAGGGAAAAACAGAAAAACTAAACAGAATATTCCTACAACCAAAAACTAACACCATATATGCAACACCCCCCTTCAAGCTGGGGATACAAGATGGTGAACAATACTGAAATGTGAAAGTAAAAAAACAAAATGTAGAGGCATCCAATGCCTTAGTGAAAATGTACGCATTTCTGCCAGCTGCTGTGTTGTAGAGATGGGCAACAACTTGATATAACCAGCTTGAACTTTCTCCCAGATAAGGTGGCAATCAATCTCCAAGTGTTTTGTTCTCTCATGGAAAACCGGGTTGTGGGCAATGTGTCTTGCACTTTGGTTGTCACAAAACAAACTGGTGGGAATACCTTCAAAGACCTGCAAATCCTGCAAGAGAAATTGTAACCACGAGACTTCACAAGTTGCATGTGCAAGAGCCCGATATTCTGCCTCAACCGAGCTTCTGGCCACAGTGGTCTATTTTTTTTTTGCCTTCCAAGCAACTACAGAACTCCTCAAAAACATTACATAACCCGAAATTGAACGCCTAGTAATATTACATCCTGCCCACTCCGAATCAACATAGCTTGAGAGAGTAAGATTAGAATCTGCTGCATAAAAAAACTGTGATGCAGAGTTTTCTTGATGTATCTAAGCACACGGTGAGCAGCCTTCATTTGTGCAAGTGTAGGAACATCTAAAAACTGAGATAACTGCTGTACAGCAAAACATAGATTTGGTCTTGTTATAGTAATGTATAATAGCTTACCCACCAAGCTCCTATATTCAGTGTTATCAGTCAGAAGGTCAGAATCCCCAGGTTGCAATACTGTTTTTGTTGCCAAAGGTGTATCTGCAGGTTTAGAAGCTAAGAAACCAAATGACTCCAATAGTTTGGTAGCATACTGCCTTTGAGAGAGTGTGATCCCTGCTACTGTTCTGTGGACCTCTATGCCAAGAAAATAGCGCAAATCCTCTAAATCTTTGATCTGGAAAGTACTATGCAAAAAAACTTTTACTTGATTAATCCCATCCAAATCTGAACTAGCTATAAGGATATCATCTATATATACAACCAAGGCCATAAAACTGTTTCCTGTCCCTCTAGTGAAAAGGCTATAATCATGTACAGATTGTTTAAAACCTTGGCCGAATAAGTCTGAGGTGAGCTTATGGTTCCACTGCTTGCTTGCCTGTTTTAGGCCATAAATGGATTTTTTTAATCTACACACCCAACAGTTGTTAGAGGGCTCATACCCAGGAGGTACCTTCATATACACCTCTTCCTCCAAGTCATCATGGAGGAAGGCATTATTGATGTCAAGTTGATTAAGGGACCATCCTTTCACAGCAGCTATGGCTATGAGTAATCTTATGGTGCTGATTTTTGCTACTGGGGAAAAGGTTTCCTCATAATCAATTCCATGAGTTTGGGTATAGCCCTTGGCTACTAACCTTGCTTTGTATCTCTCAACTGTCCCATCTGGTTTATACTTCACTTTATACACCCATTTGCACCCTATGGGATGCAACATCGCTCCCAAAGTAGTTATTCAATTTATTTGGGTAAGAATGTTATTTCATGGATGGCCAAGGAAGAAACCTACAATTGCTCAATCCTCTAAGGAGAGTGAATACAAGGTCATGCATCGCTAATGCTACCATTGGGATTATGTGGATCCGTACTTTACGAACATGCTATCCACAAAAGTCACCTCTAATTCCTTGGTGTGATTTATATTTGCGCAATTTACTTGAGCTCGAATCATGTTTTACAAACACGAACTAAGCATATGAAGTTGGACTACTACTTTGTCCATGAGCAGGATGCACTCACTCAACATTCAATTTCTTACAACACTTGATCAACTTGGCGACATTCTTACCAAGCCATTATCCACTTCTGTCTTTCTTCACCATCGGGACAAGCTTCGGTTAATCTCTCGATCACAATTAACTTGGCCGTTGGTGTTAGGCCGACGTCATATAACATGACTTTACATTACCAATCAACATTTAAACTTGTTTTCTTTCTAGCTTATTATCATGCATCCTTACTAGAATTGAGTGTATTAATCGGAAAGTTATTGTGTGGTGAAAGAATTTGAGGTGAAATGAGAGATGAAACGATCAGAACAACACAGTTTAAATAGAAAATGAAGGTGTGTGATGTGTGGAGACACCACACAATAACCTCCCGTATTAATCAACATAAATTAATTTCTATGATTTTGAGTGAATAATTTCTATGAATTGATGTGTTAAATTAAAGTCGACAAACACAAGACTAGTAGACCAGAATGACGAAGACAGCTGCCATGCCAAGGAATTGCACATGGTTTGCAACTATGAACTCTCCACGCGTCGGTACCCCAGGTCTTAAAGGATGGGACCACTCATGTTGTTATCTAATAATCCACGACTAACTATTACTCCCTCCGTTCTTATTTAACTGTCACAGTTGTTAATATCAAAAATTTCTTTTTATCTGTCGCTGTTACATTTCCAATACTTATTTTAATACTCTTTATGTTTTTCAATATTACTTTTCAATTTTCTAAGCTCATTCAATCAATCAATTTTTCATATTCAATACAGCACTATACTTTTCAATATTTTATTAGTATTTTATAATAAAAGTGAACACACTTACTCATTTTCTTAATTTGTGATTTTCTCTTCAGATAATAAGGAACACAGGGAGTAACTTTGATGCCAACCCTCCCCTCACCCCCTGCATTCTTTCCCTGTCACTCTCCGACAGTAAATTTGGCACTGCCTAACAAATCATGTGTAGCCTCTAATCACTCTTAACTTTATATATATACTACCCACAATTTTTTATCACCGGATTTGGGTAGATTGAATACAATCTATTATTGCATTTGGTGTTATGGTGCATTTTATATTTTATATGTCTTTATGTATTATGTTACCCCACTGACTATACATGGGTCCATTTGGGTCGGATTATTTATTTTTTGGCCGGACCCATTTCACAACTAGATAATAACAACGGGATTGGAGGAGCAGGGCCCCGTCAATCCCTGAGCAGAACTAGCGGAGCAGGATTAATGTCTCTGGACAGAACGGTCTCTGGGCTAGCTGAGCAGAACGATCTCTGGACAGAACGGTCATGCAACCGTCAGAAAACAGAGTTCATAAGACATTACAACGTGGATAGAGTCCCACGTCTGATAATGTCCAAGATAACCGATGATAACCCCCCATGATGGGAAGAAGGTTATCATCATGATCTACAAGTATAAAAGGAAAATCCTGAACTACGAGGGGGACTTGATTCCGATTCGACACTTGAATCGGATACGTAGGCAGCTCTCTCAAAGAGTTCAGTCCAAGTTCATACACATATTTATTTGTTTTTGTACTATTTTCCTAACTCGAATCATATAATTACCCGGTTACAATCTTAAGCAACATCATTTGGCGCTAGAAGGAGGGTTGATTCTAGTTAGTGAGTTGTTTTTACAGTAAAAATGGCAAAAAAACTAATGGGAAGAAACATCAAAATCAAACGGAAGTTGAAAATCCAAACAGAGAAGAGAACCAGGATGAAAACAATCAACAACCTGGAAAGAAAATTATAATGGAAGAAGGACAAACCAGCACACCAAACACAATCAGACAGATGTTGGTGGAAAACCTGGCAAATCTCAAAGGTGAAGAAATAAAAGCCATTTTTGAGGATGTGCTGAAAGCCAGAAATCAGGGTGGTTACGTTTCAGAAACACCTCCTGCTCATAATACAACTAAGAAAGAAAAACATGAAGCGGAATCCGGTGTGAGGGTGGTTATTACTCACCCAGGTGGTGATAACGCCAAAGCAGAGTTGGATGATATCCTTAAGCCTAAACAAGATGAGTTCAGGCTGGTGTCTCATTTTACTGAGGACATTGACACATTCCCTTGTCCTCCGGGATTCAAGATCCCAAAGATTCAGTCATATGATGGCACTAAGGATCCGTATGACCATATGCACCAATACATACAACATATGAGCCTGCACAACGCACCAGAAGAGATGAGATGCAGGGCATTTGCGACTCTTCTTATAGGGAAGGCAAGAGATTGGTTCAACAAGTTGAATCCTAGATCCATACCAGATTTCCCCACTCTGACCAGAAAATTCATGCATGCATTCATTGCTGCATGGCCTTTCTAGAGAAACCGAACATATTTGTTAACCATCAGACAGAAAAGTGATGAAATAGTGCTGCAATTCATCAAAATATTCAATGGAGAATCATCCTAGATAGCAGATTTGGATGATAAATTTCTAGTGGCATCCTTCGTAGCAGGTCTGAAAGAAGGACGACTGCATGCTAAGCTAAGCAGCAAAAATCCGAGTACGATGGAAGAGTGTCTAGAAATTACATACAGACATTGTCAAGGAGAAAAGGCAAACAGAGCCAAGAGAGAGGAATCCCACAGGGATTCCAAAAAAGGAAAATTTGATGATAAGTCTGACAGGAAAAGAAAATCAGTTTGGGTCAGGGTAACCGCTCCCATATCAGATAGGCTAGGGAAGAAAGGCGCTTTGCAGGAAAAAGACCTTATTCCTTTGAATCAATCCCACGATCAGGTTCTGGCGATAATGGAAAGGAAAGGAAAGGAATTGCCAAGACTCCTCCTCCTTTGAGGGGTCCAAGAGAGAAAAGAGACCATACAAGGTGGTGCAAATATCACAAAGACATTGGGCATGACTCTGAGCAGTGCAGGGACCTGATCAGAGATATAGATGCAGCGGCTATGTAAGGAAAGATCGATGAATGCATCGATCGATCACAAGGTGATAACCCTAGAGGAAGAAGGGAGTTCAAGAAGTTCAACAATGATCAGGATAGAAATGATCAAAGGAGACGTAGAGATCCGTCCCCAGATGGGCATAGGGAAAATGCTCCAATCAACACCGTAAATACGATTGTGGGAGGACCAGCAGGCGTTAATAAGGCTGCCCAGCAAGAAAAAAGTGGCAGGGCAGAAAAAGAAGGAGACTCAAAGAAACAAAAGGTGATGGGAACAGTTCAGTATGGTCCAAAAGACGCACTACCAGCCGTTGTGAGCAAATAAGGGCTGGTAGTAGAGGCGGTTATACAGAAGAATTTGGTGAGAAGAATCTGTGTGGACACGGGCAGCGCAGTAAATGTGCTATATTATAGTGCATTTCAAGCAATGAAATTGGCAGACTCAGAGTTGACTCCTGTGTCAACTCCTCTCTTTGGATTCACGGGACCTCATATTCATCCTGTGGGTATGCTAAAGTTATTAACAACTTTTGGACAAGGATCACGGAGCAGGACTCTGATGGTCAATTATGTGGTAGTAAAAGCCTCATCGGCGTACAATGTAATTTTGGGTAGACCGGCTTTGATCGATCTCAGAGCGGTGGTATCCCCGGCACATAACAGTATGAAGTTCACGACATTCGAAGGAGAAGCTACTATTAAGGGAGATGTGGATGCTGCGAAGAACTGCTATACAGCCACAATCACTGGAAAGATGAAAGTGCAGCAGGTGACAATGGAAGATCTTGTTCCAGAGGAAGACAAGTGTTGGCAGTCTAATGATCCAGTGGAGCCAGTAATGTTGGATGAAAATGACCCAGAATCCACAGTTGGTGTAGGATCATGGATACCGGCGGAGCAGAAGCAAATTCTAGTCAGAATTTTGAAAGATTACAAAGATGTGTTTGCATGGAAAGTAAGTGATATGCCAAGACTGTCAACAGAGTTGGTTGTCCACAAGCTCAACATTGACCCAACCAGAAAACCAGTAAAGCAGAAGAAAAGAAAAGGCCTTTTGCTCCAGAAAGGATACAGGCTGTCTAGAAAGAGGTAGAGAAGTTGTTGCAGGCCAACATGATTAAATAGGTTATATATCCTGAATGGCTAGCAAATTCTGTACTAGTCAAGAAGCCAGATGGTAGCTGGAGAAGGTGTGTGGATTTCACGGATCTAAACAAGGCATGTCCTAAAGATAGCTACACCTCCCCTAGAATTGATAGGCTAGTGGATTCCACAGTTGGATATGAAAATTTTGCTTTCTTAGATGCATAAAAGGGATATCATCAGATTATGATGGATCCTATAGACGCTGTAAAAACTTCTTTTATTACTGAATTTGGTTCCTACTACTATGTGTCTATGCCTTTTGAGTTAAAGAATGCAGGGGCTACATACCGAAGGGCGGTCAATACAATTTTTAACCAACAAATTGGTAAATCCATGAAAGTGTATGTGGATGATTTATTGATCAAGAGCAGGACTCTTGACCAATATTTAAAAGATGTGGCAGAAGTTTGTCAAGTATTGAGACAAACTAGAATGAAGTTGAATCCTAAAAAATGTACCTTTGGAGCAAGGTCAGGCAAATTCCTGGGTTATATGATATCCAAAGAAGGGATCAGGGCCAACCCTGATAAATTGGAAGCTTTGAAAACTATGCCCGAGCCGAAGAACGTCAAAGAAGTCCAGCGATTGACAGGGAGACTAGCAGCGCTAAATCGTTTCTTGTCAAAATCAGCACAGAAGTCTTTGCCTTTCTTTAAAATCCTTAGGAAGGCCAGCCCATTCGAATGGAATGCAGAATGTCAACAAGCTTTTCAGGATTTAAAGGATCATATCAGTCATCTGCCAACCCTGACTCCTCCTCAGGAAGGTGAGGTATTATTTTTATACTTATCCTTTGCAATGAAGCAGTAAGTGCTGTGTTGGTAAAACAACATGGTATGTTACAGAGGCCTGTATATTTTGCGAGCAAAGCCCTACAAGGGCCTGAGGTCAGGTATTCTGAGGTAGAAAAATTGGTACTTGCCCTTGTGCATGCCACAAGAAAATTAAGACCATATTTCCAGAGTCATCCAGTTATAGTGCTGACAAATCAACCCCTAAAGCAAATTATGGATAAACCAGATAAGTCTGGAAGATTGGCGAAGTGGGTAGTTGAATTAGCAGGGTTTGACATCGAGTACAAACCAAGAACGGCAATCAAAGCTCAAGCTAGCAGATTTCTTGCCAGAAGAAAAAGCATTAGCAGTGGAACAAGAGGCCGAGCAGAAAGTGGTTGAGCAGTGGCAACTTTATGTAGACGGGGCTTCCAACAAAGAAGGAGCGAGCAGGAGCAGGACTCCTACTCATTAGCCCAAAAGGTGAAGAATTCACATATGCTCTTCATTTTGAGTTTCAGGCCACTAACAATGAAGCAGAGTACGAAGCCTTAATAACTGGATTAAACCTAGCACAGAAACTGGGTGTGCAGAACCTGAAAGTGTACACTGATTCGCAGCTTGGAACAAATCATATCAAAGGAGAATATGAAGCCAAGGAAGGCCCTATGAAGAAATATCTAGCGGTTGCACAAAGAAAATTGCAAAACTTCTTACTGGTGGAAGTGGAACAGATAACTAAGGCCTAAAATACCAGAGCAGATGCCTTATCTAAGCTAGGGTCAAATATTCTGTCCAACAAAAAAGTGTTGGTTGAAGAGTTAAGTCAGAAGAGCTGTGATGAAGTTGAAGTACGACCGATAACGCAGGCAGAAACTTGGATGGATCCAATTATAATGTATCTGAGAGACAGAAGGCTCCCTGAAGATAAAATACGTGCCAGAAAACTGATAAGGCTCTCGGCAAGATATGCTTTGTTCAACGAGGTGCTGTATAGAAAATCCTATGCAGCACCCTGGCTGAAATGTGTCACCCCAGATGATGGAGATTATGTGCTGAGAGAAATCCATCTCGGAATTTGTGGAAATCATTTGGGAGCAAGAGCTCTGGCTAGAAAATATAAACTTTTTGGATATTACTGGCCAGAAATGAAAGAAGTTGCAGAGAAGCTAGTAAATACATGCAAGGCATGCCAAGTGCATGGTAATTTATCACATAGACCTGTGCAGGAGATGATACCAATCATATCGCCATGACCCTTTGATCAATGGGGAGTAGATCTAGTGGGTCCGTTACCCAGAGCACCAAGAAATTTCAAGTTTCTGGTAGTGGCAGTAGATTACTTCACTAAATGGGTGGAAGCAGAACCCTTGACTACCATCACAGCCAATCAAATACAGAAATTCCTGTGGAAGAATATTCTGTGCAGATATGGCATTCCAAAAGTCCTCATCTCTGATAATGGCACGCAGTTTGAAGATCAAGGAGTGCAAACTTGTTGCACAAACCTAGGAATCTCTCAACACTTTACCTCAGTAGCCCATCCTCAAGCCAATGGACATGTTGAGCAGACCAACAGGCAAATAAAGCAAGGGTTAAAGAAAAGGCTGGAACAGGAAGGATCTCATTGGGTAGACCATCTTCCAAATATCTTGTGGGCATATAGAACTACCCCAAATGCTGCTACACAGGAAACTCCATATTCCTTAGCATATGGGTGCGAAGTAGTGATACCAGCAGAAATTGGGCATAAATCTCCCAGGACTGAATTGTATTGTCCAGAAACGCAGGAAGCAGATATGCTGCACATCAAGGATGAGCTGGAACATAAAAGGGACATAGCACTGATACAGATGGCCAAGTACAAGCAAAGGATTGCTCAATACTACAACTCCAGAGTTAGAGGTACATATTTTAAAGAAGGTGATTTAGTCTTAGGCGGAATGAAGCTAGCAGGCAAGGTCCAACTGGAAAGTTGGACCCAAATTGGGAAGGTCCTTATAAAATCATTAAAGTACATGGTAAAGGATCCTATCAACTGGCTAAGGCCTCTGGACAGACAATTCCTCGGAGTTGGAATGCTATTCACTTAAGGAAATATTATCCTTAAACTATATTCGTTTTCTCAAATTGTTACGTATTGAATATATCTTCATTAAGTTTGTTTATTATATGTTTGACCGTTTTAAACTATGTTGAAATACATAAAAGTAAGGTTAAAAGCAAAAAAATGTCAAACTTGCAGTGCAAGGACATTCTGGGCAAAAGACCCATCATAAAATCTAAACGTCAGACTTGCAGTGAAAGGACGCTCTGGGCAGAAGACTCATCATAAAATTTAAATGTCAAACTTGCAACGCAAGGACACTCTGGGCAGATAGCCCATCGAAAAATCTAAGTGTCAAACTTGCAGCGCAAGGACACTCTGTGCAGAAGACCCATCGTAAAATCTAAATGTCAAACTTGCAGTGCAAGGACATTCTGAGAAGAAGACCCATCATAGAGTCTGAGTGTTAAACTTACAACGCAAGGACACTCTGAGCAGAATATACATTATAAATAAATAAGCTAAGGATAAATATCCTAGCTTCTTTGCAGTGCAATAAGGGGATAAAGGACTTATAAGGAGGAAAAGAGCCAATTTAAAAGGCTACCGATAAAAGTATCATACATACTGACCAAAGGACAAATATACATAAAAAAACAAAGTCTCCACAGATCCCACAAGACAAATACAAATAACATTCAAAGTTGTAGAAACATCAAATTTGATTATCAAAATATCAAGACAAACATATAACATTTGTGATTAGGCAGACTACTAATCAACAAATCAACTGGCTTAGCCTCGTCAACACCTAGAGTATATCGCCTACGCATAGCCGGAGCAAGGATAATCTTAATCTCTTCATATGTCTGAGGAGAAGCTTTGTACTCTGCGATGACTTTCTGAATGACGTTCTGTGCAGGACTTTCTTCCATTTGCCTCAGAGTTTCATCAAAGTCAGCTTTCAACTTTTTTGCTGTGGCCAGATGCTGTTGATTCTCCTCATTCATTTTCTTCAACTGATGGTCTCTAAGTTTCAATTGTTCGTCTTGGGTGAACAATAAACTTTCAGCTTTTGCAAGATCGATTTTTAATTGTTCAACCTTCTGACGAGCAGCAATCTCTGAAGACCTCAATATGAGGTTGGCCTCCTCCAGATTAGTCACTTTGGCGTTTTCCTCTTCTAATTTAGCCACTTTCTGTTGCAAAGCAGAAATCTCCTTGGCCATACCAGAAGCTTTCTTGTGTAAAGACTTGCCCAGGTGGTAACACTACAAAAAGACGGAAAGTCAAAAGATAAAGAACAGAGAAGAAAGTAAAGGACCCAACAATAAAACTACTTACAGAGTTGGCAAAATCCTCAGCAGAAATATCTTCAAAGTTAAAAGAAGAGTCACTTGCAGAACTGCCAGATGACGTCGACCTATGCCTTTTCTTGTTTCTTTGAGAAACAGACCTCAAAGGCACAGCATTAAGACCGACAGACTGGTCACCGGGAAGACCTTCTTCCTCAGGCAAATTTATGATTTTATCTGTGCTTGGTAAAATCTGACCAGAAGGTTCCACTACAGCTATGGTATTCTGGACAGCCGCACCAGAAGAAGCGTCAATCTCCTCGACTAATTTCTGAGTAGAAGTCTCACCACCTTCAGGGGCCAGAAAACTTGATGACCAAAATAGTAACGACCAACCTTAACCGGCAGAGTATCGGGTCGGAAGCACTATAGTGGAGAGCAAGGTCGTATCCCACGAGGAATCAATCGAATACCAAAATCATTCTTATACTTAGTTTAGGCTAATCAAGTTTGTTCAAGTTTTGATTATGTTAAAACGATATTTAAACTAGAGATAAAGAGAGATAGAGGCATAGCCAAATCACGATCCAATTGAATACTTTCGTCCCTCTAATCGACTATTTGGGAATGGAAACTACCAACCAACCATCCTAATGCTTATATCGACTCATTCATGGGTGCAAACTCCTAAGATAGTACTAGACGCCATGCAACAACCTAGTACCCTTTGCCCGGTTCAACAGTCCGCCTTTAAGGATTTAACTGACCGAAACAAGATAAACGCTCTAGAGCCGATCGATTTACACTGACAAACCTCGTTACCCAATCGATCTAAACAACTCAGTCAATTGTAGATAACGCTCTTAAAACCCCTTTTCCCACACCCCTTCGCAACATACATTTATAAAAGTGGTGTGTGACTTCATGAACTAGGTGTACAAGCTAATTCAAGCATTAAGAACAAGTTTTAAGACATGAATTCGTCAATATAACAACAATTAAACACTACCCAATCCCAATTTCATCAACTAGAGGGTGATTTCTTCAACTTTCACATGATTTAGCTATGATATGTTTAGATACTCATAATCAAACAAGCAATAGCAATCAAAGAAAGTATTAAATCCATAAAAGAGAAAGAGAACTAGAATTAATTACCAAAATTCGAAGAGGATTGTGTTTCTTCAATCTCCAACAACACCCATGTCACTTTGGGGAAGAAGAAGATCCAAAAGACACCAAAATCCAAGAGTAGAGCTAAAAATCTAAGCTAATTTAAGTTTAATCTAAGAGAAATTAAAGTAAGAAAGTGTTTAGAAGAGCTAAAAGGGAAGGGGTCGAGCTATACTACAAGTTAGGGTTCTAAGGAGGATGATTCCTTTGTTGAAAATCTGTGTAAAAATGTATATATAGGTGCCCAAAAACGTCCGAATGCGTATGCATTGCTTCCAATGCGTACGCATTGCTCTAAGTTCAGCAAAATTCGACTTTCTACTCCAGGAATGCGTAGGCATTCGAGTGAATGCGTGCGCATTGCCCTGTCAGCATTGATGGCCTTCAGTAATTTGGCGATATCCTTGCGTGTAGAGCTCCGATTTGAGTGATTCAAAATGAGTTGGAAAGCTCATTCAATTGTCTACAACTTTCATGAAGAACACAAGTCCAGAAAAAGCATGTATCTTGCGGAAAATTGCAGATAAAGTGAATGTAAGGTGAAAACACCCACTATATTTGATCTGTTTCCATCCCCGGGCTTCGGTTATGCCACTCTAAGTCTCATTCCTTGTCTTCTGGGCTCATAACTCACCAAGATCCTGCATCACAACATTCAAACACATACCAAGCATAACTCCGCAAGATAATTAGGGCTCGAAAATGGTCAAAATACCGTAAAATAGTGAGGTTTTTCATCTATTTGACGGTTTGCCTCAAAGTGAGTGTGCAATGCATTTTGCCCTATAAATGGTCTAAAACTACCCAATACAAGCCAAAAGTGTCATAAATGGGGGTTAAAACATGCACCGAAGCATAGTAAAATTGACTCTCATCAGTGGACGATAAAGTCCTCTCAGAATCTTCCTGTATCCGATCAACCTCCTCATCAACATCAACATCAATAAGATCATCCACGTTGGCCACTACACAGAAATAAGAGGGTTAGTTCATATTCAGTAACAAACATAAAAAACAACTTCAAACATTACTTTTTCTATACTCTTCCTTAGTGAACTCCACATAGTCGGTAGGACCGGCGGTGTGAAAGTGAGCATCATCTATCATGGCAGAGCTTATGAAGTCTAAGGTTAAGGAGATCTTATTACTAGCAAGGTATTGAGCAAGGGTAGCATCAATCAAATCTTCTAGCTTATCGTTAATGGAAGAGGTGTTCCACCGACCAAGTCCCACGTTGGTATTATGACGTACAAAGAAAAAGTGTTCTTGCCACTTCTTCTTGGTTTTATCCTTACCAGTTATAGTATTGATCGGTCTTAACTTACCAGATCTATGACAGAAGTGGTACCACCCCACTGCCAGGTGTTAATTTACACTGGTAAAAGTTTCTAAATAACTTCACCGAGAAAGGGGTAGTGTTCAGACGGCACCAAATCATAAACCCGATCAGAAACTTAACACTGTTTGGTTGAATTTGCCCGCTACCCAGCTTATAATATCGCATCACCTCTAAATAGCCAGGGGCAGAGGAAACCTAAGGCCATTCCGCAGCTGGTTAGCATACACTGTGCAGAAACCTGCAGGAGGATTGTAAGCATATTAAGTAGCCTTGGGCAGAGCCACCTCGAAGGGATCAGTGGGTATCTTATAAGTTTTCAATAAATGGGCTAATTCGGTCTTCGTCATCTTGCTAGCAACACCGTGGCAGGCCATTATTGCTTTTGTTTTGTCAAATCGTTTGATTTCTCTGCTAAGGGTATTAATAAAAGCAGAATGATTGTCTGGATATTTATGGACAATAGAAGTCGGGGTGAAAATTCCAGGAGGAAGAAGATGAGAAGGAAGAAGGCACAAAGGATAATCTCCAAATGTGGTGGTATCCCCTAAATTAATCAAAGAAGAAGGATTATCAGAAGTTATAACAGGTTCCGGACAAAGAGTAGGAGTGGAAGAATCCACTTCTTCACCTTCTACCACAACCGCGGTTTCTTCTGATGAATGAAATAATCTTTCTACAGAATCACTAGAGGCAGTATCGGCTCTAAAACTCATGAAAGAAATAAAGACTCAAAAGAAGAAGAAGAAATAACGAAGACACAGAAACTTACTTGTAATTGCAGATGAAGAATTCAAAGAGTTGAAAATAAGGGAATTAGTTGACACGAAATGGAAGGGACGTGATGGTTCAGTCTATAATCATTATAAGAGGGTGCAAGTTGGCCTCGTTTCACGTTATATTGATGACGGGAGTTCAAACGTTGTAGACTAGGGTAGCTATAAAGCAGTCCACCCTAGTCTGGGAGGACTTATGACTATACATGGGTCCATTTGGGCCAGATTATTCATTCTTGGGCCGGGCCCATTTCACAACCAGATAATAACAACGGGATTGGGGGAGCAGGGCCCCGTCAATCCCTGAGCAGAACTAGCGGAGCAGGATTAATGTCTCTCGACAGAACTGTCTCTGGGCTAGCTGAGCAGAACGATCTCTGGACAGAACGGTCATGCAACCGCCAAAAAACAGAGTTCATAAGACATAACCGTTTACAATGTGGATAGAGTCCCACGTCTGATAATGTCCAAGATAACCGATGATAACCCCCCGTGATGGGAAGAAGGTTATCATCACGATCTACAAGTATAAAAGGAAAATCATGCACTACGGGGGGGGGGGGGGGACTTGATTCCGATTCGACACTTGAATCGGATACGTAGGCAGCTCTCTCAAAGAGTTCAGTCCAAGTTCATACACATATTTATTTGTTCTTGTACTATTTTCCTAACTCGAATCATATAATTACCCGGTTACAATCTTAAGCAACATCACCCACGCTTGTTATATGCTTACACTTGGGAGGCAGGGGCGGCTTCAGGATTTTCGACATGGGGTCAGAAATTTGTTAATTTTTTCCCCGTATCACATATATATTTAGATATTGAATTCTATACATGTAATTATGAGAAAATAAATAAAAATAAGGGGGTAAATTTCACATGTATATATGTGTTTATAAAATAAATTCTCCACTATTTATACATAATTTCTTTATTTTAGTGGGTCGGACGCACCAGCAGGTGGCAATGTAAAGCCGCCCCTGTTGGGAGGCATGTTGAGGTGCTTGAAAGGGCATGCTGAAGTGCTAAAATATTAACCATCTACATTTCCATCATCTTAAGATCTTTGAAGAGATGATAATTCACCAATACAAGAAAGAATGAAACATATCATATTTCATAACATATGTCATACTCAGTGATGGTGAGCAATCAGGTAATGTAAGGTGGCAAGATAAAGGTGTGGAGTGCAGCAAGTACGTAGGTGAGGGTGAGGCAAGGTAAGGGTGGGTGCATGAGAGGGTGTGGTGAGTGGTATGATGGGGCAAGGAGGGTGGGGTATGATGGCATAGTGAAGTAGGGGTACTGCAGGTTAGTGTGGGATGTGGGTAAGGTAAGGTATCTAGGATAGGATCAGGGCCGTTCTTGACATTTAGTGGGCCCGGGGTAAATTAAATTAAAACAATGGGTCCTTTTTATTAACAAAACCAATATCTATATATAAATGACATGAATCAAATTGTTCATCCATCATCAAATTATCTTTATTGGATGTGTTCGGTACATCATCATGCTCATTGACATCAACAACATCCTCATCCTCGTCCTCATGAACATTGATCTCGTTACTTAAATTTTGCACTGTTTCTTCAAAATTACCATTACCCAATTCCTCAATATTCTCACGAGAAGGGCCTACTACTTTAACAAATTTATCAAGATCTCCTCTTTGAGACTCTCGAAACTGTTCATCTCGTTTTTTTTATTTCCTTTTTTCACTTCCCGATTAATGTTTTTTATGCACCATTATAAAAATCAATATTCAACAATAACACAATTGTACAAGGAAATTAGCGAAAACACCTTTATAGAGTACTAGTTTCCAAGAAAAAACAATGGCTACCCCCTCATAAACTTCGTGAACTTCCCAATTAAACTTGTCACTCAAACATAATTGAGCAAACAAATTATAAATCAAAAAATTAAAACAATGTATCAAATCAATAAAATCTTTCACTGGGAAATCAACAGTGTATCAAATACTAATTAAACAAAAAAATGTACCCGAACACAGAGGCTGCGAGTAGCAGTCGAAGGAGAGATGAATTAAATTGTGGATATTTTGATTTATAAAGTTGCAGGAATTTTTTTTGAAGATCTTAATTATTATTTTTTTTTGAAAGACAAAGATTGGTGGAAGTGTGGTGGAAGTGGAACATGAATGAGACATGAAGAAGTTTAAGTGCTGATAGGGTTTACAGTTTACCGTATCAGACCAGTTACAACATTTATAATTTTACATATAATAATTTATAAAACAAAAAACAAAAAACAAAAAAAAAGGAAAAAAATGATGATTTGAACTTGAATCAATAAGTTAGAGTACCCACCACTCATCCACTACGCCAACACACACCTGTATAAAAACTGCTAATTTTTTGCCATATTATATGAACCAATTAAATTGTAAAACATATAACAATAGACCCCTTTGTATCGTGGGCCCGGGTCGGTCGCCCATCTCACCCGGGCCCAGGACCGGCCCTGGATAGGATGTAGGCGTGTGATATGATATGGATTAAGTTAAGGATGATGGGTTAGGATGGTGTAGTTTGGGGTGGGGATTCATGCAGGGGAGGTTGCCTCTTAGGGATACATGGGGCAGCCGACCTGTGAAAATAAAATGACAATAATTCTTTTTACGTATACATTGGTATGTGAAATCAATCCGTTTATTTTTATATATTGATCCATATTAACCCATATCAAATTATAATACATAAGAGTAAGTTTAGTATTATAAAATATGGACAAATTTCTGCCCATATCCCCAAATTTCTGAAGGCTCCCCAAGAAAATCTTTACTACTAACAAAAAAATGGTATACCCTACCATTGAGGGTCCCCTCACCCCCGATCCCACAGGAATGTGAGAAGAGGTTAATCAGGTAACCTAGTAGCTCCAACATGGGCTGCCTATTAAACCAATGCACTGAAGGGTGTTATCAATCGAAAATCAATCCCTTACGGAAATCGAACCACTGACCTCCAGCTTAAGTTCCAGGCTGAATTACCACCCATGCCTTCACCACTAGGCCATCTTTACTACTAACAAAAATATAAGTGACTAAGGGTTATAGTTTTCATACTTCCTTTCTATCTGTATGTCTTCTTTATAATTATTATAGTAGTTCCGATGCATTCGCGATATGCATTTACACTGCATGACAAGCGGTTTCCAACCGAACAAACAATCACAAGTGATTCTCAATCCAAAAAACAATGCAAGTGCATGATATGCAGATGAACACCTAAGAGCAAGTATGTTTGACAGACGTTTAAACAATTACATTCTACTTTCTCTGTTTTACGGAAAATACTTGTATGGTGTCTCCACACGTGTGGAGACACTGTATGGTTCAATATGAACCATACAGTTCAATTCTGTATTTAAACTGTATGGTTCTAATCGTTTCATTCGTCATTTCACCTCAAAAAACATTTTCCACACAAGTATTTCCCCTGTTTTGCCCGTCCCAATAACAATGAGTGAACCATTCTTCATGACTCTGCAGTAGAATAATAATTGATTTGACATAAAATAAGACATAATATTAGAGCACATAGCACCTACCCGATTTATGAAATAACAAATAGTGTTCGTGATATTTGTAACGCAGTTTTATATAAAATAGAAAGTAAAAATACAATTAAAATTGTATATTGATAGAAGACTTCCTACCTGGGTGTAGGCTTCTTCTATAGACCCCGATCCCCTACGGTGCAAAGGTGCACAACGCGGCGTGCTGTGCACCAAAACGGCGTCGTTTGGTTCCGATCTATAAAAAAAAAAAAAAAACACAATCAAAACGGTATATAAATATCTAACCAGTAAATTTCCCTGTCCTGCCTTTAGGGCACTCCCAGCAGAAGCCTTATATCGTGCCCTATCTCTAAAATGAAGATAGAAAATAGAGTTTACCTCAAAATAGCTTCCACAGCAGAGGCCCTATCCCTATATATTTTTAGGGATATGAACAGTGCATCCCTATTTGTGGGTATGCACTATTCATGCCCTAAACATATTTAATTATTAAAAATTATAGGGATAGGGATGCTGCTGCAGTGAAATAATAAATATTTAATGTGTATAAATAGGGTTGTGAGGTATAATATGTATTATTTAATATTATTTGAAATGTTATAGAGATAAGGATATGGATGCTGTTGTGGAGGTTTTTGAATTGAGATGTTGTAAAATAGATATATGTATTATTTTATATTATTTTAGAGATAAAATTTAGAGACTCTGTTGGAAGTGCCTTACACACGGTCCAAAGAAGAACTCTATCAGTCCATTGTGACACGTGGCTGAAGCTCCATAGCTGATCGGACCCTCTTTCATGATAGGCTAGATGCCATCCCACTTATCTTGTAAAAGAAAGATTAAAGAGGGTCTTCACAGGGAAAATTTTTATCCACACTTTACTTACATCGCTTCGATAGATATATGACATGTGCGAAAGAAGTTAAATTAGTATTTGTCTTTTTACGTGCATATCGCACATCCAACGGGCGGTGCACGCGAGGACTCTCTTACTCCGGGAAATTCTTCACAAGTGTTGAGATGGGGCACTGATCTGACCGACCCCCTTACTCCGGGAAATTCTTCTCTAGTTACTCCATTTGTATCGTAGACTCACGTGGTTAAATCTAGACCACACAGTATAAAATTTAATATAAAACTGTGTGGTCCAGATTCATCCACGTAGGACTACGGTATAAATAGAGTAACTAGAGAAGAAATACCCACTTTCCCTTCCCCTTTTCCCTCATTAATTGTTAGATCATGTTAGAACATTGTCAGCAGATCCTCTTAACAGATACTCTATTATACTGTTTTACATACACATTTTTCTAATATACAGAATCTCTATCCAAGATAAAATGTATTAGATTCTATATTTTACATAATTTTGTTGATATAAAAGAAAAATTTACAAAATTTGGATTAATGCGATAGATGTAAACGAAATTTTACAGAATCTGTATTGTAGAGATTAAACTAGAGTATCTATTGCAGTGTCTTTTTTTTCGGTTGAAATCTCTAAAGTAATGTTTATAAAAGAATTACAGTATTTACTGCAGGTACTCTTACAACGGAAATTTTTAGTTAAGGTTCGTTTATTAGGACACCCCACTAAATCAATTTGGGGCATCCCAATAAGATTTAAAAATAGATATGTATTGAGATGTTACTATGGACAATGATAGATTTAGTGTGGTTCATTTAAATGCCCTTTTAATTAAGTATACTCGTTTGCATATCAAGTTTGAACGTGCAATATTGATATCTTCATTATGAAGTTTGAATGTGTGACGCCATGTCCTGGATATCGAGTCCTTATTCGGAAAGAACGTCCGACATGCATTTATTAACTTTTTAAATCACAAAATTAATATATACATAAGCCTCGTAACAATCATTCAGAGTAAAGAGGAATAAATTAAATCTAAATATAACTCGGAATAATATCAAAAGACAAAGGAAACGGATCGACAGACACAATCTACGTCTAGGAAAACTGAAAAGAACAAACAACGAAATAAATGTTGTTGACTGATTACATCCCAAATGAAACAGAATAAAACATAAATCCTATCTCTCAAAACTGAAATTAAAATGCATAAATAAAAGTCCACGTTATCATAAACTCTTGAGCTCACACATCAGCTCCGTCGACTCCTTCATCATATCCATACTCATCATCATCATGACAACCACCTTCTCGGGGTGGGGACAATAAAGAAGAGGGGTAAGTACATGCGTACACAATATATATATAACATACATTACATGATAACGTTACAATCTCTACCACATAGGTTGTATTGATGTCACACTCACCCTCTACTAGATCACTTAGTACATCCTTGCACAAGTAGGATTGTTACATCAATATCAAAGGACACTACGCATGGTGAAGAATGCACCACGACATGGTAAGCACCTCTCTAGGGGCGCAAACTTAGGTCTCTATGTGGGAGTTACACGCATCCCTTGTCACACAGCACCAAGCGGATCTGTAATCGTCCTCATGCTTCGAAAAGTAAATGTGCCTTACCAATGATAAATATGTTTTAGCTTTTAGACACGCACATATGTAATTTACGAACTTAAGTCTAACCACCTGATTCATTCATATAAAAGGCTTCATAAGGACTTCTAATCCTAGACATTCTGATTATACTACCTACCACGTTGTAAAATGGTCACTGACTACTAAGCCAATGTCCCACAAGGCCTAAAAAACTCTTTCCGGTACATCAACCTTCTCCCCATGGAGGGTCTCAGTTGTGGTACTGAGCCAAGGCTACCAAAAGTCGAAGTTAAACATTGCAAACTAGCATATAATTCCCCCAAAGGCATGAATAACATACAAAAACAAGTTGCACACAAGAAATCATGAATATAAGGTAAACATAGGGGTTTTCCGCGTGCTAGCACCCTTCGGCGCGCGCTAAACCTGTTCCAGAACCTGCTGCCTTTTTTGCGTCCGTTTCAGCGCACGCTGAACACCCTTGACGCGTGCTAAAAACAACCAGTGCCTACTATTTCATTTCGGCGTGCGCTTAACCTTCTTGGCGCACGCTGAACAAAATAGTGCATTCTGCCTCCTGACCTGACATCCTTGGCGCGCGCTAAAAGCAACTAGAACCGTTCTGCATGTTTCCAATGTGTTCGGCGCGCGCTGAACGATTGAGAAACTTGAAAAACAGCCTGATTCAACGCTAATTCTAGACGAATCTCGGATCTAACGATTCCAACCTAATTCCAACACAAGAACATGGATATTTCATCAGCAAAACAACGAAAATAACATCAAAGACCATTTTAAAGAACACCCTCTTACCTTAGCAATTTAAAAGTGATTCCCAAAGCGAAAACGATAGCCAAACGACTTGAATCCTCGATTCAACAACTTCTACGAACAACGTACGATAATTAAACATTATACTACGATTAGGCAACTCTCAAATTCACTAAAACTCATATTTTTCCTCAAGAACAATGAAGATTCTAGATTTAGGGCTGATTTGCAAACTTACTGAAATGAAACGAAAACCGTAGAAACGATCGTCTCTTCGCGGTGATCAATTCTTCCTATTGTTCTCCGCACAAACAATCAACCGATTAATGCGAGATTGTAGACTTCCATCCTGCTTTTCTTGTGTTCTTGCGTCGCCCCTTTCTTTTATTTTTCAGAAAATTTGCCGTCAGAGGATTATGAGGGAATTAGGTAATTATTTCCGTTAAATACCCAGTAATTAATTCCATTAAATTAATAATTAAATTCCTTTTTAACTATTTCTCTTCAGGTTAATATAAGATAGGAAAATAAGTAAATAAATTCCTTTTTACATCTTTACCTCTTCCTTAAAAATTCGGGTTGATACAGAATGTGTATTGATATTGGACTATTTACCGTGATAACACTCTTTAGAGTATACAAATAATTATACTATACTTGTTAAACAATGGTTGGATGTGTATATATATTTTTCATGCAATTTTCAGTTAGTTACTTAATTGTAATGAGTTTCATAATTAATAGTGAACTAATTTAACACTTCCATGTGATAGCTGTCATCAAATAACGAGAGAATCTTTTCTCCTTTACCTGGGGAAAAAGAAAAGGAAAAAACCCTATAGAAGTAGATGGATGATGGATCCATCTAGAACGAGGACGTACTTTATTTTATATATATACATATATCCTTCAATAAGTTGCTGTTTACTTAAGACAGAAGGATAAGGGTTAACTAACTAATTATACAGTAATCTAGGATTAAAGTAATTGATTATAAAGATGGTGGCAAGTATGGATAAGGATGAAGGCTAATTTTAGCCCTTTAGGAAGAGGGAGGGAGAGTCCTGAAAGTTAACAGATCGAGGCTCTTGCTTTTGTGGGAGTATTGCTAGAAAAGAGACAAAAGCATAAGGATTCCCTCAAGCTGCGCGTGTTAATTTTAATGAGGATTCTCCAATTTGTTTAAGATTTAATAATAATCAAATCTTTAAACAAATAAGGTGTCAAATTTGTCCCGACAAGTGTAGCTCTTGTTTCCCATTTTCCAACTAATAATACAAAAGTTGCAGTGTGAACAGCTCCTGACCCTGCATGCACCCACTTTTATATATATTGGAAACTACTAGGCTCTTAGACTAATCAGAATCCTAATTTAATTTGTTAATGGCGATTATGATTTGATTAAGTCTAGTTAATGGTGCACCTCTCAAGTCTCAATGATGAACATATATAATTAATTGAAAGTACTAGACTCTTCTCTTGTGGAAAGAAGTATATATATGCTGTGGTCCTGCACTCTCATTCATCATTACTCTTTTTGAGTTTCGAGTAATGATACAAGCATAATAAATAATTGTTTCTACATAATGATCAATGATAAAATATTTAGTTGTGTCATCCGTTATGACAAAATGATTGTGGTTTATCGATACTCTCTTTTTTCTTTCTTTTTTTTTAAATTTAAAATAGATGGAGAACAAGAGAGCATATTCCAGCTTGTGTGAAGTATTCTGTTTCTTGAACTTGAAGCTGATCTATATATCACAGCTCACTGAAACTATTCGTTCATTATATATATATATATATATATATATATATATATATATATATATATATATATATATTTTCCGGAAGACGAAAGCTTTATTAATATCGGATAAACCAAACTTACAACGCGGCCTAACCGCACAACAAGCAACAAACTTAATAAACAAGCCTAATAATAGATCGGGTCGAGGGTGCTGAACCGAAGGAAACTTTTCCTCGGAAATTATTCCGATAAGGCGTCCAGACACATGGATCATCTAGGCAATCTATTATTCGACCAACAACAAACAAAGAACTAAAACGAAACACACAATACAAGAGAAAGACAACCTAAACAGACTAAGAAAAAGACTTTCTTCCATGACATCACCCCGGAAAAACCGCCGCGCCACCCAACGCACCGCCACAAGCTACTACCCAATCAGAAAGAGCCCGCAAGCCTGACTTTCCTTCCCAACCGGAAAATCAAATGACGGAAGGAGACGTGGACGAAACAGACATGGCAACCCAACCGTTTGAGATATCGAGCTGAAACCAACGATTCTCTCCAGATCCAAACAAGATAGCTGCAGATCAAACCACCTCCGTCGCAAGCAAGGCAAGCTTGTGAAGAAAAGACAGAAGGGATTCAACTTCTAGATGGGTTGAAGCAAAACCGTGGCACAGCCCCAAAATCGGAAGAAAGCCAAACGCCAGTCAAGTAGAAGAGGCCATACTCTGACCGACGCCTAAGATCTGCAACCCGCCACCACCAAAGGCCGGAAACCGTCAGGCCAGGCCGGAAATTGATAGCAGCAACAAAAGATGAAGCTTTGCAGATCAAGGAACAAAATAGAATAAAGGAAAGATAAGGAAATTAAAAGAAATATAAACAAGAGGAGGACGCCGGCAGCAATTATCGCCGCCGGCAGCAATTATCGCCGCCGGCGTCGGAAACTTTGCTGAAAAATACAAAAAAACCCACTTATTTATTACAAAACTTACTTTTTATAGGATACAAGTACGGCCGTTGTTGCAACTATTGACATAATGATAATTTACACTACTGATCATGATGAATTATATTCTGATTAATTTAAAGTCATCATTACCAATACTGCAAAGAACCGTACGTTTTATCGTATCATACATCTAGACCTGGCCAAATGACCAGACCGGACCGAACCGGAACCGACGGTTTGGTTCTCTTACGGTTTGTGCCGGTTGACAAACCAACGGTTGAACTGAACCGCCGGTTGACGGTAGAAAACCGACGGTTACCAGTTCAAGCCGGTTCCGGTTCACACGGTTCAGGTCACGGTTAAGATCACGGTTCAGGCCACGGTTTTAAATTATATTTTTTTTAACACTTTCATATAATACTTATTATTTTCACTACCATAACAAATTACTATTCTTTTCACTATAATTACTAAAGCGAATGTAATATAAATATTTTTTATAAATAACTTTTTATTCGGTTTTAAATATAATATTACTATTGTGTTATTTTATTTATATGTAAATAATGTTATTTTTAAAAATTATGTTATTTTTTCAACGCTTGTACCAGAAATTCGGTTGCCTACGTATCTTTTATATGTAATCGTGTCGGAAGCACGACACATATAAAAAAATCAAAGCAAACGTAGTTCTTATTTTTTTTTTTAGTCTTTTATAGTTTTTTTTGATAGGTTATTATAGTTTTTTTTTTTTATTGTTGTTGTTTTTTTAGTCTTTTATAGTTTTTTTTTATAGGTTTTTATAGTCGGTTTTAAATATACGTTGATTAAAAATGTTGTTTTATTAAATATTACGTGTGGTATATTGTGTTGTTTTTCTTATATGTAAATTGTGTTATTTTTTCAACGCTTGTACCGATAATTCGGTTGCCTACGTATCTTTTATATGTAATCGTGTCGGAGGCACGATACATATAAAAAAATTAAAGTGAACGTAGTTCTTTTTGTTTTTTTAGTCTTTTATAGTTTGTTTGATAGGTTATTATAATTTTTTTTTATTATTGGTATTTTTTTAGTCTTTTATAGTTTTTTTAATAGGTTTTTTTAGTCGGTTTTAAATATACGTTGATTAAAAATGTTGTTTTATTAAATATTATGTGAGATATATTGTGTTGTTTTTCTTATATGTAAATTTTGTTGTTTTTTTAACGCTTGTACCGGTAATTCGGTTGCCTACGTTGTTTTTATATGTAATCGTGTCGGAGACACGACACATATAAAAAAAATCAAAGCGAACGTAGTTCTTATTGTTTCACACATAAATTAAAAATATGGCATAAATATCTAACATGAAAAAATTGACCGTTACAAAGAGGTTCACAATATCGGGATAAGTCGGGAATAGTAACTGTGTTGTTTGAAGCATTGTCAAACGCAATAGAAAAAACTTTATCTTTTAAATCGTATTCCTAAAAAATATCAACTAATAAAGATGCAATGTTAGAAGCATTATGAGTTTCATTAAATAAACGAAAAGCAAGTAACCTTTTTTGGACAATCCAAGTGTTATCAATCCAGTGAGATGACACGCCCAAATAAAAATTGTTGGTCCTCCTATCCTCCCAAATATCGGCACATACACATATTCGGAATTTATTTTTCTTCAAACTTTCTTTAATAATATTTTGTCGTTTAATAAATTTATTTTTGAAATCCTTACTAACCATTGCACGAGGGATCTTAGTAAAAGCCGGCTGCAAAGCCCTTTGTACGTAAGTTTCGAAAATAGGATTCTCAGGAAAGCTAAAAGGAAGACCCATCCCCGCAATAAGATCCACGGTTAGATCTCTACAGTTATCACGAGTGTAAATAAAGAGTGGATTAGTGTTACCCCTGTTGGAGCTCAGCATGTTTAGCTGGGTTTGAGACGCGTTGTCTTCCAATTTTTCTGGGTGTTTACTTAACATGTGACCCCGCATCGATCCGTAATCACCGGCATGTTTAAATTGGTATTTTTGGCCACAGAAATTGCACACCCCGTGGAAATACTTTCCGGGGTTAGCTAATGCTATTTCATCAGTCCGAGGAACCTTTTTGAAAAATTCCGTAAAAATTCTCGATTTTAACCTTTTTTCTTGTGCTATGGACCGGGTACTTTCATCACCATCTAAATCGACTGACTCGGGAGTAGGAGTAGGACCAGCACTAGCACGCGGTGGTCTTACAGCCACACGACTCCCACCACGTCCTTGACTAGGACGGGAAGCATTTGGAAATACATCATGATCATCATCAGCGGCGACTTCATCATTATCTTCAGCTTCGTTAAGGTTGATGTTAAAACACTCAGGTTGAGACATTATATCGTCGTAATGACTATCAAAATCATCGGAATTTAAGCCTAAAGGTGTCTCAAAGTGTAAAGTCCCACATCGGTAAAATAAGAGAATACTCATCCCCATATAAGTGTGAGACATAAAGGTCTTGTCAACTCGGGTTAGCCCTTTTAGACCAAGCGAGGACGGCGGTCTATGCAGTTGACCAGACATTTATGACTCATTTAGAGCTACTAGGCCCGGGGTCTGGGGGCGTTACAGAATGGTATCAGAGCCGACTATCAGACGGAACTATGCGCTGGACCGTACAAGAAAACGGTGTAAGGATGGCCTCTAGTTACCTCTGGTAGGGACGATCCGGGAACAAGTCTTGGCCGTCCTGGCGAGGACGCCAGTCCCTTATAAGGGGGAGAATGTAAAGTCCCACATCGGTAAAATAAGAGAATGCTCACCCCCATATAAGTGTGAGACATAAAGGTCTTGTCAACTTGGGTTAGCCCTTTTAGACCAAGCGAGGACGGCGGTCTAAGCAGTTGACCGGACATTTATGACTCAATTAGCGCTACCAGGCCCGGGGTCTAGGGGCGTTACACAAAGTGAGGAACCGAAATATGACTACCGGTGACAGGGTTTGTAAAATGTTGGGGTCTATAGCCACGGGCAAAATCATCCGATTCCGGCACACCCGTGTCATCACGGAAAGTAACATTTCGATTGCCTTGTGATGATTCAATTTTTCTTGACATTGTACAAAATCTAAATTAAATTTAACGGTTATAAAAAAAAATTTAACTAACCAATTTTACTTATAACTAAAACCGAATTGAAGTAACATTAAATCAGAACAATTTCAAATTTCGGTCTAGTAAAGTAAATTTGATTATAAAATTGAATTTTTTTTACACTTGTAAAAAAATTAGTTGAATAAATAACAAACCAAATTTACTTATAACTAAAACCGTATTGAAGTAACGATTAAATCAGAACAACTTCAAAAATCAGTATCGTAAAGTAAATTTGATTGTTGTTTTTAACGACTAAACAAACTTGATAATCAAAGAAATGAGTAGAAGATGTAAGAAATGAGAGAAGAAGTTGTAAGAATTAAGAGGAGATTGGTGTAGGATTTTTGAAATGGAATGGGATAGTATTTATAGGATTTTTTGAGGTGTTTGGAAAAAAAAAATAGCCGTTGAAAATTTTGACCGTTGAGCCGGTTCAACCGCCGGTTCCGATTCCGGCCGGTCCGGTCCCAACCGCCGGTTCCGGTTGCCAAAATGCCCCAACCGGCCAACCGACGGTTTCACCAACCGGCGGTTGACCAAACCGCCGGTCCGGTTTCATTTTGCCAGGTCTACATACATCAGAGACGTAGCCAAGTGAAGGGGGCTTAGGGGGGCTAAGAGTGATAGTAATGGACATTATTAGGATTATATATGTACATTTTGTATTTATTTGTATTTATTTATAGTTCCGGAATATTCTACTAGTGTATATATATACTGCTGTATTGTAAACCCAATTTAATCAATGAAATATAATTTCCAATTCATCTATCATGGTAGCAGAGCGTAGAGAATTCCATTCTTCCTTTCCAAATTCTTTCCCAGCCGCATAATCCTAATTTATTTGTTTTCAGCATTTTTATTTTTCCCCTCCTGCTTCCGGTCGTCCTCTTCCCTTCTCCTTTCGGTTCAGCCTTCCACCGGTAATCATGTTTGCTGCTGATTCAGCGTCCAGCAACCCCCAATCCGGCACCACTCCTCCGCAATATTCCTCCACAGTCCCCTCAAAGCCCATCTCGCACTTAATCCTGCTCTACATGTTCCGATCAAGCTCACCAACTCCAACTATACCGCCTGGAAACTCCATCTCTCCACCCTCCTCGCCGGTTATGATATACTCGGATTTGTCAAGGGATCCACCCCTTGCCCGCCCAAACTTGTCACCGTTGATGGTGTCTCCTCCTCCAATCCGAATTATGCTATGTGGACTCGTCAGGATGCTTTGTTGCATAACGTAATTCTCGTATCAGTCTCGCCGGACCTCGTCACTATTATTCAGCATACTACCTCGGCTCAGGAAGCTTGGTTAACCTTGCTGACACATTTGGTAAGCAAAGTTGTGGTCGAATTAAGTAATTGAAACATCATCTTCGATCCATTACGAAAGGTAACTCTTCTGTATCCGCCTATTTTACATCGATTAAATCCAAAGCTGATGAGCTTGCCGCTCTTGATTCTGCTGTTGATCCGGAAGACCTAGTTGATCTTATTTTGCAAAATCTTGGACCTGAATATTCCGAATTATCCCGTGCTATTCAGGCTCGTGACTCGTTAATTTCTCTTTCTAAAATGCATTACAAAATTACTCAACCATGAAGCTAGCCTTCTCCACCAACACGCAGCATCTCCTTCTCCGGGCTACACTGCATTTGCAGCCCATTACCCTCCTCGGCCACCCCATCAACAGCGTCCCCCAATGCCCTATCACCCATCTCCACCTCCCTTTCCCTCCCAACGCCCTTCCCAGCCTCCTAGACCTCTTCCTCAGCCCCCAGCTCCAGCCCCATTTCCAAATCCGCAACCCAACTCAACCCGAGGTCCACGTCCTTGTTAAGGTAAATGTCAATTGTGTGGGGTTTTTGGTCACTCTTTTAAACGGTGTCCTACTTATCTGTTCTTTCAACAACTACCTCGTCCCCCTAACCCCAACCCAAACCCGAGGCCTTTTCCCCCTCCTCAGGCTTATCCAGCTCAAGCTGCGTCCTCTTGGTTACTCGACAGTGGAGCCTCGCACCACATGACTCATGATCTCAACCTCTTGTCATTGCATGATCCCTACACAGGTTTGGATAATATTATCATTGGTGATGGTCGTTCCCTTTCTATTAGTCATATTGGCTCCGTAAATCTTTCTTCCTTTTGCTTATCTAATGTTTTGTGCGTACCCCAGTTATCCCAGAATCTTTTATCTGTTTTGAAATTTTGTTCTGATAATTCTGTCTCCATTGAGTTCTTATCCGATTCCATTTTGGTGAAGGATTCGAAGACTGGTCGATGCCTCCACCAGGGCCAAGCTAAAGATGGTGTCTACACTTGGTCCCCTAGTCCATTGCTTGCTTTTTCAGCCAATAAGACGACCACCTCGACTTGGCATCGTCGCTATGGTCATCCTAACTTTCCGATTATTCAATTTTTACTTAAAAATAATTATTTGGACTTACCGTCTGTTGTTTCTTCCCCTTGTGATGCTTGTTTAAGTAATAAAAGCCACAAGCCTCCTTTTACTGAATCTACCTTACAATCTTCCCGCCCCTTGGATATTGTTTTTTCGGATGTTTGGACTGCTCCCATTTATTCTGTTGATGGTTATAAGTACTACGTCATTTTTGTTGATCACTTTACGCGCTTTATTTGGCTTTACCCTCTCGTTCATAAATCTGATGTGTCTGCTATTTTTCTTAAATTTAAACCTTATGTCGAAAAACTCCTTAATGCACTTATTAAAACACTTTATTCTGACAATGGCACTGAATACATTGCTTTACGCCCTTTTTTGTCCTCGCATGGAATTGCCCATCACACTTCCCCGCCTCACACTCCCCAACATAATGGTATTTCTGAACGACGTCACTTGCATATAGTTGAAACGGCCATCACCCTCCTCACCCATGCTTCCATGCCTATCACCTACTGGTCCTATGCAGTCAGCACCGCCGTATACTTAATCAACCGTATGCCCACCAAAACCCTGGCCATGAGTTCTCCCTATGAAAAACTCTACTCCAACCCCCCAACTATGATAAACTTCGTGTGTTTGGTTGTCTTTGTTATCCTTGGGTTAAGCCATACAATCAACATAAACTAGATTCCTCTTCCATACCATGTGTTTTTCTTGGGTACTCTCTCACCCAAAGCGCTTACCTGTGCTATGATCTCTCTGGGACTTGTATGTATGTTTCTCGTGATGTTCGGTTCGTTGAGGATCTATTTCCCTTTTCCACCACTCCTCCTGATCCCGATCTTCCTTCTTTTACCACTTTAATCTCTCCTGACATGTATTCGGATCTTCCCACCCCTCCTCCCTCACTCTGTCCGCTCTCCCCGGCTCCATCCACCTCTTCCCAGCCCTCCCTTGACCTCGTCCCTTCATCTGATTCTGCATCCTCCTCATCCTCCGACGCCTCACCACCATCGTCCCCTTCCCCACCACCACCTTCTCATCCTATGGTTACTCGAGCTTGCAACCACATCTTTAAACCTCGCCAGCTTCTCAACCTTACCGCCCAATTGGATTCTCAATTATCTGATACTGAGCCCTCCACTGTTAAACATGCCTTGAAAAGTTCTCATTGGCGTCTTGTGATGACTGAGGAATTTGATGCGCTCGTGCGCAATGGTACTTGGTCACTGGTTCCCCATGCATATGATCTTAATGTCATTGGTTGTAAGTGGGTCTTTCGAATTAAACGCCACCCTGATGGATCCATCGATCGCTATAAAGCTCGTTTAGTGGCAAAAGGTTTTACCCAGCGGCCCTCTATTGATTATTTTGAGACATTTAGCCCTGTGGTAAAACCTACAACTATCCGCCTAGTTCTCAATATTGCGGTTTCTTTAGGTTGGTCTCTCCGCCAACTCGATGTCAACAACGCCTTCTTGCAGGGTTCTCTCACCGAGGATGTTTATATGACTCAGCCTCCAGGCTATGAGGACACGGATCGTCCCGCCTACTTATGCAAGCTTCATAAAGCTATTTATGGGCTTAAGCAGGCACCCCGGGCTTGGTATCATGAACTCCGGTCTTTTGTACTCTCTATTGGTTTTGCGAATTCTACTGCAGACTCTTCTCTATTTATTGCTTGCACTTCATCCAGTATTACTATATTGCTTGTCTACGTTGATAATATTATTATTACTGGCAGCTCTCCCTCTCAGGTACAGCAGGTTATTGATTCTCTTGCTCAGCGGTTTTCTATCAAGGATCTTGGGCCCTTATCATATTTCTAGGGTGTTGAGGTCACTCCTAATGCTCATGGTCTGTTGCTTACTCAAACGAAATATATTCATGAGCTTCTCTCTCGGGTCAATATGCAAGACTCCAAACCGGTCTCTACCCCGCTTCCCTTTGATACATTTACATCCAGTGACTTGGCTTCTCCCCCGCACTCCGATGTTACTCAGTATCGTCAGGTTCTGTGTGCTTTGCAATATCTTCTATTTACTCGGCCTGATATTGCTTATGCGGTCAACAAACTTTCTCAGTATATGCACTCTCCTTAAGATTATCACCGGTCCCTTGTCAAACGTATTCTTCGTTATTTGGCTGGTACATTACATGAAGGCTTGCAGTTATTATCTGCCTCCCCGCTTGCGCTTCATGCCTTTTCTGATGCTTATTGGGGCGGAAATCAAGATGCCGGTTACTCATCCACCTCTGCTTATTTGGTTTTCCTTGGCAAAAATCTTCTTTCCTAGAGTTCGAAAAAGCTGACGTCTGTTGCTCGTTCCTCTACTGAAGCTAAATATCGTTCGGTTGCGGATACTTCCCCTGAGATTGCTTGGCTCACTTATCTTCTCTCCGATCTTGGCTTCTCTATTGATACTACTCCGGTAATTTTCTGCGACAATGTTGGTGCTACTCAATTATGTGCTAATCCTGTTTTTCACTCTCGTATGAAGCATGTTGCAATCGATTATCACTTTATTCGTGATCATGTTCAACGTGGCCTGGTTCGTGTATCACATGTCTCTAGTGCGGATCAACTCGCCGATGCTCTCACCAAGCCACTTTCTCGGCTTCAGTTTACGCACTTCAAGTCCAAGCTGGGTCTTCGTCTCCCTCGTCCCGCTTTAGGGGGCGTATTAGGATTATATATGTACATTTTGTATTTATTTGTATTTATATATGGTTCCGGAATATTCTACCAGTGTATATATATATATATATATATTGCTGTATTGTAAACCCAATTTAATCAATGAAATATAATTTCCAATTCATCTATCAGACTTGGCCAATAATAGGATCGAAAATAGGCAATGTGCCCCCCATAAATTAAATTGATGGCAAATGAAAATAAGTGAGGCAAATGGACGGTATGTCATTTTTATCTTGTAATGACTTTTTGAATAAAAGGGGTTGAATTTGTTTTTTCTTAATAAAGTAGTAAGGTAGGTGGTTAAATTTGTTGGATATTTGTGGCGTTGGGGGAGAGAGACTCATTCAAATCATCTACTTGCTCGTCTGTTTTACGAGTGTCAAGTTGAGGGGTTTTTACATGACATGAAAAAGAGGTCATTACCCGGTTTTTCATTAAAAAAACTCATCTATTATTTTTTAGGGTCACAAAATGAGGTAAAAAAATAGGGCACTACAGCCAGGGCCGGCCCAACAGTAAGGCGTTCGAGACGGTGGTTTTAGGCCCAACGGTGCCTCGAGGGCAAAAAAAAAATTCTGTGTAGATCCAATCCGATCTAACATAATATAATGTGTTAATTTTTTTATTTGAATTGATAAAGGTCCAAAAAAAATTTACCCGAACCGATAAAAGCCCAACTTTACAAAATGTGAAAAAAGGACAAGAAAAAAAGTTAGTAGTTGAGAAGGACAAAAACACGTCTGTTACTACGCGTCTGTAGTAACATGCGCGTTTTTGTCCTTCTCAACCACTATTTTTTTCTTGTTATTTTTTCCCATTTTAGATTAATAACAGTCATCTACAACCTTTAACCTCAACTTTTTTTACCTGGCCGAATCGATAAGTATGAAATTTCAAACTAAAATGCCTAATTCGACTTGGTCTTAAGCCAAAAAAATTCCAGGGCCGGCCCCGACTACAGCCACTCTAAGCTCACGATGTTATTTTTACTACATCAAAAAAACTTATATAATTCATTCTAACATGGTCGAGTATCTTAATACTACTCATCCAATCACACGTAGATAGTTCAATAAAACATCCATTTACATTGATATATACATGTATACGTTGAGAGAGAGAGACTAGAATAATACTACTCTCTATAGGGCTAGTCTCACCCTAAAGCTTCATGGTTTATAGGGTAGGCTAACCAACGTCATAATATTTAAAAACTAGTCAAATTTTGTTTGGTTGTTGTAATAACCACATACAATGAACCCCCATGTTTCCCTCCTGCTGACCAAACACTTGTTTTTCTCGAACCAAGTTGCCTGTGTGTATTATATAAGCTTTTACATCGCACGCGTAAATTTTGGTGGATCATTTAGCACCCTAATTTCCGCCTTAAATTTAGATAAGAGAAATGATTGAGTCATAATAAAAAAACACAACAATGTGTCACAACAATGATCTACATCATTGATTATTATGAGACATATATTGATTGATGTAGGTCCGCTATAATCAATGATGTAGTTATTGTTGTGGCACATTGTTGTGTATTTTCGTTGTGACTCTATCACTCATCTTTAGATAAAGACGTAGGTTTGCTTGATTTGGACATCATTCATGGATCTTTAAGCTCCAGCCTCCATTGTTACGAATGTATAATAACGGGAGAACGATATAATTACGTTTAACACTCTTCAAAAAGTGTACACCTACGCTATCTTGTCATACAATATACATTTGATGTTACGAGCTGAGGTGAATGCGGTCATGAACTGCCGTGTCAACTCGGCAAAACTACTAATTGATCAAGGTGGAAGCCTTGTGTCATGCATTATTCATTAACACTATATGTCACCTTACGTATGACGCTCATCGGAACTCACAACTGCATATATAATGGAGGCTACTAATATATATAACCGGCAGAATATTGGGTCAACTATAGTTTAGATCAACGGGAAATGTCGTATCCTCAGGAAGATTTCTTGAGTGCCAAAGTGGCCCGAACATCTAGTCCACGTGAATCTAATATCCGAAAAGGAAATTCTAAGCAATTACAAAGGCACTTTAAATGTAATGATGAAAATAAAATTCGGTTGCAAAAGCTAAAGCTATGAGGTTTAAAAAAAGAGAAATGATATGAAACGAGGTGGCTCGGGTCATGTTTCAATGAATTCGATATAAACACTTGTAACTACTTTGAATCAAACTTTAATTTGCCATTGAGTTCTCAAAATATTCAAGATGCAAATCATTGTGTTAACGTCAATCGATTTCTTGCATCAGCGAATTATAACCATACATCGATCTATCGACTAGGACTAAATTTGAATGAATGGCTACGCATTAAGAACTATGAATCGTTCAATCTGAAATTAGGTAATACATGTACACACTAGAAATCAATGTTATACTCTAGCTTTTTTTTACTATGTGTTCATGGTGACTTGGGTTCATGCCAATTTTTACAATTACGCCTCGAATGAACATTAGATGATGCAATTAGTCGCAAACTAATCACATCCATGAAGATCAATCACCATGACAATTAGGAAAATACAAGACTACCCAACCTGAATCCAAGCAATTACAAGATATCTAGCCCAGATTCACATCACTCAAGCCACAAAAGGTGTTTAACTACTCATAATTTCAACAAAATTACAAAGCGAAGATGATTTTAAACTCATAATCATAAAAGGAAATTTGAAACAAAGTACCATTGTTTAGAGTTGATGAAATCCCTCATTCTCTACAAATCTCAATGGAAATTGCCACACTTCGACAAGAATTTGATGATGAGAGGATGAAATTACCTAAATCTAGCATGAATTTGAAATGGTGAAGCCCCAAGTCCGCTACCCAACCTTATAACACCAGAAATCTCCACACAAAAAAAAGGCATCTAAAATGCTTAAATAGTGCTCCAAAACGAATCAGAATTTTTTGTAAAAACAGGTCATGGCGCCCGCCAAGCCTATATGAGGTGTGCTACATAGTGTAAAAACTGACCATAATGCTTTTGCAGTTCATTGCGTGCACCATGCTTTTGTGGGGGTGCGGGGTGGGGGGGGGGGAGGAGGTGTGGGGGTGCGGCATGCCGGCATGTACAATTTTCTTCACTTTTCTTCTCTCCCGTACACTCCCGACTTGATCATGCTTCGTTCCCGATCCTTTTCATTACTTTCAGGGCTTTAAAATACCTCTGTCATGCGTCCTAAAAGAACCATACAACGCATGAACCCGTAAGAGACAAAGGTAAAGCATAACTCATCTCAAAGGTGAGGTATCTGGGCAATAATGCATCTAACCTCGTGGCATGCAATACATGGTGAAAATGCATCAAATATCCATTAAATACCCCAGAATCATGCCAAATAAGTCATAAATGAAGAGAAAACGTGTGTAAAATAAAAAACACGGTTGATTCTCATTAAACTCCAGCATTATTCATCTCAAATATGGCGCATGTTGCCTCTATTTTAATTAACCGACGTGACGCATCTTGTCAGTGCCGGCCCTGGCATTAATTGAGCTTAAGACCAAGTCCCAGAATTGAGCCTTTTAGTTGAAGTTTTTTTTTAAAAACATACTTATCACGTTTTTAACATCCGTAAATATAAAAGTCAATTTATTGATAGCCTCAAAACAGGCCTACAAAGTAGTCTTTTCTAGCATATTTAGAAACAAAAACCAAATTCATACGTATACACAAAACATACTTTTTATTTTTCTTTGTGTGTTTTTTATTTATATAGATATATAATAATAATATAAAATAATGTTAGATATTTTTTCATAAAGTAAATATTTTATAATCGTTTGCATATGAGTTGCCGTATGAAGGGATATGCATTTTCGGATTTTCAAATACATGCATTTTCGAACTGATACGTACTTACCATTTCATGTAAGGGTTGCATGCTTTCATCCGGTGAACAGTGACAACCCTACCTTTTCGTGCAAAGAGTACCTCAATTCATTTACGGGGTACTTGCAACCTATAAAAGGAACAAGTATGCAGACGGAAATTCATAAGTTTGACATCAGAAAAACTTTGAGTGTCCTCGGGTTTGATTCAAACAAATCACTGTTTGAATCAAACACTTCCGTTGTATCCTGAGAGAGATTCGTTTAATCCCTTAGTGACAAATCGTGTGGGACGAAATATCTCGTAAAAGACAACGTTATTAACGTGCCTTGGAGTTTCTACTTCTCTGTCAACTCCTAAATACTACATTTTTTCTAACAAATAATATATTCTTTTTAATTTCTATAGTTTTTCAAACAAAAAAATAATTATATAATATAGATATATAATATTATATTCTTTTTAATTTCTATAGTTTCCAAACAAAAAATAAATAAAACTTGTTTGTATATCTATTTTTTTTTTTTGGCCAAGTAATTTTTTTTTATTGGGACCTTTATCGATTGAAGTAAAAAAAAAGGGCCTTTATCAAAAAAGAAAATTAACATATTACATTGGGTTGGATCGGATTAAATCTGCACAATTTTTTTTTCTTTTAGCGAAACGTATACTGTTGTGCCCTCCGACAACGTTGTGCTTAAGACCCGGGTCTCGCCGGCCTCACTATAGGGCCGGCCCTGCATGTTGTCCTCGGTAGGGGCGGAAATAAGATCCCGGGCGACGGAGGGCGATAATTCTAAACAAAATATATAGTAGTGATTTTTTTCTCCGCTACGAATTGAAAAAAAAACTACTGTACATCGTAAAAAGCTATTAAACATTTCGCATTATATGTTAAAAAAACTACTATATTTCGCATTATCCGAACACATTAACCCTTTTAATTCTATGAATAAAGATTTAAAAAACTACAAAAAAATGTTTTTTTTTTTAAAGAAAACCAATATTCGGAAACCAATTAATATTTTTTTAAATTACCACTATGATAATAACTAGGTATTTTTATGTAAATGATAAATGTTTTATGTCAAATTATCGGATTACTATAGATGATAAGGGCGAAAAAACATACACATAGTAGTGTATTTTCCGGATCCGAAGGGGGGCGAGTTCCCCTAGCATTGGGGTGCATCCGCCCTTGGCCCTCGGTCCATCATAGCCGGCATGGCGCAGGTCGCCGACGTGACGCTGGCCGTCATCGGTTTGAAATAACCGTTACACCTCATTATAAGAGCATTCTGGACATTACGCCACGAACTGTAACCGCTCCGTGATATTCTCTCCACTATATACTTTAATACACGATGCACTATATAAAAGTATCATCATCCTCTTTTCACATGTACACACACTTTCACATACCGATTCATCGTTCTATAGCAAATACAACTATATAGAACTGACTTGACTATCAGAGTGACAGTCCGGAGAAGAAACTTCAGGCCTAGTAAGTGTCTTGTTTGTTTTGCAGACATTTTAGATCATCATTCGGAAGTCTAATAATCTGTTTACTCAATCAATTTGTATCCAGACGATTTCCAGTAACATAAACTGCTTTATGAAGTTGAGATTTTCTTTCTCCTTTCTAAAAGACTAATTAAATTAAATAAGAGAAAAGGACAAAAGATGAAACCTTTCTTGCAAGCTATTGGATGCAAAGCTACTAGCTATTAACATTCATTAATAAGAAGAAATCCCACCACAACCATGCTAATAAAGTAAGATTAGTTGCCTTACTTAAAGGCAATAAATCTTTCAAAACAGCTTGGTCTTGCATCGATCAATTCATCAAAGTATAATAATCAAATAATCTTTAATTTAAAAACCCTACTTTTCTTACCTAATCGAGGATTAAATATCTCAATTACTAAGATTAACAAATAGTTAAGTGAAACGTGGCTACGTGGCATTCCAAACATCGCCCATTGTTTAGTAGTATATAGCAGCACCATGAATGATCAGATCGATAAAAATGCGAGCTGCTTTTCAACGTTTGAACATGCTTTATCACATGCTTGCCACTGATATTTTTGGTTGTTAGATTAATTAAACACCTTAAGATTTGATTAGCATTGGCTTAATTTATTTTTTTGAACACGTGTTGATAGTTGGCTATATTTGGATATTTCACTTTGGGACCATTTGGATGCTAAAGCTTTCTGGTTCTTTCTTCCACGTTGGAATTACATAAATGTCGTGAGGTAGACCAACTAGGCCACGACCTAGGGTCTCCTGGAAATAAATATTTTAAGCCCCCGTTTCAAAATATATATCCGTTTAGTTTATTAAAGTTGTATTGTAATATAAATCTATTCACGATATCGATTAAACATTTATTATATATATATTTTTCACCTCTATCTAATTTATTATATATTCGTCTATTTTACAACAACAATACAAGAAAAATACTATTAATCTACACTAGTTTTTGCCACATACAAAAAAAAGTGTAGCTAATATATATTTAGTTAAACTCATTTGTCATGCTATTATGGCTAAAGCGAGTATATAGCAACATTTTTTGTGTGTGGCAAAAACAATTGTAGCAAAAAAGTTTTTTCTTGTAGCTATTACGTTAATTAATGGGAGTCAAAGGACATTCTACACTTTTATCACTAAAAGAAATGACAAATAACCACTTTCTTAATCTGTATGAAAATGTAGTATATTTTAAGTCAAAGGGTAGTACTCCTTCCGTTCCTTATTAACTGTCGAATTTAGAGAAAAAATAACTTTCATTTTTTGGATAAACCTGATCATTTTTTAGCTTAAGGTTAGTCATTTTTTGGATGAATATTTTTTCTTTCAAATGCGAGGGTTAATAAAGAATGGATGGAGCATATGTTTATAGTGTATTTTAAGTCTATTTTTTATTCATACAAAAATTCGTTAGAGTCAAATCAATACACATTTCCAGTTTACAAATGAGACTGACTTTTCACACTAAAAATGTTTTACACATTTCAAAAGCGAGAGGACTTCGTTTTGACATTTAACACGCATATCATTCTGACCCTAAATGATTCAGGAATTGTATATTATTCAGATCATGTTACAGGCCCGGAACATTATGTTTTTCAGAGTATTTTTTTTGTCTAAATAAAGAGACATTGTTATGTACGTTTGAGAAACATAGCGGACCATTTTACAGGCCGAAAAATTTCATTTTCCGCTCCTATTTCAAGTCAGAATATAACCACGGCGCTATGAAAATTTCGAAAACGTATCGGGCCATTTTAGAGGTAGAATATGTAATGTTTTCCTGATCACATTCGGGTCTGAATAAGCTAAAATATTATGACCATATTTGAGTATGTATAACCCTATTTCACGTCCAAATATAACCACGTGGCTATAAAAATTTTGAAAACGTATTGGACCATTTTTTTGGCCAAATATGTAATGTTTTTCTGACCACGTTCGAGTCAGTATAAACCAGATTGTTTTGACCGCATTAGGGTAGGTATAATGTTCCACATTCTGACCGAACTCCGGTCAGAATGTAGGCGCGTAAGTGAAAAAATTAAGGGCAAAATCAGAAAGTAATTCTTGTGTAATAAGACAAATGGCTGTGTAAAAAGACATTTTCTTACAAATTTGTTTTACCAACTGATATACCCAAACTAGATTGGGCCTATTTTCATAGCCCAATAACAGATCTTGGACCCCCATCCTCTCAGTCCGCAATTCGTAAGCCGGACCCTACCCGCCATTCATAAGTCGGGTCCTGCCCGCAATCTGTAAGCCAGTTCCTGTCCACTGGCTGTAAGTCGGACCTCTCACTTCCGTGTGAATTCTACTCTTATCATCAGGCTGACATCAAGACAAGGCAGATATGAGCCCGACCTACAATAGAGTCCGTTGTCCGCTATACTTATCCAGACAGCTGGCTGGTCCACTTGTATTATTTATATGATTATCACTAATTATCTCCTTGTAAATTGTCTTGTCATGTACAGTTAACCCACTTAGTCGGCCGACTTAGTCTTAGCCTATATAGATGGGATCACAATGTAATAAGAAAGGATCCAAGAACTAATATACACAGAGCTACTCTGTCAATTTGTCGACTCAATCATGTTTTCTCTCATAAGCATTAGTATGGCAGCTTTGTTCTTGATATCCGCCACCTTCTCTCCGGAGAAATCATTCATATATAGCCATATATCCACTTATCTCATTGTTACCGCAAATCTGGTATTCACCGCAATATCAGTTGGCTCCGTTACCAGGAAAATCACTATCATTCAGCTTCTGTGGATCATTCGCTCCACTGAAAAGAAGGCCTCACGGTGTCACCGTCGGAATAAACTTCGGTATTCATCAGAATCGGCTCAACTTGAAGGAACGTCTTCAACACCATCTTCATAACTCACACACGAGTCTCTCACAAAGCCCAGGTTGGTGTACACCCTTAGTCAGTTTCAGATCTTCAAGTAATACAAGAGTCGTTTTTTAAAATCACCTGGAAAGAAGTATCAGTTGGGAAGTTTGGAAGATGTTTTCTCAAACAAATATCAAGCAAAATATCTACTAAGTATCTTGGTCAACATGACTGGCGGGAAAAACATGATACCTGCTACACCGAGGCGGGCAACCAGGGTCCTCCACGTGAAGCGAACACGCCGCGTGGGGAAGCAAGCAAGAGATTTCTATCCGTTGGGGCTGACGCCGGACAGGACATCACGCCTGATATGCGAGCTTACATAAGAGAAAGGACCCGGGTCCGTCAGATACATGAAGCGGCGATTAGAAAGAGCCACATGAAAGGTATCGCTGGAGCCTTTCATCCGAATGACGAGCAACAAGTAGTCTTAGCATGGGGAACACCTTTACAACAAAATTCTTATACGATTGCTCTTCAAGCGCATATGGATTATGTTGAGCAAATGCGAGTGGGTAACATGCTACTCATTGCAGAGGGTTTACCACCTCAACCCTTCAATAACTTTGTTCCCTCCATTCCCGCACCGACGGAAGTACAACTAACCTTGAATCTGCAAAAAATGAATCAACCTCAGGGGACAGAGAGAGAGGAAAGAAGTCACGCCACTTCACAACCTAAAAGGGCCTAAAAATCAGCTTTAGTTCGTCTGGGGCCCATGGTCGACGATCGCGGTGCAGCCACAGGGCGACCTAAGAACCCCCGACAGGTCTGTACCCGCGTGGAAGGACAGGGGGAATTACAGGCCGAGGAAAGTTATACACAACTCCATACTATCGTAGAAATAAGGATGAGATGGGTATAATGAGAAAACAGATAGAGGAGTTGCAAAAAGGTAGGATCGGGAAAGTGGTTAACCCTACCTGGGGTACCAGCGTCTTTCATCCGAACATCTTGAAGGCGGTTCCGAGAGGTGGTACTCACTACCCAAATTTCACCAATTATCATGGAGCTACTAACCCTTTGGATTGGCTTTCAGACTTCCAGAGTGGATCAGTCTGTGTACGCCTAGCAGTGAGGCGTGGTGCAAAGCATTTGTAGGGTCGATGCAGGATAGAGCGGCATCATGGGTCTGCGGTCTCCTCCCAGGTTCGATCTTATCTTAGGACGAATTGATAAACAAGTTCATAGCTTAGTTCAAGTCAGTAGGAGGGCCCAAAAAGACACACATCGAGCTTCATAAGGTCCGATAGGGTGAAAATAAGGGTACCCGCACCTACTACGAGCGGTTTTACAAGGTATATGAGCTAACAAGAGGGTTTTACAAGGTATATGAGCTAACAAGAGGGTTAGCGGACAACGTAGAAATGAGCAGTTTTGAACGGGGCTGAAATCATATTTTGCTTTGACGCCGCCGTCAAACCTCCAAGAAATGTTAAGTTCTATGAGGAAGTCCATCGCAACGGCGGGTAATGAGGGTTCGTCGACGTCCAACAAGGGCAAACAGAGGGCTGAGCGTAGTCCGCCCCGGGATTGTCACAGGAATCGGGATCGCCATATCAAAAAGCCTGAAAGATTTAAGGATGAGACCTTCAATCCCCTTAGAATCTTATACACTCAGATGCTGAATGAAGTAAAGGATGAACTCCCTGAGCCTTACCCCACGTCACGACACTACCAAGTATTGCGGGTATCATAGAGACAAAGGTCATACCACCGATGAATGTTTGCAATTCAAGAGAGAAATTGAAAGTTGTTGGCACGCGGAAATCATGATCACTACAAAAAAGACACCGGGGCTCTGGACAGAAAAAATCAACAAGCCCACCAATACGATAGACAGATTCGAATGATCACCGAAACTCCTCCCAGCAACAACCAAATCAAAAGCCGCATAAACAAAACGTGGAGAAGCCAGCTGTCCTGTGTGGGAATGAGCAGCCTCTTGCTTTTACCCGAAGCAAGATGGTGACTTCCGTGAATGTGGAGGACATGTGTCTTTGTGTGTCGGTGGTAGTCAATCGAGCATGCGTCAACAGCGTCATGATCGACACATGAGCGTGTATGGACATTTTATATTACAATTGCTTCAAAGAGCTAGGGTTCAGCGACTCCAATTTGAGGCCGCATAATGGCACCATTGAGGGTTTCACCAATCATAGAATACAGGTCAAGAGGGCCATTGACTTAGATGTGCAGATGAGAGATTATGCGCCCTTCCGGACAGAAAAAGTAACATTTCTCATGGTCGACCTCCAATCGAATTACAACATGTAATTGGAACACCAGCATTAAAACAGTTTTAGATGGTTACATCCATCCCGCATCAGCGGGCAAAGTTTTTCGTCGGGGAAAGGGTTGGAACGTCGATCAGCGAACCCGCAACCGTCCTCACCTATATACATGAAATGAGGATGGGAAACAAGAAAGCCTGGATAGAACAGCCAGAGAACATGGAAAACATGAACATGATCCGGGTGATAGGAGAGCCCCTACCCATCAAAGTGGAATGTGAAACGTTACAAGTCAGGGATGAACCTGATTTCATAGCTGAGGATGAGTTAGTCGGGGTGATCGTCAACGACGAGTATCCCGAACAAAATATCAAAATAGGAGCTCGTTTGAGTCCCTCTGAAAAGGAAACTTTGACTAAGCTGCTCAAAGAAAACCTAGATTCATTTTCCTGGGTGGTTACGGACATAAGAGGAGTCGAGGCCAATGTCGCCCTCCATCATCTCAACGTCGACCTTACTTTCAAACCTATACAGCAGTGGGCTCGACAATTCACAACGGAGAAAGAGGCTGCGGTTAAGGTAGAGGTCGGAAAGCTTCTTCAAGCGGGGATCATAAAGGAGCTAGCCTACCCCATTAGGCTAGCAAATGTAGTTATGGTGAAGAAACACAATGGCAAGTGGAGGATGTGTGTCGACTTCACGGACATCAACAAAGCTTGTCCGAAAGATCCTTATCAATTTCCTCGAATCGATCGGGTAGTTGATTCCATCTCCGGGTTTAAGGTTCTTAGTTTTACGGACGCATATTCGGGGTATCATCATGTGCGGATGGCCGAGGCCGACAAAGAAAAAACGGCCTTGAGCCGGCGTGGGCTTATACTATTATTAAATGATGCCCTTCGGACTGAAAAACGCGTGTTCGACTTATCAGGGAATGGTCAACAAAGTTTTTAGTTCGCAGATTGGTAAAAACATGGAGGCATATATAGATGATATGGTTGTCAAGTCTGCTGGTGGCGATCACGCCGCTGACCTTCAGGAGGGACCTTCAGCAATGATCAGAAACACTCAATGAAACTCAATCCGGCAAAATGTACATTTAGTGTCCAGGCAGGCAAGTTTCTGGGGTTCATGGTTAGTCGATGAGGCATCGAGGCTAAACCCAAAAAAATTCAAGCTCACTCGACATGCGGGAGCCCACAACCATCAAGGAAGTTTAGAGGCTCAATGGCATAATAATTGCAATGGGTCGCTTTATCTCAAAATCGAGAAAAAAAAAAAGGTGTCTCCCCTTCTTCAAAATACTTAAAGGCGACAAGACCTTTTCATGGAATGAGGAATGCTCTACGGCTTTTCAAGCCCTCAAGGAATATCTCGGGGAAGCCACTTCTTTTGGTTAGCCCTATTGCGGGAGATATTTTGTTTTTGTACTTGGCGGCCTCGGACCGGGCTGCCGCCGACATTCGGAAACTCGGCGATCATGTCATCTTCAACTTCCTAAGTTGCCTCCTCGGGTGAATCATTGCTCCGTTGTACTAAAACCAAGGGAATCATTCTTCTCTTTATCATCTTTTCCTTCCGGTCAAAATTTGGATCGGTTTCTCATCATAAGTAAGATTATCTTGAAGAACTTCCGGATCAACTGTGGTTTCAACATCCGTCTTGATCAAACACTTTTTCAACATCGAAACATGAAACACGTTGTGGACTCTTGACATTGATTCGGTAGCTTAAGCTTATATGCCAAAGGTCCAACTCTTTCCGAGAATCTCGAAAGGTCCAACATATCTCGGGCTTAGCTTTCCTTTTTGTCCAAAATGTTTAATCCTTGCATCGGCGAAGCTCGTAGATACACTCTTTCACCCACTTCAAACTCAAGAGGTCTTCTTCTAACATCTCGCCCAACTCTTGTCTATCTTGTGCCGCCTTGATTCTTCTTGACCAGCGAACTCTTTCCTTTGCTTGCTCCACCAATTCTAGCCCGGTGATTTGTCTTTCCACGACTTCTTCCCAAAACAAGTGGTGTTCTACATCTTCTTCCATATAAGGCTTCAAACGGTGACATGTTTATACTTGCGTGATAACTGTTGTTGTAGGCAAACTCCGCTACCAGTAGGTAATCATACCATGATCCGCCTACTTCCAAAACACAAGCTCTCAACATGTCCACATGTGTTTGGATGGTTCTTTCTGACTGCCCATCTGTCCGAGGATGAAAGGCCGTACTCAAATCCAACCTCATACCAAAAGCTTGCTGTAAACCTTTCCAAAACCGACTAATGAACCGACTATCTCGATCCAAGACTATAGAGATCGGTACTCCGTGCAACTTCACTATATTATCCAAGTATAGTGTGGTCATCTTCTTCAAGGGCATATCAACCTTAAATGGTAAGAAATGAGTGGATTTGGTCAATCTATCCACAATCACCCAAATCGCATCATGTCCGCCTCTTGTCTTAGGTAAACCGGTGATGAAATCCATCGTGATCTTATCCCATTTCCATTCAGGGATATCCAAAGGCCTAAGCATTCCTCCTAACCTTCTATGTTCTGTTTAACTTTCTGACAGACATCACATTCCGCCACAAACTTATCTATTTCCACTTTCATCGAGGGCCACCAAAACTTTTCTTTCAAGTCTCTATACATTTTAGTAGCTCCTGGATGAACTGCGAAAGCAATCCTATGTGCCTCTTCCATAACTCTCTGTCTCAAATCACCTACATCGGCCTTTCTTGCAGATTCTATCCGGGCTTTCAACTCTGAAATTGATATCAGTGAGTTTCTTCTTCAGAGCAGCGTTTGCCTTCTGCTCGACCTCCTACCGGTTTTGGGCCTGATCATCCTGCGTTTGCATGTCCTTCATAGTTTGGACGGCCTCTTTATCTTTGTGAGCCAGCTCATGATTAAGCTTTACAAGACGCTCGGAGTTCGCCTGAGCCTCAAGCTATATCTTCTTTGCTTCAGTGAGCTGATTCTTCAGATTGTCACTCTCAGCCAACTGCCTATTTAGCTCGGTATTTTCAGTTTTGGCAGCATTGAGCCGTACCCGTAGATCCTCTCCGACCACTCTGGTGGCGGTCAATGCCATGGTAGCTGCTGTGCTCGATGCTATTGTGCTTCTACAATCATTTATGAATTAAAGGAGACCAGTGCCAACCTGAAAAGAAAATTCTAAGCAAGCAGACTAAAAAAACATAAAGCAAAAATAAATCAAAGAAGGAAAGACTGTTTACGATGCTCACCGTGGCCCCATACAATCCCCATAAATCCTCGATATTTTGGAGAAAGGTACGGCGAGGATCGGTTTGATCTGCTAGCATGATCCGGTTTGCAATACTGCGACCAATCTCCAGCTAAACTGGGTTAGGGAGGCTCCACCTTAAATGCCTCTATGAGGCCAGATCATAAATTCCCCTATAAATTGTCATCGCCCTAGTCATGTCGATGGGCTGCGGATGCATGAACTCCCTGTCTAACCAGACCGCAGGGTGACTTTTAGGTCCAACAGGAAAATCAGCACGAGGCACCATTGCAGTTGTGCCCGCCAGAGAGGATTTGTCGGCTAGAGATTTGCCTTTGTCAGAGGGTTTGCCTTTATCTGATGGGGCATTGTCAACCCTGGATTTCTTGGGTGGTGGAGCCTCCTTCTCGCCATCCCCACCCCCAGCGGGGTCTATCTCCTTGACAATAGCTCTCTTCTTCTTATCGCCAACCGGCGGCTTGGTCAGAATGGTGTGCTTTAAAGTCTTACCCGCCGCGGCCTTGTCTTCTACTTGTTTCACGGGTGGCGGGGTCGACTTCCCAGCCTTGGACCCTGAAGCTCCAGGCGCATCTTTTCGGATATCGACCATAGGGAGTGTAGTCTTGATTCCCTTCAACTCGGCGGCTCTCTTATCCTTGCCCGATGTTTTCTAGCGCCCAGCCAAAATACGCCGTTTCAAAGCATCCATAGTACTGCAAGAGACAAGGCTTATCAAACGGCGACTAAAAATAATAAGGAGCAAAAGCAAAAGAACGAGTCAATCAAGATGGAAAATAACAAGTAAGAATCGTACTCGGAACTGCATTGAAGGATTGCCAAAACAGATTTGACATAGGGAGGGCATGCATTTGCCGAAGTGGCACTCCCCGTACCAATCGGGGTCCATAGGCAATGGATCGACCACCACCAAGGGCTCCCCGACCCCTGATCCGGAGAGTCCTACCCTTCTAAGATAAGGTTCACTAACATCTAAGAGAAGCCTCCAATTAAAGGCCCGGGCCTGCTCTTGTCCTTTTTGGGTGTACCCGAGCAGCTCCTTGAGCTCGGCTATAAACCCATCATCGCCTCCTGAGTTTTAATGGCCTTCAGATGATTAGTCTTAACGGAGTTCGCATGAAGCTTGGGAAACGGCCATCCTATTCAGAACTCCACCTTCATACATCTCTTGTCCCAGTCCGTCACTTTGTCGGGGAAATCGAATAGAAGCCGAGGTCTACCACAACTTGATCTGCTCCGTGGTTGAATCTGGCCGGCACCACCTTTTCGTTAAAGGCGTAAATGTAAAGCAACGCCGCCATCGACGGCTCGTGACCGCTAAGCCGACTTATTATGATGAAGGACATCACCAACCGGGCTACCCTCAAGATAAGGTCACAAGGCATCACCTTCAATTCTTCCATGAATTTAACAAAAAACGGATCAAAGGGTGGCCTAAGCCCGGCAACTAAGTGGTCGTAATGTAACCACATGTAATCTTCATCATCTCGACCGCAAGTCCGCTACACGTTCATCGCGCCTATATTGGCAAACCGATAATCAGCCGGACTATCATAGGCGGTCAGCGCCGAGGTGTAATCGATCCGATCTCGAAAGTCCCTCCATCGAGCTATAAGATTGGCATCAGCACGTTTTTGGTCCGCCAGCTCCCTCTCAACAGCGGTTGACCTCTTTTTGGGTGGCCTCTTCTTTTTTCCGGGCTCATTGGACACAGCCATTTTCTTAGATGCAACCGCTTCCTTGGATACTGATCGCGTGTAAGTCACTAACGTCGATATTACTAGCAAGAATACTAGGTACATCACAGTATAGTAAATGCGAGTCAAGGTCGATCCCACAGAGACGATGCAACTATAAGTATAAACGACTCTAACCTAATTAAGAAGGAACATAAGGCGGTCATTGACCAACAATAACGTAAAAGAAAACAAACATAGTATTCCTCTCCTCTCCTCACTGATCTACTAACTTGGATTAGTTAATCGTTATGTTTACTTCCCCACATAATTCCCTTAAATTATTCGTGAGCTTTCGTTTTAATTATCATTATCAGCTACGGGTGCAATTCCTAACCTTATCTACTCCGACAATGGCAGTAGACAATCTATACGCAAGCTACCCTCCTTAATTGGTCCGTAATAGCCCATACGCATAAAAAAACTAGAACTGCCGATATTGAGCGCTAACTCATACCGCTAACCCGCCTAGACAGCTGTTGACATTGACCAGCACTTTCCTAGGGCCCATTCAAGACAATGTCCTAATTAACACTTCACTTGCGGTACTTCATGTTAATTTAGGAATTACGAATACTAGATTTTCCAGACCTATTACTCGTTTTAATTATTCCCGCCGATCAACGTAATTGTAGTGAATCCCGGTTTGGTTTCCTAAATTTTGCCTCGGTAAACTGGTATAGACCGCCGGGTTACTGAGGGCGTTTTTTCCTAATTTCTGGATCTACAATGCTCTACGATTAAAATAAGTAAATTATGGGGTTGTTAAACATGCAGATTAACTAAAACATATAAATACGAACAGATCTACCATATTGAAGACAATAAAGGAATGTTAAAAACTTCATACCTTCAACAATGGAGATCTACCTCGATCTACTCAAGCTAGAGATGATGGAAGAAGGGAGGAAACCGAAAACAACTCTCCAAAGCTCAAATAACTTTATTTCATCAAATTGTATAATGTATTTGTAATATTAATCAAAAGCTTTGTAAACTTATACAATAATCTGTAACTGCGGCTTTATATAGATACAATGACCGACTTAAGACTCTCTAAAGCCCTCACCGACTTAGACAATGCGGCAGAATAAATTTCGTGTTGAATAAGTCACCGGTTTACCGGGCCTAACCCTCGGGTTACCGGGCCTTCTTTTCTTCTTTTTCTTCAGCAGGCTTCTTCTTGGACTTCAATCACTTGGACCAATGCATTCCTTTTGGTCCAGATCCACTCTCCAATGCTCCAGATTCGGTACATCCTATAAAACATGCAAAACGAGACAAAACAGTACCAAATCTTCGGGAAAATAGCATAGATGCAGAATTACAACCTTGGAAATACTCATAGCATTTAACATATATTCCACATAATAACGAGCCTATTTATCATCTCTTGAGCAGAATTCGGGGTGAATATAGGTACAATTATTGGTACAATTTAGAACGTTATCAACTACCCCCCACTTAGCTTTTGATCGTCCCGAGCAAAAAGGCGAAATGAAAACAACATCCCTGATCAATATACAAGTTAATTAAAAAAAACTATGTCTCACAAAGTCAAGATCAAGATCATGCCACTGATATCCATCAGTAATGCATTAAACAATATTCATGTCATGAGCCAATGTGTGTGTGCAATAACTTTCACTACCGTTTAGTAATGCAGACAATCTCACATTACGTCAACCTGTAGTCGAACTAACCAGTCTCGAACATGTTATTTATTAATTAATTGAAATTTGGCAAGGCGGATCAAGAAGCGAGCATATATTACTCTTAGGCTCACGTTTATCGGTCTATGCAAAAGTCGTGCGTCTTACGCTCCATCGACTAAGATTTTTGCCAAAGAGAATATAGATGTATATATTTCAATGCACTTCTCTTGCATGGCGGATAAACTCTCAATGATTTATCTATCCTCACGGCCCCACTCATGATAAACTACCGAAATTCCATTGCCTTCATAAGCGTTGGTGGAACATGATTCGTGATGAAGCCAAGGTCAACTCTAGTCAAAGCAATATGCTATCAACTACACACCAAGGGAAGTGAGTTATACGTAATGGTGGCTCATAACAGAATATGCGCTTAATACGCCACTACTTCAGAAGTGGGCATTTTCTCTTACTCGTACAAAGTAAAACAAAGATGAAGTCAATTAACTTGAAAAGATCAAATATATTCTAATTTTTCGAAATTCTGTCGAAAGGAATCAAATTCTAAGCGGTGAATCGTGCATAAAAAAGAATCAAGATAATCATGCAATTCACGGAATATAATGCTAAAAAGCTAAGCGACGTTCCCTTACCCCCTACTTAATCGAAACATTGTCCCCAATATGTAAGATGAGAAAAGAAAAATGAAAAGGAACTTAGCTTCGGTTAAGGGTGGAACCAATGAAGAAGCGGATCGTCATATAAAACATCGGGCTCATGTAAGTAATCCATGAAGAATTTGCGCTTAATGAACTCAAACAAACCAAGAAGAATAGTGGCGACAACAAACCGTATAATAAAAATACGGCAGTAAAAGAGAAATAAAATAACTCCAAAACAAATTTAGCCGACAAAATCATTATATTTAAATTATTTTGCTACATGAACTAAGTAGGAAAAATAAAAATAATAAAAACAAGAAAATGGAAAACAACAATAAAAAGAAATTAAGACTAATCATCATCAGAAAAACCCTCCTAGTCATCTCTAGGCTCAAAACCGTGAGGTGGTGCAGAACTTGAGGCGGCAGCGGTCGAAGAGGAGGCTCTATGACGAGGGGCAGTCCTAGGTGGCGGGGTAGCAGGCGGAACTCCTAGAAAGTCAATAATCCGATAGGCTCAAGGTCTTCCCACTCATCACTGACGAGCTTCTTCACCTCGTCCTCTAGGGCAAACATATCAATCATCGGCCCATATGGTAGCAGCTGATGGGAGTCAATTCGACTCTATTTTCTACTTATTTTGTGCCACGTAACGACTCGTTTTGTGCTATTCCGGGATTTGTTGGCTAAGTTTTGGTGCATTTTACACCGTTTTGCTCATTCCGGGACTCGGGTACATAATCCGTTAATCTCGGCCTTTTTCTGTGTTTTTCATTCATTCTCGGTCACCCTAGTGTCCCATAGGGGTTACTTTTGGCATGTACTTTGATGTTTTTCAGCAACTAGGTACTCGAGAATGCCCGGAAAACATGACACGTAGCTTCGGGATGGAAAGAGGCTCACTTTGGGGAAATTACATGCTAGGCGTGCGCTAGCATATCTTAGGCGCACGCCTAAGACCGAAAACAGAGCCAATGTTTCGGTACGTGAGTTCCGGGATCATCAAGACCTAGGCGCACACCTAAGAAAGTCTAGGCGCACGCCTAGCAAGGGATCCGCAACCGGGATATTTTGTAAAAGTAGTCGGGCGTGCGCCCGACGTTTCTTAGGCGCACGCCAGCAACGGGCTTTTTTGACAAACACTATAAAAGCTCAAATTTGAGCTTTGGATAAGAGAGACTACTTTTTTACAGCATTTTTAGGCGATTTTCTTCTCCAAGAACACCATAGATTAGTTTTTTAAGCTTTCTTTACATAATCTTTTGTAACAAACACTTGGATCATCTTGGATTGCATAGTTACAAATTCAGTTTGCTCGTTTTCAGATTTCGATCGGTTTTCAATTCGTGTAGGTATTTCTAATCTTTATCTTTTGTTTGATTGTTCTTCCTTTATGATAAAATCTTGTGTTTTGATAGTTAATATGAGTAGCTAATTGCCTTATAGCCGAGTTATGCGATAATCATCGAAACTAGATCCTAGCTTGTTCATGAGTTATTCTTGATGGTTGATTTTATCATTCTTGATGTGTTTGTAGTCCTAGAACTTATTCGTAAATGATTTTTATTGAACTCGCAACTCGATAATCGTGTATCACGCTTCTTCTTTACATATGTATTTTGCGAGAGGATACGAGAAAATGGGTTCTAGCATCACCGTGTAAAACCGACTGAGTTGTTCAGACTCGGTTTCGTTGTGAGGTTTTATATCGACTTGTCGAGCGTTTCATTGACCATAGATCGTGTTAGGTCAGTTAAATCCGGTCAGCGGACTGTTGAACCTAACATAGGAGGGTAGATTATTGAAATAATGTCTATTCTCGGAAATAGGAAGCGACACCCTACGTATGATGTCAAGACGTTTAGGTAAATCAAGAATATCTTCGGACTTAGCTAGGGTTTGGTACGTAGTTGATTGGATCATAGCTCGGCTATCGCCTTTAATTGTTTGCAACTCCTGTTTTATTTAGTCATTACGAACGTAGCAAATTAGAATTCAGTAACCTTATCAAAAATCTTATTGACCTAAACTAGAGATGACACTAGCTTTGGTACTTAACTAAATTCCTTGTGGGATTACGACCTTGCTCGCTAGTTTTATACTACAACCGATCCCGACTACGCGGTCAAAGTTGGTATACTATAAAACGGCCATCAAGTTTTTTACGGCGCCGTTGCCGGGGAATAGAGTTAATATCTTGTAAGTTGGAAAAATCTTCAGGATTAGGTCGTTGTTTCTTTTTAATTGTTTGTTGTTGTTTCATTGTTTGTGCAGTGTATGACCCGTAGTAGCAACGAGGAATTGGTTGAATATAATCCGGAGATCGAGCTTTACTTCCGTCGACAATTGGCTTTGAGAAATAGGACGATTCATCGTCGAGCGACTCAACAAACCGATTCATCTAACCCGGAAGTTGATTCCTCAATGGCTATGAATACACCTACGGGCGGCGGTCAAGGCTCTCCAACCGGGGAGTAATACCCGAGCATCATGTTGAGGAAGTTGAGTCTGAGAATAGCGTGGTGAATCGATTCCTCCGGTTGAAGGAGGAATCGGACTTCACCTTCGGGAGCCTATTCAAAACCCGAGGCAAGAACAAAATCAAAGAGAGCCTCCACCTCAGATTGTTCAACAGCAACCCCAGTTTCAAGGAGCGAATTTGAATCCGAATACTTTTGTCCAACAGCCCGCACCTCAGGTTGATCCGAACCAAGTCATGCAACAGTATCAACAAATGATGTTGCAAATGGCTCAGATGAACCCAATAGTGAATCAATACAATCCGATGGCTGCTTAGTATAACCCTATTCCTATGAATCCTATGATGGGGCAGTATCAGAATCCGTATCAACAACCTAATGTGCCAATCCCGCAACCAATGCCAGTTCCGGTACAACAAGCCGCTCAAAATGCACATCCTTATCAGGCACCGATATTCTGACCCCCGGTTATTCAAGGTATGGTGAGGGCCCCTGGCAGAACATTGAGGGATTATGCTACACCCGCTGTCGGTGAAGGGCATGCCCCTATCCGGATCCCACCAATCTAGGCCAACAACATGGAAATCAAAGGTCATGTTTGGAATTTGTTACAAGAGATCGCTCAGTTTTGAGGAAAACCCGAGGAGGATCCAAACAAGTTCTTAAGTCACTTTATGCAAGTATGTAAGACGGTGAAGATTAACGGTGTTTCAGAAGAGGTGATTCGGTTGATACTGTTTCCACATGTCTTAAAGGAGCATGCTATTGAGTGGTACGAATCATTACCTCATGATTCCTTACACACTTGGGATGAGGTAACAAGAACTTTTCTATTAAAATAATTCCCTCCGGGACGAACTTTGGATATGAGGGCAGACATCTCAACTTTTGAACAGTGGGCTTCTGAGGAATTACACGAGGCTTGGGACCGGTACAAGGCAATGTTGAGGAAGTGTCCGCAACACGGTTTCGAAATTTGGAATCAAATGCACATATTTTACCGAGGGGCGGATAAAGAGTCCAGAAGAACATTGAATTCTGTGAGTGGAGGAGATCTTATGAGTTTAGAGCCGGATGTTGCGTTAGCTACGATTGAAAGGATAGCCGAGAATAACCGACAATGGAATTCTATTAAACCTAAAGAGCGTCAAAAGGGGAGCAATTCTGAGAAAGAGGTAAAAGTCGGTGGCTACGATCAGTCGATGCATTATGACACCGGCTAAGCGATTAATAGTTTTTATAGGACACCGGCTATCGAGGGCGATCATTATGAGGAGTGGTTTCAAGACAAGGATAGTTGGGGTAGTACTGAGGACCCATTGGAGCAGATGAGGGTAGAAATCAACCCCGAGTTGCAATGGATGTCGAAAGGGGGTAACACACGCAGTCAGTTGTTGACGACGACTTGGCCCGACGATTGGAAAGTCAAGGCTAAGTTCTCCCAGAATCGTCTACTACCTAAGGAAAACATCACACACTTTCACATTAAGGATCTACAGTTGTTGTACGCTTTACATTATAAGTTGAAAGTAGACGTGGGGAGGACGATTTTTGTGGAGTTTCGGGAAAACCAGAATAACAAGCGTCGGTTGATTATGTGCCCCTACTTGATTTACGGGTTGTGTCGAGATGCACAAGTTGGTGAGTATGCAGATGATCAGATTAGGAGGAGCAAAATTTTGCCTATCATGCCTAAGTCGTTCAATGCTCGTACCGCTTCTCGGCGCCCTACACTTTCCAGACGGCTCATCCACACGGTCCTCCGGCCTTTCACCTCTACCTCCACTACTTCCACCACCCCGCTGTACCACCACCTCCCCTCACCACTATCACCACCACCACCATTCCACCACCTCCCGGTCCCCGGACCTTCCACCTCCTCCACCACTCTACCTCCACCTACACCTACCATACATTTCACCGGAGGGCCGTGGGCGAGCGAGAGGCGGGGGCGTTGATAGCACACAAGCGGCGAGATTGGATGGACGGTACGCGGATCATGATGAATGGGTTCCGAAGAACCGAAGGCGATAGCTCGAGCTCGAGCGGATCCATCTTCCACACGAGCCTTGGATACTTCACCCTTCCAGTACACACCTGAGATAGAGGCCGATCTGCATCGGATTACCGAGAGCCTGCTAGAGGATGAGTCCGATGAGGGGCCAGAGGTTCAGATAGAGGCTGAGGCAGATGATTCGTTGGATGTTGAGACAGAGACAGGGCCTGAGGCAGGGGCAGATGCAGATTCAGAGACAGTGGGGACGGGTCTTTCTTTGAGACTACACGGCCGAGAGTGCGATTCTTGTGGATCGCACCATCTTCCAGCACACAGGATCCTCCAGTTTGATGTACAGGGCCAGAGCAGCTAGCTTGTTTTTCATTATTTCTGCATTTCTTTTGAGAGTTGCAGTTTCTTTTAGCTAGTCTCTTTTTTGTGGGTATTTTTGACTGATTCACTTTGAGGCGGGTTGACTTTTGACTTTTGACTTTTTCTATGCACATGTAATCATTGTTCAGCCCTTGAGGCCTGTTTGACCGTGCATGTTTTTCTCCCTTGCGATCGAGATTTTATTGGGATATTTGACTGCTACTTTGGCATAGTATATCGCATGCGTGGATGTTACGAGTTTTATTGTTATGTTGTATCCGTCCATTGCATACCCCATTTCCCCTCGTCATGCTTTGATATCGTTTCGTAGCATGGACTCGTTTTCTTACGCACCCGTTTGCCTATTGCTTGATCTTTAGCACGTGGACTTTTCCTGTGCATGCGCTTTCTTTGTTTCTGTTGTTCTCGCTTTAGGTTTCGGGATGGTCTTATACGAGGGTGTCACGAGTTTCGAGTATCGGTTGTGCCTTTCTGCCGGGTTTCGATTAAACAGCTAAGTCCTCCTTTCTTTTTCTCTCTCACACACTGAGGACAGTGTTTCGTTTAAGTGTGGGGTGGGGGAGACTTAGCCGTTTTCTTGTGAAAATGAACAAATATGCTTAAATTTGTGGTATACTTGACCTATGACCGGGCTCGAGTCGATTTATGGTAATTTTTTAAAAAATTTTCAAGGGTTTTCAGCGATGTGTTGTGTATGTTTTGTTCACATTTGAGCGGCGATCACCTTAGTCGGGATCCCGAATATGTGCATTATGGTTTGTTTTTTATCTCGAGAATGGAGTTGAATAATTTCACGGAAGCTACACCTTGTGCACAATTTGATTACTACCACCTTTCATACCACGAGTCTCGAGACGAAATGTCATAGGTTTACCTAAGTAGGACATGGGATGACGGTTTTGGCGTTCTTTTGACCCTACCATAGCCAAATAAGCCTTAACCGGAACATTTACCCTTCGTAGCCCCTCTTAGCCTCGATAGAATGGTCTGACCACCATTTGCTTATAGCCGTTTTGTTACTTAGTCAGAAACCTACCCTTGAACCTTAATTATGGTCACTTTCCCTTCATTTTAACCCTACGAGTGGACCTAGTCCTTAGTTGGACCATACTTCCTAAAACAAGTGTGGGGTGTGGGAAATGATGTGTTGTTTGGGTTGTCGTTTCTTGTGTTGAGCTATAGGGTGTTAAGGAGTTCGTTTGGGCCTAATGCTCGGGTTTGGGCCAAAGAAAAGAACCTTATTCTATCTTCTCTTTTATGTTAAAAAAAAAAAAAAACCAAATAAACTTTGTTGTATATAGAAAATAAAGGGCTGATTCAAAAAGAAAGAAAAAATATATATATCAAGAGCTCAATGAATTGTTTTTATATGATGTTAGAGTTGGGATAGTGAGATAGGTGCTAGTATGCTTGAACTCACCTCACGACACTTGAAACACGATCGAGTTTGGCAATGAGTTCGGGTGCACTAGTAACCTATGGTTCCCAAAGTGTCAAAGTGATCAAAAAGGAGTTTTGGGTGGTTTGCATGTTAGAGATGAGTTGGTACTTGGTTGATTGGGTTCACTCGTACTTCTTTTCTCCGGTTCCCAAAATACCCCTTTCGATTAACCGAAATCACCCTAGCCTAACGTTATAACCGCTCAAGTCACCGCCGGATCGTGTCCAAACTTAGTAAACCAGATTAGTGGAGAGGCTCGTGATTATGAAACGGTTGGTAGACTTTTTGGTTGAGATTCAAGCCCCAACAATATTTTTGAGTACTTGGTTCTAGCTTTGCACCACACACACTCCATTTTCTTGATAATGTTGCACCTACGTGTACTTATTCGTGTTCTTCTTTTTTTTTGATTGCCAAGAGAATGTGGAAGTAACATCTACACCACAAGTTGAATCCCTTGAATTGTTTTAAAACGCCTATTTTACTCGAGGACGAGCAAAGGCTAAGTGTGGGGTGGTTGATAGGAGTCAACTTTACGTGACTCCGCTACATTGTTTGGCCTCCGTTTACCACATTTTCGGCACATTTTTGGATGATTTAGACCACTTTCGGGGTAATATTGTGAGTTCCTAGCACGGGGGTAATTCCGTCATTTTTGATAGTTTACCACCCCTTTTTGATGATATTGACCCCATTCCCGAGCACGTTTACCCTTTGGAATGTTTTGGTTGTTTTTGGTTATTGTGATGATGTAGGGTATTGGTGTCTCGATGCCTCGAAAGGCAATGGTTTACAATGAGAAACATGACCGAGGCGAGAAAAGAGGTGGAAAAGGGAGAAAAAGTGAAGAATTGGTGGCACAGGGTCCAAACGCACGTTTGGAACCCTCAAACCGACGTTCCGGGTCCCCGGCGGCGTTCCAAGCCCAAACCAGCGTTCCAGAGTTGCCAGAGTCAAACAGAGTTCAGCCCCTTCAAACGCTGGTTTAGCAACTACCCCAGACGTGCGTTCCAGGCCACTCAAACGCACGTTCCCTACCTTCAAACCAGCGTTCTGCAAGACAAAAGCCCTAAGCTGCCAAGAATTTCAAGCAGAACGCACGTTCCACTCATCTGAAACCAGCGTTCGAACCAAAATCTGCAGGATTCTCCCTCCACCTATAAATACCCCCCTTAGCCCATTTTGGGAGGATTATTCATCTTCTTAGCCAAACTCTACCCTCTTCATAGCTCGAATTTTGTAATAGCTTAGAACATGATAATTTTATGTAGATCAAAAAGTTCTTAGCTCACTCTTTTCATTTCTAGAATTAGATTTCCATTCCAAACAACAAGTCTCCCCCTTTTTGGTGATTTTCTACTTTTGTACTTTCTAGCTCAAACTTGAATCTCTGCAAATTTATGGTATATAACTTCTCTTTTATGTTTGTTATGCTTCTTATTTGCTTTGTTTTCTTTACGTTTTAACTAGCATGATGTGTAGCTAAATCCTTAACATAGTCGAATCATGTGAAATGTGATGAAATCAACTCTTTGGTGATGAAGTAAGGAGTGTGTAGTGTTCTTTGTTGCTAAATCTTGCATGTCTCGTGTCTTAGAACTTGTTATAACGGATTTGGGCTAGATTGATCACCTAGGTCAAACATCACACACACCACTCTTGAGAGTTGTTCTGAGAGAGGGGTGTGGGAAAAGGGTTCTAGGATCGTGGTGTAGTCTCGGTTTAGTTGTTAAGCCGAGCTCATCGTGAGGTTACTCATTTATATGTTTAAGCGGCTCGAGTGCAAAACATGACTTGTTAGGAGAGAGTTGTTCAGACCTTAACATGGCATAAGGTGTTAGAAGAGAGTTGTTCAGACGCTAGCACCGGGTTTAGGAGTTCGCACCCATGAAATTGAATGCAAGAGTTCGTTTATTATAATGCACACTCCCGGTTTTGTCTACCTTAGGGTTGAGATTAGTCACATTGATCATGGTTCGGCTATGTCCCTTTCTCCCTCGTTGAACTAGTAGTTTAATCTTCTCTCTCTCTTTTATGTTTTAGCATAGTGTAATAACAACCAACCAACCTCTTGTTTGCCTAGACTAAGTTAGAAGTTCACTTTGGTACTCACAAACACACCTTTCTATGTGGGATCGACCTCGGACTCCTGTAGCTATACTAGCAATCGACCCGGTCCACTGCCGGTTAGAGAGCTTGTTTAGTCACCGTTGTCTTGAGTATTTTATAAATTTGTTCGGTGAGAAAAAAAAGCATCATCAGGCTTCTGAGGAATTACACGAGGCTTGGGACCGGTACAAGGCAATGTTGAGGAAGTGTCCGCAACACGGTTTCGAAATTTGGAATCAAATGCACATATTTTACCGAGGGCGGATAAAGAGTCCGAGAAGAACATTGAATTCTGCGAGTGGAGGAGATCTTATGAGTTTAGAGCCGGATGTTGCGTTAGCTACGATTGAAAGGATAGCCGAGAATAACCGACAATGGAATTCTATTAAACCTAAAGAGCGTCAAAAGGGGAGCAATTCTGAGAAAGAGGTAAAAGTCGGTGGCTACGATCAGTCGATGCAAGACGAGAACAACAAGTTATCCAACAAAGTGACGATGTTGGAGAAATAGTTGCGTGAGGTGATTCTCGATCAACGAGCGGCAAATAAATGTTCATCTTGTGGTGGTATGCATAAAACTTCGGAGTGCACTCACCGATGCTACTCCAAAGCAGTTATTACCTAGAGCTCAGATTAATCAAGTGAGTGTGGGAGAAGCACCTATTCAACCGATGTTGAGTCCGGAACAGTTAAGTCAGATGTTTACGGATCAAATGAATCAAGCTTATGTGAACCAAATGGCTATGAATCCATGGGCGATGCCACCGGTGGATCCAAATACGTTGCCGGTTAACCCCACTTATGATGTTAACTATGTTCAGAATCAGAATTGGAGGGGCCAACCAAATCAATGGCAACCAAACCAATGGCAATCGAATCAGAATTGGAACCGGAATCCGAATCAAGACGGACCTTCGAATCAGAATTACCAACAAAATCAACAACAAGTTGGCCCTTCGAATCAAAGGCCGAATGCTTATCAACACCCGAATGCTCCGGGGAGAATAGATAATCAAAATCAACAACCACCGAAAACTCTTGAACAGATCGTCGAACAATTGAGCAAGATAGTTTCGACAACTATAAAGAGGTTAAAAATAGTCAAGCTGCGATGCAAGCACATACGAAACATAGAGCATCAAATTAGCCAAATGGCGGAAAAGTCAAATACTGTTCCGGTTGGAGGCCTACCGAGCAATACGGTTAGGAATCCGAGAGGGGTCAATGCAGTGTCAATTGAAGAAACTGTGATTGAAGACGATGATCTTGGTATCAGGAGAAGTCTTGGGCTAGCTAACCCAATTAATGCGATCTATACTCGGAGTGGTAAGAAAGTTGGAGTTGATGATGATATAGCTCGAGATGAGAAGAAGAAAGCACCGGTGAATGATGATGAGGATGAGAACGGCGGGGTAAATTCTGAATTGGTAAAGGTAAAGATTGAACCGGTGGATAGTGATGACGATTGTGATAAGGTCGTGGAAATTCCAAATCCCATGAAGAAGAATGCCGAGTCAAGCAAGCAAGCACAACTAAGCAAATCACGCGACAAAGGTAAACAGGGTATGGATTTTACACATACTTCTATTGATGTTAATTCGTTACCCTATCACCCGAGAGGTCCTAGGAAGACCATCTTATCAAAGAGTCAAAATAGATTCCTCGACATTTTACGTAGAGTTGAGATTAATATCCCGTTTGTTGATGCGATTGCAAACATGCCTTCGTATGTGAAATTTACGAAAGGGATATTATCCAACAAAGCAAAAATGGAGGAAGTTGTGTGTTTAAATGAGAAGCTGTTCCGCCGTATTCCGAGAATAAGTTACCCCGGAAAATTAAAGACCCGGGTAGTATTTCAATACATTGTACCATAGGCTCTAAAACGTACCCGAATGTCATGTGTGACTTAGGTGCGAGTGTGAGTTTAATGCCCCGCCACATTTATGAGGAATTAGGTTTAGGTAAGCTTACCAGAACCGCTATGACCTTGCAAATGGCGGATAGGTCTTTAAGGAAACCGTTAGGAGTAGCCGAGGATGTGCTAGTGCGAGTGGACAAGTTCGTTTTCCCGCGGACTTTGTGGTGTTAGAAATGGAAGCCGACGGTCGGACACCCCTATTGTTAGGAAGACCCTTCCTAGCAACCGGGAGGCGATGATAGACATCCGAGAAAGGAGAGATTGTGTTACGGGTAGATGAGGAAAGTGTTACTATTAATGTTTTCAAGTCCATGAAGCACCCGTATGATGAAAACGAATGCAATTTTACGGATACTATTATGCCTCTTGTTGTTGAAAATGCTAACACACGGGGCTACAAGGAGGATGACTCTATGGAGAAATGTTTAGTGAAGTCAAGCGCAATTGATGATGAAAATGAAGAGTTGGCGAAGCCGCCGGTGAGCTCGAAATCACCGAATTTGTGGATGCAAGATGGCACAAGTTCTTGGAACTTGAACTCAATGATGAAAAAGCAAAGCCTTCCATAGAAGATCCACCCCGAAACCTTGAGTTGAAGGAACTCCCGGCTCACCTTAAGTATGCTTTTCTCGAAACTAATTTACTCCCGTTAATTATTTCTTCTATTTTAACTAATCTGCAGGAAGAAAAGTTATTGCGTGTTTTGAGAAGTCATAAGCGTTCTTTTGGGTGGAAAATGGCGGATATACGAGGAATAAGCCCGGAGCTTTGCAAACATAAAATTATTCTCGATGAGGGCATGAAACCGGTGAAGCAACCCCAAAGAAGGTTAAATCCTCATATGCAAGAAGTTGTAAAAAATGATGTGATCAAGATGCTTGAGATGGGTATCATTTATGCTATAAGTGACAGTGAGTGGGTTAGCCCGACGCGGGTCATACCGAAGAAAGGAGGAATGATGGTGAAAGCCAATGAACTTAATGAGCTCATACCCACCCCCCGGTCACCGGATACCGCGTGTGCATAGACTACCGGAAGCTAAATGATGCTACACATAAGGATCACTTCCCTTTACCTTTCATTGATCAAATGTTGGAACGTTTGAGTGGGCATGCTTATTCTTGTTTTCTAGATGGCTTTAGTGGATATTATCGGATTATAATTGACCCTAAAGACCAAGAAAAGACCACTTTTACGTGTCCGTATAACACTTTTGCATACACTCGAATGCCATTTGAACTGTGTAACGCCCGGCGACATTCCAACGATGCATATTTGTCATATTCTCGATATGATTGAGAAGTTATTAGAAGTATTCATGGATGATTTTAGTGTCTTTGGTGATTCTTTTGATGATTGTTTAGATAATCTTGATAAAGTGTTGCAACGTTGTGAGGACACTAATCTCGTGTTAAATTGGGAGAAATGTCACTTTATGGTAGAAGAAGGTATCGTGTTGGGGCATAAGATATCAAAGAGAGGTATTGAGGTAGACCGAGCTAAAGTTGAGGCTATAGAGCGATTGCCGCCCCCCACGAATTTGAAAATGCTTAGAGGTTTCTTAGGACACGCGGGTTTTTATAGACGGTTTATACCGGATTTCTCGAAACGTGTTAAAGCTCTTACTTATTTGCTTTCAAAAGATGTGCCCTTTGTGTTTGATGATGCTTGTTTAGATCCCTTCTTAGACATTAAACGTTTGTTAGTGACAGCCCCGATTTTGATAGCACCAGATTGGAGTCAAGAATTCGAAGTCATGTGTGACGCTAGTGATATTGCAGTTGGGTCCGTATTGGGCCAGAAACGTGATAAACTGTTTAAGCCTATCTACTATGTGAGCCATACTTTGAATTCGGCTCAAACAAATTACGCGACCACCGAGAAAGAATTGCTAGCGGTAGTTTACGCCTTTGATAAATTTCGTTCATACTTGATTGGTTCAAAGGTTGTAGTTCACACGACCACTATTTGCTTTGAAATATCTTATGAATAAGAAAGACGCGAAACCTCGACTCTTGAGATGGGTACTTTTACTCCAAGAGTTCGACGTTGTTATTAGAGAGCGTAAGGGCTGTGAGAATGTGGTTTCAGACCACTTAAGCCGCTTGCAACTGACCCCTGATGTTGTTGCACGAGAAAGAGCGATAGATGACGAGTTTCCCGATGAACACTTGTTTGTTGTCGATGCGGCTATTCCGGAAATGAGGTTTAGCCCTTTAATTCCCGGAAAGTACGGTAATCCTTGGTATGCTTCTTTTGTGAATTATCTTGCGTGTGAGTAATTAGAGCCCGACTTGACCTACCAACAACGTAAGAAATTCTTTAGTGATCTTAAGTATTACTACTTGGGATGACCCGTATCTGTTTCGTAGATGTTCGACGGTATAATTCGTAGATGTGCTCATGATGGAGAGATACCAGCATTCGTCGTTTTGTCACGACGGGGAAGGCTGGTGGCCATTTCTCCGAGCACCGAACAACTTTGAAGGTCCTCAGAGTGGTTTTTATTGGCCCTCGATCTTTCGTGATTCACACAAGTATGTGAGTGTGTGTGATGCGTGTCAAAGATCGGGGAGAAACTCGAAACGGTTTGAAATGCCTATGCAACCGATTCTCGAGTGTGAAATCTTCGATGTTTGGGGAATCGACTTTATGGGACCCTTCCCATCTTCCTACAATAATAAGTACATTCTAGTCGTGGTTGATTATGTCTCGAAGTGGGTCGAAGCAATGGCCTCTCCTACTAATGGCCGTAACGTAGTCATCCGGTTCTTGAAAAAGTACATTTTCACGAGATTCGGAGTTCCTCGAGCTATGATTAGTGACAATGGCAGTCACTTTCAGAATCGACCGTTTAATAAGCTTCTGACCAAATACGGAGTTCGACACAAATTGGGAACCGCGTATCACCCCCAAACGAGTGGGCAGGTCGAGGTTTTGAATAGAGGTATTAAACGCATTCTCGAGAAAATAGTGGACTCGAATAGGAAGAACTGGGTTGAAAAGCTCGATGACGCAGTTTGGGCGCATCGGACCGCTTTTAAGACACCGATAGGAATGTCCCCGTATCAGTTGGTGTTTGGTAATGCCTGTCACTTACCGGTCGAGTTAGAACATCGAGCTTATTGGGCAACTCGGTTCTTAAATTTCGATGAGACAGCCGTAGGTGAGAAACGGTTGTCGCAATTGGCCGAGCTCGATGAGTTTCGATTGCAATCTTATGAGTGTGCACGTACTTATAAAGAGAAGACGAAGCTTCTCCACGACGCTAAGATCAAAAAGCGTGAATTCAAAGAAGGAGACGATGTCTTGCTTTACAACACTCGTTTGAATTTCTTTCAGGGTAAGTTGAAGTCTCGGTGGACCGGGCCTTATAAAATCTCCAAAGTTTTTCCCTCGGAGGTCGAAGTAACTCACGACACCAAGGGGACGTTTCGACAAACGCCCTTCGGTTAAAAAGATATGAGAAATCTTACTTCGAGGCCAATATCGTGATCATCAACTTGGAAGATCTCTCTGTCTGTCCCGTGGGTTGTGAGTCGTGTAAATGACTCTTTCCGTCATTTTTCTCTCGCGTCGGTCTTGGTTCCCGCTTAGTCCAATTTTCCTCGCCTAACGTTAACAAATAAACTTCTGTTGACGTTCGTTTAATCCATCTTTCCATCTTTCTTTCTATCAAATCATCACGTCGAGCTAACGATGTTAAAAAATAGCGTTTCATGGGAGGCAACCCATGTTTATTTTCAGTTTTAGGAGTTTCGGGGAGGTCTCGTAAGTCGAAATACCCCGAAAAGCCTGTTTTTGCACTTCCTGGCTATTTTTGATGCTAGGCGTGCGCCTAGCATACCTTAGGCATACGCCTAAGGAGGTGTTTTGGAGCCAATGTTTCAGTACGTGATTTGGAAGTTGGCATCCGTTTTTTTTTGACAGGCGTGCGCCTGGCATTTCATAGGCGCACGCCTGTGGGCTTTTAAAAAAAGCAGCTTTTTTTTTTCTTCCCATTTCTCCTTCCTCCCTCTTCAACCTAACGCCCCCCCCCCCCCCCCCCCCCCCCCCCCCCCCCCCCGTTTTTTGCCCTTCTTCCGACCGAAATCACATAAATTCACCACCAAACTCCATCTTTCTCCACTAAATCACTCTCACTCATCTCCTCTCTTCCATTCCGCCCAAAAATCATCAAACCCGCTCACCAACAAGCAAGTTTGGGGCACTTTTACGGACGGTTTTTTTTTTTGGTCAAGCATTTCCGGTGACCTCCATCAATTCCGGAGAGTTTTAATTGTGGGTAAGAATTGTTTCCTTTTCGTTTTTTGTTTGGCAAGCCAAATTTCAACACACAATTTTATTTAATATGTTTTATTTTATTTTATTTTATTTTTATTTTTATTATTTTTATTTTTATTTTTATTTTGTTTAAGTTGATTTTAATCTTTCAAGTGACTTGTGCATAATTGTGTGTGTGTGTTGTTGTCGGGTTTTTTTTTTTTGGGTATTGTTTTTGGTGTAGATAATGACCGGTGCTAATACGAAAAGGAAGACTCCGTATGTGCCGGGTGGCGGGAGGGGTAGTGGTAGTGGTGGTGGTAGGAAGAGAGGCGGTGGCGGCCCCGCGGTGCTGCACCGGCCGGTGGTGAGCCTATTGTAATTGTTGTTTTGCACGAGAACGACCCTACGGGAGAGCAAAGGGCCGACCAACTTAGGGAGCCTCGTAACCGAGACGAGTTGAACCGTTTCATAGATGACAAAGCCCTAGAGTTTTTTAATGGAAAATTTAGGTCCAAAACGGCGATTGAGCGAGAGATCAATAGGGGTGAGGTGAGTGAAACTTTACGGCTTGGCATGCAAAATCGAGGGTGGGGGAATCTTTAACCGTTAAGGACGAACCGATAAATCTGTCAATGGTTAGGGAGTTCTTTTCCAATGCTAAGGCCGTAGGGTCGGCATTGCGAATTACATCCTTTTGAGGGGGTCGGAGGTTAAATATCGAGTCATGAGGGTATAGCTCGTCACTACCGCCTCCCGAGTGTTCCCTTTGTTGACGAGTGCACTCGGGTCTTCGGCTAGGCTTTCCTCCGGACAACCCCCGGTAGATGTTCTCGAGATGGTGAGAGAGGCCGTTTGTCCTAACGCGTCCGTGGATTCCGAGTCGGTCCGACCCGAGGCATTCCATTAACACCAAGGACTCGGAATCCACCGGAGAAGTTTGTGGTGAAATTTGTCACAAACCGTCTACTATCCCACCTCTCAATCCACCACGATTAGTCTTGAGACTCTCAAGATTGTTTATGCTATCCTTAATGGTATTCCGGTTGATGCGGCACGGATCATTAGGGATAAGCTTTCCTCTTATATTAGGAAGCAAACTCCCGACATGATTTTCCCTCGTTTAATCACGGATATGGCTGCTTTTTCTTTGGGGTTGGAGCATTTGCCCGGTGACGTGTTGATCCGTAGGAAGTTTCCACCCATCGTTGAAAAGTCCAACTTAGCGAGGCATGGGGTCCAACACCAACCTCAACCACCCCCCAACCAACTAGGGCGGCCCGTTCTACTCTTGAACAAGTCACCTATGCCGCCACAGGAGCACAACGTGATTGGTTCAATGACAACCGCCTAGCCATGTTGTCCTTGCGCACCATCGGTGATGAACTTGCCAAACAGAATAACTTTGCAAACTCACACCTCGCTTAATGTTTCCCGGACTCCGTATCAATTCCCCTCTTTTGTTCAAGAGTTTGTTCCCCTTTTCCCATCGAGAACTTTGAGGATTTTGACCAACCGTACGAGGGGTGGGGAGCCTAACCAAGGTGGTCGGTTTAGCGGGGCTGCTTTTGGAGGTGGTGAGTCTAGTGGGGCTGCTTTTGGAGGTGCTAGCTGATGGGAGTCAACTTTACGTGACTCCGGTGCATTGTTTACCCGCGTTTACCACGTTTCCAGCACATTTTTGGGTAATTTAGACCGTTTTCGGGGTATTATCGTGAGCTTATGGCACGGGGAGTGAATCCGTCACTTTGATGGATTATTGCCCCTTTTTGTTGATATTAACCCCATTCCCGAGCACTTTTACCCTCCGGAATTGTTTGGATGTTGTTGGTCATGTATGATGTTATAGGGTATCAGTGTCTTGAGGACCTGAGAGGTGATACTTGGTGGCAAAAAGGCATGATCGAGGCAAGATGAGAGATCAAAAGGGGAGAAAAGTGAAGTTTTGGGGTAACAGGGGTTCAAACGCACGTTTGGACCCTCCAAATGTGCGTTTCAAGAGACAAGTTGATATAGAGTTGAACCCTCCAAACGCGCGTTTGAAACTATCCTAAACACACGTTCCAAGTCTTTCAAACGTGCGTTTGAAACTCCTAAACGCGCGTTCCGGATGAAGAAGCTGTCAAGACCACCGCCCGAAATGAAGCTAAACGCACGTTTGCCCTAAGCTAAACGTGCGTTTGAAGATGTTGAACGCCGGGTCTCGGCACCACAAACGTGCGTTTGAAGACGATTTCTGCAGATTTTCCCCATCTATAAATTCCCCCCTTAGACTATTTCTTGAAGAACAATTATTCTCTTAGCAAAACTCTACCCATTTCTTAGCTCGATTTTTGTAATAGCTTAGAATACTTTCTCTTAGCTTACATCAACATAATATTAGCTTAATCTTTCCATTTCTTAGCTTAGATTTCCATTCCAAACACTAAGAGGCCTCATTTTTAATTAGTTTTCTATTTTGTACTTTTTGGATCTAATCTCGAATTTACGCAATTTAATGGTAAATTTCTTCTTTCTTTTACTTGTTATGTCTTTAATTTACAGTTTTTATGTGTTTCAACTAGTATAATGAGTAGCTAAACCCTTTTCATAGTCGAATCATGTGAAATTTAGTGAAATCACCCTTTGGGTGATGAAATTGGGAGTGGGTAGTGCTTTTTATTGTTGTATCTTGCATGTTTCATGTCTTAGAACTTGTTATAACGGATTTGGGCTAGATTGATCACCTAGGTCAAAATCACACACATCAATCTTGAGAGTTGTTCGGATAGAGGGATGTGGGAAAAGGGGTTCTAAGATCACGGCGTAGACTCGGCTTAGTTGTTAAGCCCGAGCCCAAAGTGAGGTTACTCGTTTAAACGTTTAAGCGGCTCTAGTGTATAACATGTCTTGTTAGTGAATCTTCTTTAGGGAAGGGTAGTTAACTTGACATAAGGTGTTAGGGGAGAGTTGTTCAGACCACAGCACCGGGATTAGGAGTTTGCACCCGTGAAATTGAATGCAAGAGTTCATTTGTTATAATGCACACTCCCGGTTTTGTCTACCCTTGGGGTTGAAATTAGCTATTTTGACCATGGTTCGGCTATGTCCCTTAATCTATCTTTAAAACCTAGTAGTTTAATCTTCTTTCCTTCTTTCTTATCTTTAAACTCGTCGGTAGGAATCATTTTAGTGTCGTTGTAGTTAACAAATACTTTAAAAATATTGATCACCTAGACTCAAGTAATACGTTCACTTTGGTACTTGCAAACACTTTTCTCTTGGGTTTGACCTCGTACTCTGTAGCTATTCTAGCAATCGACCCGGTACACGCCGGTTGAGAGTTAGTTTGCCCACGGTTTCGAGTCTTTATAAATTGTTTTTGAAGGGTAAATTTAAGGTCAATCAATATGGCGCCGTTGCCGGGGAGGCTATGTGCTATTTGTGATATCTTGCAAGTGAACCGAAGGCTTGGGCCTAGGTTTTATTTTATTGTTTTCTTGTTGTTTGCTTTTTTGTAGTGCGCTGACCCGGAGATCTCAAACACCACTCGAACCATACATAGACGGGATTGAGGCTTACGCAAGGCGTTATTATGTGGTTATTGATGTGAAAGAGGAGGAGCCAACTGTAGAAGAGAAGGAAAAGAGCCAATGAAAGAGACGTCTTCCCCGCTCACCAAAGGTATGATCCCTCCTCCTTCAAAGATTTTGATTTGAGTACTCTCCCTTATCCCCCTAAGAATCATAGACAAAGTTGCTTGAATAAAGCACAAACTCGATTTATTGAGATTTTGCGAAAAATTGACTTGAACATTCCTTTTCTTGAAGCACTTAACAAACATGCCCTCTTATTGCAAGTTTTTAAAAAGGTTTGCTAACTAACAAAAAAGTAAAATGCAAGAGGTTGTTTGTTTGAATGAAGAGTGCTTTCTGCTATTTTTGATGCTAAATCTAGAATCCCCACGAAAGGTTAGAGACAAGGGTAGTTTCACTATTCCGGTTACTATTGGTGCAACTCATTTCCCTAGCGTCTTATGTGATTTGGGAGCTAGCGTAAGCTTAATGCCCCGTGCTATATATGAAAGCCTAGAACTAGGAGAGTTGTAGCCAACAGGGGATGACCCTTCAAATGGCGGATAGGTCTATTAGGGAACATGGGAGTTATAGAAGATGTCATTGTGAAAGTGGATAAGTTTGCCTTCCCGGTAGATTTCGTGGTATTAGATATGGAGATGGACTCCAAAACACCTTTGTTGTTAGTGACGTCCACTTTTTGAACACCGGGAGGACCTTGATAGATGTTGCGAGCGGTGAGATTATTTTGCGAGTTGGTGAGGAAAGAGTCGCGGTCAATGTGTATAAGGCCATGAAACATCCTAAGGAAAGTAACGAGAATTGTTTTTCGGCCGTTGATGCTATATTCTTGCGTTTCGGAACATGTTGACATGTAGGAATATAAAGATAAGCCCGATGAATGCATGGCAAGAGTGAGCACGGAACTTGATGAAGAAGAAGAGTTGGAAAGGAAGCAATAGAGCTAGAAGAGACGGCTTTCGTGGGTGAAAAATGGACCGAGAAGATTGATCTTGGTCTTGAAGGGAGCTAGAGAAGCCATCAATTGAGGACCCACCGAAAGATTTAAAAATGAAGCCGCTTCCACACCTCATTTGAAGTATGTTTTTCTTGAAAATGATGAGTTACTTCCATTGATTATTTACGCTACACTAACGGCTTTGCGGGGAAGAAGAGTTGGTAAAAATACTTAAGAACCACAAGCGTGCTTTTGGGTGGAAGATGTGTGACCTCCGAGGGCATAAGTCCTACCATTTGTCAACACAAGATTATTCTAGAAGATGGATCTAAGCCGGTGAGGCAACCTCAAAGAAGGCACGATCCACACCTCCAAGAGGTTGTGAGGAAGGATGTGGTCACAATGCTAAAGCTTGGGATCATTTATGCCATCTCGGATAGCAAGTGGGTGAGCCCAACTCAAGTGGTACCAAAGAAGGGAGAGTGGCACGGAAGTGGAAATCAATGATTAAAGGTGAGGAGGTAGGTGCCTAAGCGTACGGTAAGTGGTCATAGAATTTGTATTGGATCTATCGTAAATTGAACAGACCAAACTAGTAGAATCCGTTTCCACTCCCGCTTTTATTGATCAAATGTTAGGAAAGATTGAGTGGTCATGCTTATTATTGTTTCTTGATGGAGTTTAGTGGCTATTACCAAATACGTATGTGGCCTTAGAGGACCAAGAGAAGACTACCTACACTTGTTCTTTATGGTACACTATGCTTTCCGTAGAATGCACTTTTGGGTTGTGTAACGCACCCGCGACATTCCGACGGTGCATGAAGATTTGCCCGTATTCGCGGATATGATAGAGAAGTTCTTAGAAGTCTTTATGGATGATTTTAGCGTATTTTCTTTGATTCCTTTGAGGATTGTCTAGATAATCTTGAAAAGGTGTTGAGTAGATGCGAGGAGACGAATTTGGTTGCTAAATTGGGAAAAGTGTCACTTGATGGTCAACGAAGGGATAGTGCTTATGGCGCCAAGATATCTAGTAAGGGTATAGAAGTAGACGAAGGCTAAGGTAGAGGCGATAGCTAAGCTTCTTATGCACAGTAGCTTTAAAGACTGCTTAGGGTTTTCTAGGCCGTATGGGGGTTACATCGTAGGGTTCATTAAGGATTTTCAGAAAATAGCGACCTAACTTTAACACCGCCTTCTTGGAAAAGACGTCCCGTTTGAGTTTCGACCAAGCTTGCATTGAGGCATTCTTTGCTGCTCGAGCAATTGCTTGTATCCGCTCTTTATCTTAGTTGCCCGAAGTGGGATCAAGAATTTGAGCTAATGTGTGATGCGAGTGACACCGCGGTTGGTGCGGTCCTCGGTCAAAAGATCGATAAAATCTTCGAAGCCTATCGCACATACTAGATCACACCGCTTCAATGCGGCCAAACAAAGCTTACACCACCTTGAAAAAGAGCTTTTAGCGGTCGTGCTTTTGCGTTTGATAAGTTTCGGTCTCATCTCGTAGGGTTCACGTGTAGTTGTGCGCACGAATGTGCCGGCACTGCGTTATCTCTTTGCCAAAGCAAGATGCCAAGCCCCGCGCCTGCGGGGTGGATTTTGCTCTTGCAAGGAGGTTTTGATCTTGAAATCCGTGATAGGAAAGGGTGTGAGAATGTCGTAGCGGACCATCGAGTCGTATGGAGCTTAGTGAGGAGTTTGGTTAAGGCACGAAAGGAGATAAATGATTCTTTCCCGCGCTGAGCAACTTTGTGCAATAGACACCCGCTTCTTCCGGTTAAGAGAAAGGTAACTTTACGAAAGTTGGTAAGGAGGTAGCCACCAGTTTGCACGTTTTGTCAACTACCCTGAAGTGCGGTTTAATAGATCCCGACTTTGACTCAAATCAAAGGCGTAAATTCCTTAGTGAGGTTGGTAAGTATGTTTGGGAGGATCCTTGCTTATATAGGTTGTGTTCGGATGGCATGCGGGGAGATGCATCCCGGAGAGTGAGATTTCGAGTGCGCTTTCGTTTTGCCATGATAAAGAGGCCGGGGGGACCAGCACCGGGGGAAATGGCCGCTTTGAAAGTGTTACAAAGTGGGCTATATTGGCTGACTCTGTTCCGAGACGCACATTCCTATGTGAAATCTTGTATTGTTTGTCAAAGGTCCGGGCATATATCTAGGAGGAGTGAGATGCCTCGAAGCCGATCATTGTTTGTGAGGTTTTTGATGTGTAGGGCATTGACTTCGTAGTTATCCTTTTTCGTGTGGTAACAAGTATATCCTAGTCGCTTGTGATTATGTGTCAAAATAGGTTGAGGCCTTAGCCTCGCCAGTAATGATAGGAATGTTGTTATCCGGTTTCTCAAGAAAAACATCTTTTGTCGACATCAGCGATACCTCGTGCTTTATAATTAGTGATAATGGAAGCTTAACTTTGCCAATAAACCGTTTAACAAACTTTTAGAGAAGTATGGGGTGAAACACAAGCTAGGTACCGCTTACCATCCTACAACGAGTGATCAGAAGTTGAAGTCACGAATAGGGGTATTAAGCGTATCTTAGAGAAGACGGTAGATGCTAATGTCGAGAGTTGGTCTATAAAGTTAGATGATGCTGTATGGGAGCGTAGAACCGCCTTTAAGACACCCACAGGCATGTCACCCATTATGATAGTCTATGGTAAATCTTGTCATCTTCCCGTAGAAATTGAACATAAGGCTTATTGAGCTATAAAAATGCTAAACCTCGATGACACGCCAGTTGGTGAGAAGCGTGTGACGATTAGATGAACTAGATGAGTTTCGCCATTGTGCTTACGATCTACCGACAAAGTATAAGGAAAAGACCAAGTTAATCCATGATAAGTTGATCAAACCTCGTGTTTTCAATGAGGGTGACGAAGTCTTATTCTACGATACTCGTTTGCATCTTTTCCTAGGGAAGTTGAAATCTGAGTGGTCCGGTCCTTACGTGGTGTCGAGAGAATACATCCGTCCGGTGCTTTATTGAAATCACTCGTCACCAAGTTTGGCAAGTTTACCACCAATGGTTTACGGTTGAAACGGTATGAGAGGTTGCCGTACGACGTAGCACGAGAAATAATGACCCATGAAGACCCTGATACCGTGTGATGAATCATGTAAGTCTTGTCATGGAGCTTTAAACCTTGACCCGTATGATTCTCAATCCATCATTTAATCCCTCTTTATACCCTTTCTCGTCTCGTGCCAACGGTATAACTTGAAAAAGTTGGCACCGTATAATCCGTCTTGTCGAGCCAACGACGTAAAACAAAAGCTTGGGGGAGGCAACCCAACCTTCGTAGTTTTTGTTGAGTGAATAGGTGTTTCTAGTGGTCTCGGGGTGGTTAGAATCAAGTGTGGGAAAAGAAATCTTGAGTTAGCCTTGTTTCGGGTCCAAACGCACGTTCGGCTGTCTCGCGTGCGTTTCGACTCTCTTCCTTCCAAACGCGCGTTTGGACCCATTCCAAACGTGCGTTTCGGACCTCGACTCTGCATTACAGAATTTTCCACTTCCAAACGCACGTTTCACATTTCAAACGCGCGTTTGAACATGCGAAACGCACGTTTAACCCTTTTCAAACGTACGTTTGGGACCGTCTCCTTCATATACCTTTGTTTTTTCAAACCGGCGTTCGAGAGGTGTATCAAACCCTTTATGAACGAACGGCGACCTCCTTGCCCTTTTCATTCGAAATCCCTCGATATTACTCGGTTTTCAGCGATTAAAAAGCCAAACAACACCCTCTTCAATCCCCTATAATGATTCTACTAATCCCATTCCGACAACAAATCCCACGAGTTGTCGATTCGATCTTCCAATTTTTGGCAATTTTTTGCCTAGGTCGAACTCGGCCCTCGTCCAAGCGTTTCGGGACTCGTTCTTCGCTCCGTCGTTCACCTCGTCTCGTTTAAACGTAGTTTATGTACATTTTGGTTTTACGTACAGTTTCGGTTAGGGTTCGTTTTTAGTTTTTTTTGGCTTAACGCCCCTGTCAGATTATTGATTGTTATTGATTATGTATCCTGTTTTTGTGCTTTGTTTTCTTGTCTTATGGTTGATGGTGAATAGTGTGGCTCTCGTGGGGTGATTTATTGTTGTGGTTGGTTTGTTTTTGAAATCCCGGTTGGACGATAACCGGGTTGGTTTTGATTGTTTGATTTGGTTGATTGGTGGTGTTTGGTGAGTATAGAGACAATGAGGGAAAGCAGAGGGAAAGAAACCGAAGGAAAAGGGAAAGGCAAGCAACCGGTAGAAAAACGCGTTCCCCGAAAGCGAGAAAACCCTAGTTTATTCCCGGATACAAGAGGGTGGTATTCGGATTGGTGACACGGGCCATGTAGAAAGTAGGAATCCTTCGAGCCGCTTGAGCTCGCGGGACGGAGTTGAGAGACGAGACTTAGATGAGGACTTTGAACCGAGATAGTGAGGGGAGGAATTCTAGTAGTGATAGTGAGGGAGGCGACGGACGCCGAGAGTGATGTGCCACCGCAGCACGAATACGAAGCAAAAGCGCACAAATACCTGTTTTTTCACTTTCCTCCTCGAAAGTGTTCTCGAGTAAGATCCTCCGCCAGCTCATCCTCCTCCACGACCGCTACCTTTCGACCGGCTTTTCAACTCATCGGTAGCCATGACAAACTTTAATGAATATATCGCCACAAAGAACATGTGTTACGAGAGAGGGTTAGATGTTAAGGTGGATTCATAAACGTTTATCGATAATTTAAGAAAGATGGGGTGGAACAACATGATTCGCGAGCCGGAAGGAAACCTCGACCTCACAACGGATTCGGGAATGGTATGCTAATTTCGGTCTTAGTAACTTTAGAGTCGGGGTTCATCGGGGGTAAGGGGAGTCAATGTCCCGTGGTCGAGTCGAGGCCGTTAATGATTTTTACCGGATACCCGAGGGTTTTGAGGGACGAGGATTATATCGGTTGGTTTGCATCGAGACGGCAATGATGAGGGATTGCGGGAGGCGAGGATCCATTGGAAAAATTGAGGAAGGCTATCAATCCGGATTTACGGTGGGTAGGCCCAAGGGAGTAGTGCGCGGAATCGAGTTAGTGACGACAACTTGGCCGGATGAATGGAAAGTTTAAAGCGAAGTTTTCCCTGAATCGCTTTCTTACCGAAGGACAACATTACGCGTTTCCACGTCAAGGATTTGCAATTGTTGTATGCCTTACACTATGATCTTAAGATTGATGTCGGGAAGACCATTTTCGAGGAGTTTAGAGAGAATCGAAGGTCAAGCGTCGTATGCTTTCATGTGCCCCTACCTCGTTTATGGCTTATGCGAGAGAGTTCCGGTCGAGGAATACCACGACGATCGGATTTTTGAGAAAGAAGAATCGGCCAGCGAAAGCTCACAAGCCGTTCAATGCTCGCACCACTCGAAGACCTCCGTAGGCTCTTTCCTCACGACTTATACACACCGTCCTTCGCCTTCGCTCGACCGCCCGCACCACACTCCCCCCATGCCCCCACGCTGTCGTCACGCTCATGCTCCTGCCGAAACACTACACACGTAACCGGCCTCCTTTCACTACGGGACGCCACCTTACCTGCCTGCCTTCTACACCTACGGCCGGGGGACCGTGGTTTCGTGAGCGACGGGGAGCTTCTCGGTGCGCATAAACAGCGGGATTGGATGGATAGTCTACGATCGACTGCGAACGGGATAGTAGAGAATCGGAAGGGTTTTTGCTCGGGCGAGACGAGATAGACGCTTCCTCGGTTGGACTTAGATGAGGCACCATTCCGGTATATACCCCGAGATTGAGGCGGGACTTGCGAGAGGGGGTTTTCGGAAGGAGTTGATGAGCCGGAAGGGAGGGGTTTGATGACATCTCTTTGGATGATGCGATTGGCACGGCGGGGGCTAAGACGAGGGCGAGATAGGACGAGTGCGCTGCCGAGGCCTGCGCGGACGTGAGTGAAGGCGGTGTGGTTGCACCATCTTCGAGCACACCGGCTCCCACGGGTGATGTACGGGGACATGGAGACGGACACGCATGTTGTCATGCATTTTTATACTCTTGCTCTTCTTTTGCTAGTCTGTCTACATTATACTTTTATGATGTTTCGATTGCTTTTGACATTAACCGTCATTCTTTGGATACGCTTCACTTTGCGTACACGTGCACTTATTTTTTAGCCCCTGGGGCACCTTGACCGTGTATGCTTTCCTTTTCTTTGACTTATACTGTGGGATGACGTGGATTTTTATTATTGGTTTTTATCTCTTGTCGTGGATGTTTGTTTTTATTGATTCTATTGTATCCTTCCATTTGCATATCCCGTATCCCCACTACGCTATGCTTTGATCTCGTCAACGCTGGCATGGACTCGTTATTTTACGCACTTCGCTTACCCTTTATTGCTTGCTTTATAACACGCGGATTCGGTCCCGTGCATGCGGCTTTCTTTGTTTTTGTTGATCTCGCTTTAGGTTACGGGATGGATTTACACGAGGTTTTCACGAGTTTCGAGTCACGATTGCGCCGTTACGCCGGGTTTTTGGTCAAACGGCTAAGTCTTTTACTCTTTTTATCTCTCACACGGTAGGGACAATGTTTCGTTTAAGTGTGGGGTGGGAGACTTAGCCGTTTTCTTGGTTTTGTTGTTAAATGTGCTTGATATGTGGTATGTTTAGCCTATGACCGAGGCTCGAGTCAATTTCGGGATATTTTTTAAAAAATTTCAAGGGTTTTTAACACCGTGTTGTGTGTGTTATTCTCACACTCGAGTGGTGATTTTCTTAGTAGGGCCCCGAACGTGTACCTTTGCGGTTTACTATTATACGAGAATGGAGTATTAATTTAAAAATGGTATACTTTGTGCACAATTTGATTGCTCTTGCCTCACATACCACTAGTCTCGAGGCGAAATAGAAAGGTTTACCTAAGTAGGACACGGGATGACGGTCATCGGCGTCTCTTTTGACCAACCGAGCCAAATAAGCCTTATCCCGAAATGTTAGACCTTCGTAGCCC